>CM076583.1:783411419-783742529 GCA_034641835.2 Pinus albicaulis
AGCCTTGGGTTTATCAATTATTTTCGTTTATAATATGAATAATCCCTTGGGTTAATTATTAGTGTCTATTGATTTCTTCAACTTGAGTATTTTTTTATCAATTTTATTGATCCTTCGCCTTACTAGTCCCTTGGGTTATTAATATTTTTCCCCTAGGTTCACTAATTCCTTTGGTTTATAATGTTAAACCCTTGGGTTTATTAGTTCTTTTGGTTTATAATATGAATAATCGATCAATGTCATCCATGATCAAATGTCACATTCTGACAAATATTGTCTCAATATGAAAATCACCCATGGTCAACCATGGTCATAGTTGGTCCAACGTCGCATAGTGACAACAATTCTCTCAATGTTTAAATCAATTCCCTTGGGTTCACCAATTCCTTTGGTTTATAATATTAAACCCTTGGGTTTATTAGTTCTTTTGGTTTATAATATGAATAATCGATCAATGTCATCCATGATCAAATGTCACATTCTGACAAATATTGTCTCAAAATGAAAATCACTCATGGCCAACCATGGTCATAGTTGGTCGAATGTCGCATTGTGACAACAATTGCCTCAATGTTTAAATCAATTCCCTTAGGTTCACCAATTCCTTTGGTTTATAATATTAAACCCTTGGGTTTATTAGTTCTTTTGGTTTATAATATGAATAATCGATCAATGTCATCCATGATCAAATGTCACACTCAGACAAATATTGTCTCAATATGAAAATCACCCATGGCCAACCATGGTCATAGTTGGTCCAATGTTGCATTGTGACAATGATTGTCTCAATGTTTAAATAAATTCCCTTGTGTTCACCAACTCCTTTGGTTTATAATATTAAACCGTTGGGTTTATTAGTTCTTTTGGTTTATAATATGAATAATTGATCAATGTCATCCATGATCAAAAGTCACATTCTGACAAATATTGTCTCAATATGAAAATCACCCACGACCAACCATGGTCATAGTTGGTCTAATGTCGCATGGTAACAACAATTGTCTCAATGTTTAAATCAATTCCCTTCGGTTCACCAATTCCTTTGGTTTATAATATTAAACCCTTGGGTTTATTAGTTATTTTGGTTTATAATATGAATAATCCCTTGGGTTAATTATTAGTGTTTATTGATTTCTTCAACTTGAGTATTTTTTTATCAATTTTATTGATCCTTCGCCTTACTGGTCCCTTGGGTTATTAATATTTTTCCCTTGGGTTCACTAATTCCTTTGGTTTATAATGTTAAACCCTTGGGTTTATTAGTTCTTTTGGTTTATAATATGAATAATTGATCAATGTCATCCATGATCAAATGTCACATTCTGACAAATATTGTCTCAATATGAAAATCGCCCATGGCCAACCATGGTCATAGTTGGTCCAACGTCACATTGTGACAGCAATTGTCTCAATGTTTAAATAAATACCCTTGGGTTCACCAATTCCTTTGGTTTATAATATTAAACCCTTGGGTTTATTAGTTTTTTTGGTTTATAATATGAATAATCGATCAATGTCATCCATGATCAAATGTCACATTCTCACAAATATTGTCTCAATATAAAAATCACCCATGGCCAACCATGGTCATAGTTGGACCAACGTTGCATTGTGACAACAATTGCCTCAATGTTTAAATCAATTCCCTTGGGTTCACCAATTCCTTTGGTTTATAATATTAAACCATTCGGTTTATTAGTTCTTTTGTTTTATAATATGAATAATCGATCAATGTCATCCATGATCAAATGTCACACTCAGAAAAATATTTTCCCAATATGAAAATCACCTATAGCCAACCATGGTCATAGTTGGTCCAACGTTGCATTGTGAAAATTATTGTCTCAATGTTTAAATCAATTCCCTTGTGTTCACCAATTCCTTTGGTTCATAATATTAAACCCTTGGGTTTATTAGTTCTCTTGGTTTATAATATGAATAATCGATCAATGTCATTCATGATCAAAAGTCACATTTTGACAAATATTGTCTCAATATGAAAATCACCCACGACCAACCATGGTCAGAGTTGGTCTAATGTCACATTGTAACAACAATTGTCTCAATGTTTAAATCAATTCCCTTGGGTTCACAAATTCTTTTGGTTTATAATATTAAACCCTTGGGTTTATTAGTTATTTTGGTCTATAATATGAATAATCCCTTCGGTTAATTATTAGTGTTTATTTATTTCTTCAACTTGAGTATTTTTTTATCAATTTTATTGATCCTTCGCCTTACTGGTCCCTTGGGTTATTAATATTTCTCCCTTGAGTTCACTAATTCCTTTGGTTTATAATGTTAAACCCTTGGGTTTATTAGTTCTTTTGGTTTATAATATGAATAATAGATCAATGTCATCTATGATCGAATGTCACATTATGACAAATATTGTCTCAATATGAAAATCACCCATGGCCAACCATGGTCATAGTTGGTCCAACGTCACATTGTGACAACAATTGTCTCAATGTTTAAATAAATTCCCTTGGGTTCACCAATTCCTTTGGTTTATAATACTAAACCCTTGGGTTTATTAGTTTTTATGGTTTATAATATGAATAATCGATCAATGTCATCCATGATCAAATGTCACATTTTAAAAAATATTGTCTCAATATGAAAATCACCCATGGCCAACCATGGTCATAGTTGGACCAACGTTGCATTGTGACAACAATTCTCTAATTCCACTAAATCTGTCTTAGGTTTACTGAGCAATTTGGTTATAATATTGTCCCTTGGGTTTATTAGTTCTTTTGGTTTATAATATGAATAATCGATCAATGTCCATGATCGATGTCACGATCGACCAAATATTTTCTCGATATGAAGATCACCCATGGCTAACCATGGTCATAGTTGGTCCAACATCGCATTGTGACAACAATTGTCTCAATGTTTAAATCAATTCCCTTGGGTTCACCAATTCCTTTGGTTTATAATATTAAACCCTTGGGTTTATTAGTTCTTTTGGTTTATAATATGAATAATCCCTTGGGTTAATTATTAGTGTTTATTAATTTCTTCAACTTGAGTATTTTTTTATTAATTTCATTGATCCTTCCCCTTATTGGTCCCTTAGGTTAGTAATATTTTTCCCTTGGGTTCACCAATAATTTAGGTTTATAATATTAAACCCTTAGGTCTATTAGTTCTTTTAGTTTATAATATGAATAATCGATCAATATCATCCATGATCAAATGTCTCAATTTGACAAATATTATCTCAATATGAAAATCACAAATGGCCAGCCATGGTCATAGTTGGTCCAATGTCGCATTGTGACAACAATTTTCTCAATGTTTAAATCAATTCCCTTGGGTTCATCAATTCCTTTGGTTTATAATATTAAACCCTTGTGTTTATTAGTTTTTTTTCTTTATAATATGAATAATCGATCAATGTCATCCATGATCAAATGTCACATTTTGACAAATATTGTATGAATATGAAAATCACCCATGGCCAACCATGGTCATAGTTGGTCCAACATCGCATTGTGACAACGTTTGTCTCAATGTTTAAATCAATTCCCTTGTGTTCACCAATTCCTTTGGTTTATAATATTCAACCCTGGGGTTGATTATTTCTTTTGGTTTATAATATGAATAATCAATCAATGTCATCCATGATCAAATGTCACGTTCTAACAAATATTGTCTTAATAATAAAATCACCCATGGCCAACCATGATCATAGTTGGTCCAACGTCGCATTGTGACAACAATTGTCTCAATGTTTAAATCAATTCCCCTGGTTTCACCAATTCCTTTGGTTTATAATATTAAACCCTTGGGTTTATTAGTTCTTTTGGTTTATAATATGAATAATCCCTTCGGTTTATTAATCTATTGAGTTTAAAATATTATTTCATAGGATTTTTTAATTTCTTAGGTTTTTTATTTTAAAATATTAATTATTAGGTTTTATTAATCTCTATTGTTTTTAATATTGCCCTTGTTCTTATTGATCCCTTAGGTTTTTTATATTTATCCCTTGGGTTCACCGATTCCTTTGGTTTATACTATTAAACCCTTGGGTTTATTAGTTCTTTTGGTTTATAATGTTAATCACACATTGGGTTTATTACTCTCTTGAGTTTAAAATATTAATTCTTAGGCTTTATTAATTTCTTAGATTTTTCAGTTTAAAATATTAATTCTTAGGGTTTATTAATCTCTATTGTTTTTAATATTCATTCATTAGGTTTATAATATTTATCCCTTGGGTTCATTGATTCCTTTGGTTTATTAGTTCTTTTGGTTTATAATGTTAATAATCCCATTGGTTTATTAATATCTTATGTTTAAAATACTCATTCTTATGGTTTATTAATTTACTACATTTTTTAGTTTAAAATATCAATTCTTAGGGTTTATTAATCTCTTGTGTTTTTAATGTTGATCCCTTATGTTGATAATATTTATCCCTTGGGTTCACTAATTCCTTTGGTTTATAATATTTAAACCTTTGGTTTATGAGTTCTTTTGGTTTGTATTATTAATAATCTCTTGGGTTTATTAATATCTTAAGTTTAAAATATTAATTGTTAGGTTTTATTAATTTCTTAGTTTTTTTGTTTTTAAATATTATTTCATATGTTTTATTAATTATTCAAGTTTAATATATTAATTCTTAGAGTTTATTACTTTATTATTTTTTTGGGTTTAAAGTATTATTTCTCAGGGTTTTTTAATCTCTTGAGATTTCTTAGGGTTTTTTTATTTCTTGGTTTATAATATTAATATTTATCCTTTGCTTCACCAATTACTTCAATTTATAATATTAAACCCTTGGGTTTATTAGTTCTTTTGGTGTAAAATATTAATAATCTCTTGAGATATTGGTAAGATATATAACCTTATCATAATATTAATAAAATATTATTATTATGTTATAATATAATTATATTATAGTTTGAGTTAAAACTATTAATGTATTGAAATAATTTAATAATATATTTTTATTATATATTTTACTATTGAATAATATAATACTATATATTCTAATATTATATATATATATATATTTCAAGTTAGTATGCATATAGTTAATATTACTAATATATTATAAGTAAATATATATAATATTTATTTTGGTGATATATATGTACTGGGTAGTAGATATAGGTCTATCGCCGTATATCAAACACATTGGTGAATGTGGTTGTAAATCTATTTCATATAAGCCTATCCACATATATCAATCACATTGGTAAATGTGATTGTGCTAGTTACTTATACAATGGTTTGATTACTTATCTATGGATTGCATTGTCATATCCATGGTATTCATTTTTATTCCTAAGTCTCGAATGTTCATCAAAGAGGGTCACATTTTATATCACTACATGGCACACATTTTATACTTCCACACATATTTACTATGGAGCCCATATATATTCCTATAGCTTTCATTTTTTTATTAGGAAGACATGTTGTACCTGTGTGACTTGCATCTTATAGTTTATGTAATGTGTGATGTGAGATAGTGATCCATATTATTGTAAAACAAAGATCTATACATCAGTGATACAATGATCTTATAATGGTAACACAATCGTCCTTATGAAGTGAGATAGTAATATATACATCCGTGAGATAGTTATATATACATCAGTGTGACAATGATCTTACAACAATAAGGCAATGATCCCTATGACACATGACAAAAAAATATATGACTATGAGATAGTGATCTATAGACCCGTGAGAGAGTGGTATATATGACAGTGAGGTTGTGATAATGTATATGATAATTCCCTTGATATTTATGATAGTGCCTTGATATATGAAAATAAAATTGTTTTATGGAAGTGGTAGTGACCTTATATGACAATGATAAAAATAATATTAATGATAGTGATAACAACATTTCTACTTTTGATATGCCAGTAACCATGTATAACTATCACAGTAACCTTTATCACAGTAACCTTAATGAAAGGAAGTGACAATGAAATTGATATCGAAGTATGGAAGTATATATGTTAGGTATGGCTTGTCTCTATGACTATGACTTGACAGATAAATATGTTACTTGAAGATATTCTTCCAAATGCTTGTCTGCTACTAGGTTTATCCTAGGATGCCTAATGTATTTAATGATATAAGATGTTTATCATGTATATTGAACATTGTATTTCAACTAAACATTTGATGAATATATAATAAAATAAGAATTTGGTTGTGTTTTCAGCCTAGTGTGATTTTTCTGTAGTCTCTGACTCTGGTCTATGATGTTATGGGATGAATGTTATAGAAAAAAAATGAAAATTTTGAAAATGCAATTATATACAATAGAGAACAATCTAGCTTTAAAAATTAACAATTTGAAAAAGTGTAAATGTTGGTAAGCATTTGTGGTTATATACATATTTTTTAATATCAAGTCGTATCCATGCATAGGAATAGAAAGTTACCAAGGACACATTTCCTGCTTCATTCATTGAATAGATAAAATTTGTGCATATGATATTAACTCAAAAATATGCGAAATAAGTATGATAACGTGATGGTAATGTTGGAGATGATATGGCAAGCCAAAACAATGAACTCTCATTGGAAATGATCAACAAAACTCAACAATTGAATAAAAAGGATGGTAAGAATTCTTTCTTACGACTTTATTCAAAATAAATGCACTGACATGGCCGCGAATGTGAGGATCAAAAATTTCATTTCACTCCACCTATTGTTGATGAAATTCCTGGTACATTTCACTTCACCTATTGTTGATGAAATTCCTGGTATAACCATACACAATTATTGAATTTGAAAATACAGGCCACTCTTTGCCATCAAATCTATATTTTTTGCATGAGAACATGAAAATTTTTGGACATGGTAGAGATGTTGAGTCATCTAATTGTCACATTTTTCACTAAATTAAACACCCATTTCAAATCATTTTATCGCACTCCTTGCCTATCTATTACCCATCTTGCTATGTTTCTTCATGAATGTGTTACAATAATCTTATGAATATTAAATTAGCTAATTATTGTTATTTTCCTTTATATTTTAAGAATTTTATAGGATTATTGTTGTTTTGTTGATGATGGTTTTCCTAGTGATCTTATTGTGGCTTTTGTGCAGTTACTATAAACAACTTTCATTTCTCGCATCTCTACAAAGCTTTAGAAGAAATTTTGGAGCATGTGTTTTTTTCTTAGTGATGTTAACATGGATTTTTGTTATCTAATTTATACCCAAATAAATTCCATAAGGCTATAGCTCATTATCTATAATTTGGACAACTATTACTAAGAATAATGGGGTAATGAACTTTGGGTATGGTTTTTTGAGAAAAGAAGAATAACCTAGAAATTCCATGACATGGGAATTTTCTAAAACATCCTCAATTAAGTGATTGTCTTATGATTTCTCCAAAAAAATTGTGATTTGACAGCTACATGTAGCTCTTCAACCCCCCCCCCCCAAAAAAAAAAAAAAAAAACTAGTCAGCAAATGGACCAACTCTATTCTTAGAAGAAAAGAAACTCTTGAGAAAATGGACCAAATATAGCATATTCTTAGACTATTTATGATAGATTAACCAAATTTTATTTATTATTTAGATATTTTTCAAATAAGTTCCACTAAAAACACATCAAAGCAAGATTTTGTAAATTTGTCGATATCTTTAGTAGTCCAAATTTCCAAGAATTAGTTCCAATTCACCCCTTTCTTCTTTATGTAAAATGTATGAATATATCAAAAGATACTACTTATTTAGAGAGGTTGGAATATATTTCTAAGCAGGTCAACTAATATTTTAGAGTGTCGCTATGATTTCCATATCATACAACTATTTGCAATGAAGAGACTGTTAATCATTGGAATTTTTAGTTATATATTGTTTATAATTTATCTTTAATGAAATTAATCAATGTTGGTGTCCAAATTTTGTGCTTGGATTGATTACTTTTTATATTATCTTCATAATGTTGATTATTTAGTTTTCTTTCATTCCAATTCTTCTCTTTGTGTGGTTTTACTTCTATCCTTATTTTCAATGCTTATAGGTTGTATAGTTTGGTATGAATATTAAGAATAGAATTAGGATATTATCTCTTTTCCATACCTTTTACTTCGTTTTGTGTGAATTTACTTTCTGATGATTGATTTACTTCTTTCATGAATGAGTTGCTTTTAACATAAGTGTCCTTAAATAGTTGTGAGTTATTGGATTTGGTTTCCATTTTATAGCAATAAGATAGAAATGCTATGAGATGCTTCAACTCCACAGATATATTATAAAATATCAAAGTTTACAAGTATCTTTGTTGATAATTAATATTTAAGTGAATGAATTGTTTTTAATAGATAACTAAAATTTTCAATTATTTGCATAGAAGAAAGGTAAACACCAATGCTTATGTCAATGGTTGGAAGCATGGACAAAAATGTGATCACAAAATTCATTTCAATATATATTTTATTTTATTTTATTTTGAAACATTGTGACTAATACTAAAACATAGTAATTCATTAAGGGGTGCTATAATGCACTTATATATTATTTCATTTTTCTAATATAAAGATTAGTATTTATAGAGAAACACTTGATAATTTAGTGCATATATATATATATATATATATATATATATATATATATATATATATATATATTTGTAATACATCTATCATATTTTAAATAGTTTGTTGCTATAGTATTATTAAGCGCATTATTGTTGTTCTTCAATATGCTAATATTACATACATACTAGGGAAGTTACAAAAGAAAAAAACTGTTTTTGTTTTTTTATTGGGACACTTGATTTACCCGTAGGAATGACATGCATTTTTATGCAACAACATTCAGAACCTTCTCTCATAATCAAACACGGAAATAACAAAGTTGATAGTGACACAGCCTAAAAAAACCACGAGCCCATCCATATTTTTCAGTTGACCTAAGATCTAACCCATCATAAAGATGAGATAGAATGGGAAATTTAAGTGCTAAATGAACCCACACTCTAAAACAATGCTACCTACAAAAGTAGAAAAATAATTCCTACAATGCTACCTAGATAGGTAGAAAAATAATTCCTAGCATGCTCCAGTTTTGAAAGTCATTCCTTCTCCATCTTAGGATTTTTTTTCTCAACATTTTGGAGTAATTACATCCATTGTTTTTTAAACTGTATATTGTTGTAAACAAATATTGAAGTTGTTTTTTAAAGTGTATATTGTTGTAAACAAATATTGAAGTTTGGGAAGACGTGGAACTATTGAATTTTAAAGATAACCTCGAATATTGTAGAGTTCCACATGTTAATATTGGGAAGAGACTAGACTTTTGTTATTTAGAGATGATGATTATGGCCGAAAAGGGAGAAGAACAAAATTTCGGTGTAAAATTATTTTTATTAAAAAGAATTATAAAAATAATAGCAATCTATGGATCAATTAGTACATCTTTGTCTTTGAGTGTTAATTCCTTCGTAAGACTAAGTTGTATTAGATATTATAATGATTAGTTATTAGAAATTTTAATGAAAAATCCTTAATATATTTTTGAAAAAAAAAATATTTGACTAAATAATTTAATTACTGCTTATTAATTAAAACATATATATTATTTACCATATTTTAATAGAAAAGATAAAGGAAACATTTGTCACCATGATTGAATCACTCATGTCAAATCTATATTACATTCAATATGTTGATAAAGTAATCTCTTAAAACTAATCTATTATGAATGTTTACCAAGGTCTACATAATTTGTAAAATAATTTAGATTATTGTAATTTCCACATAGAAAAAACATACTCCTAGTACATTCAAATTCAAATTAATGAGATAAGAAATGTTACTCAAATTTCCCCATCCATAAAATTTCATGATGGTTGATAATGTATTACAATTATTATACATTATTTATTCATTATTTTTATGAGATTTTTTCTTTTACTTAAAAAAGAAAGAAAGTTAATCTAATAAGAATGTTTACATATAAGAGGTCTACATAATTTAGACCATTAAGATCTCTACATAAACAAAAAGTACCAGCTAGTACATTCAAATAAATGATAGCATATGCCATTTAAATTCCACTAGTAAATTCAAATGAATGATAACATATGTCATTTAAATTCCACTAAATTTCATGATAGGTTGATAATGTGTTACAAATATTATACATTATTTATAATATATACCTTTTTCTATATTTATTGGATTAAGAAAATTTATTAATAAATCAAACATTTGAATTTTAGTTGGAATTATGATTAATTTTATAACTATTATCTTTATTTTACAATAAAATTATGTTTAGAAGAGAAGTATAAATATGTTTAAAAATAAAAGGACATAACAATATAAATTTATTTCCAACTTCAAAGTAGTTGATATTATTAAATATTAAACTATTTAAATATAATTAGAGAAAAAAACCCATTTAATTCGTAATAATTTGGTGATAAATAAGTGATAGTAAGATTATATATATTTATATTATATAATACAATTATCTATTACAATATTTTACTATGATTTTTGTTTTTATTAGGATGATAGGTGTTAAGTTAATGATGTAAGGTGAATAGGGTGTTCCTAAAGTAATAGTGGTGAAAATTTCATCTGTTAGAATTTCTCTGAGAAAAAATCCACCCATGCTAAGTGTTATTGTGGCCTAGGCCAGGTTTCATCTAGAGGCTATTTTGATAGTTTAGATACCCACAAGTTGCATGTACTCAATGTACATGTTAGTAGTGGTAGTCATCTCAGCACTCCAATAACTATCAAACAAAAAAAAATCATATAATATAAGAAAAGTGATTGAATATTCTTGTGGTGTTGCTAATGCCATAGATAATGAACTAACAAATATTACAATTTTTAAAGGAATCACCATTTTCAAAACAATGGATCAAGTAAGCTATAAAAATTGGAGACTTCATTGTTATTATCAAATAATTCTCTCAAATTTCTCTTTCCAAAATGTGTGTGGAAATTATATTAAGGTTTATCCTAAATTCCACTAACAAATGTCAATAGCAGATTCAAAAGAAAATATTTGGGTCTCACTTAATGAAATAATTTTTATTACAAAAGGGGAATGGGATAAATACAAGAATAGAATAATCATTTCCATGTCTCCATTACCATGAATTTCATTAAATCACAACTATTTATTTACACATGTCTCAATATGCAATGAATGAGAGTGTTCCCATTAAAAATACCATGACATTTTTAACACGTGTTTATTTGAGGTAATTATTTCATGTATGGGAAGTGGATTATGTAATGTCACAGAAGAGGCCAAACATGTAGTTTTCAATATTGAAGTAAGTATAATCCTTGATCTAAATGTAGAATTTTTTTATTGGAGCTTTGCTTCATGATGAAAGTATCTATAATTGGTGCATTTCCATTCTCACAATTAAACTTGTATCCTCATTGATGGAATGAGATCTAGAAGTGTTTGAAGAATTATGAAAGAAATTTTAGGAGACCAATAAAATTGTGGCTTCCTCGACTAAACAACAGAGTTTATGGAAGGATGCAATAGAGAGCTAGACAAGGAAGAGGTATAGCTTATCCAATTAGTGTAAAATTGAAGTGAATTAGAGAATTATTAGTTTTCAATATGGCATTGGGGGACAAAATCCTTCAAGACTATTCATGAAGGGAGGTAGTATACAATACCTATTATATAATGGAACTACAATATATCATTCAAAGAATGTTGGAACATCCCAACCTCCCTCCAACAATTATTTTATCATCCATGTCTAGCACAATGGACACTTCCATTGATTCACTCTCAAGCAACCTAGTTGAAGGATGTAGACTTCTTTAATACTATCCACTATTGAATATATCCATATATTCATTTGGCCATTTAGATGAATTTATTAAACTAAGAAAATGGAACAACATTGAACAACAACATGAAATAACACTGCTACCCCACAAGGCATAGTCATTTTCCATTTTCTATATCTATTCTTTCTTTTCTTTTCTTTTAAGCAAATTTGTTAAATAGTATACCTAACCATTTGTAGCCAAATATGTTTACAATAAAAAAATATAAAAATCATTAAATGAAAATTATACACTAAAAAAAACTAAAAACATTACTCAATACTTAAGTCAACTTTATAATTGTTGTAAAGAAAAACAAAATACTTCATAAACATAATAAATATTAAAATTTGAACCTAAATCTAGAATTTTTTATAAATTCTCTCACAAAAATAAATAATATTAAAATAATATTATTTTAATATATCGTATTGTAGCCTATTTTTAACACTTTATTTCACATATATGTTTAATACATATTTTCACTTCATACATATTATTAATAAAATAACCTTGGTCCATCATTGAACATTATTTCAAAAAACACATATAGATATGTATATCTAAAATATCCTTCATTCTCTTTGTCGAGTATAATTTTATGATTAAATAATAAAATGGACATTCATATTCATTTGTTTATGAATAATATTCATTACTTTAGGACTAGAAATGGAGCAAACATATTGTTATACCGTTCAACAGAGATTCAATGATTTTTTTTCCAAACATTCAAACATCATAGGCTGATTGACCATCAATGCAATATAAATAGCGTTATTTGCATAAACTGATTTCATTTGTTGGAAAGGAAAAGATTCAAACAATGCTGTTTCATTGGTGGTCACCCCTTCCCAACACTAATAAACCATCCTCACCCATCAATAGTGAAGTTACCATCACTAGCTACAACCTTCCATGTGGTTCAGAATCTTTCAAACAATGATGTAAAATGGACCTTACCTTGATTATTTTTTCTCACATGAAATGATTGATCATAGCCCACTAAAGAATCAATATTTGCATCAGAGAATGGTAGTGCTTTTCTGCTTATGATTGATCATACCCCACTACAGAATCAATATTTGCATTAGAGAATGGTAGTGCTTTTCTGGTTATGATTGATCATACCCCACTACGGAATCAATATTTGCATCACAGAATGGTAGTGTTATTTGCATAAACTGATTTCATTTGTTGAAAAGAAAAAGATTCAAACAATGATGTTTCATTAGTGGTCACCCCTGTCGAACACTAATAAACCATCCTTACCCAATAGTGAAGTTACCATCACTAGCTACAACCTTCCATGTGGTCCAGAATCTTTCAAACAATGATGTAAAATGGACCTTACCTTAATTTTTTTTTCTCACATGAAATGATTGATCATAGCCCACTACAGAATCAATATTTGCATCAGAGAATGGTAGTGATTTTCTTTTCTGGTTATGATTGATCATACCCCACTACAGAATCAATATTTGCATTACAGAATGGTAGTGCTTTTCTGGGTATGATTGATCATACCCCATACGGAATCAATATTTGCATCAGAGAATGGTAGTGCTTTTATGCTTATCTTCACAAAGAAGGATTGAGAAGAGAATGGTCAGTTCATGAACATGTCAAGTGAGAGTCACGTGGCTTTCTATTATTAATTTGACTAGATTTTACAATCGTTTAAAAGCAATAGTGGGAGAGCGCGGAAACCTATTACGGAATCTAAGTCGAGAAGAAAACATAATCCCATACATGCGCGCTTGAAATCATGGAAACGCAGCATTGCTGCAATTTTGTCGTCTAACATATTGATGGAAACGCAGCAATCCCTAACTACCACCCGCTTCGTTGTCGCTGCAGCTTTCTGCACAAACCTTCCAGCAATTTTGTCGTTTAACATATTGTCATCATGCTTCGTCATTTCATATTAGATTGAGATTTAATGATAATTTCAAAAATAAAATAGATTTATAAATTAAACCACAGCCTTATAAATTAAAACAAGGTGTTAAAATAGATTTATTACCACAGCCTTATAAATTAAAACAACGTGTTGTTAAGTGTGAATAAGCACAAATCTATGATAAATATCAAACTATTTACTTTATAATAAAATCATAAAATATATATATTTTATATTAAAATTATTTTTATTATTTTAAAAATAATTAATATATAAATTAAATATATATATCAAAAGATATTTGCTATTTATTTGGAAATTGTTAATCTATAAATATAATTTATTATAATATATGGGCCAATATCATAGTTTATCCACATCACTTGTCTAAAAAACCATAACTCATTTATTTCTATGATATTCATTTATAGAACCTTTTTAATTAATTAATTTAATTAAAAATCAAAATAAACATAACCATTTTTGGGATTACTAAAAATATTCTAAAATGTTCCATAAAACTTAAATACGTACCATCCACCAAACTAATTAATAATAATTAAGCCATAAGGCGTTCTTATTTGAAAACAACAAATAATTAAGCCATAAGGCGTTCTTATTTGAAAACAACTCTCCTAGCTGCTATTGTGTCCATGTCTGAGCCATTGGATCAAATATTAGATGGTTGAAATGTTTTAGGCCATTACATCCACAAGTAAATAGTTTTATATATGTTTTTTATAATGTTAAGTTTTCTTTTTCCTTTTTAATAGGTTGGATTGAATTTAGATTTTGGTGAATTTGTCAAATTACACAAAAATAAAAATAAAAGTAAATTAAAAAAAAAAGATGAACATTTTAACTAAGTCAACATACAATATAAAATAAAAGTAATAAAATAAATAATAAACTATAAAAACATGGTATTCATGCGGAATGTAGTTTATCTAAAGGGGCCACTTAAGATGGCCTAACTCTAGATGTACCAAGAGCCAACACGGATCAAATGTCTTGATATGCAAACCTCATTGATCTCTTTCATCAATAATACAGATTTAAACTAATTATTTAATAAAATTATTTTTAAATGTTTACAACCTTTATTCTTTTAAATTTTTACTTAATAAAATGTATTTAAATTTTCATACATCCAAACATACATATTTTTTTATTGTTCTATATTATTTTTGTTACAATTATTTTATTATTCCAGAAATACATGGTTTTTTTCGTTATATATTATTTATGTTACAACTGTTTGTTTCTTAATATATAAAAAATTAAATTAATAATGAAATCTTTTAAAATATGTGATCTTTTTTAAATTTCCAAATTATTTCACACGACATGATTTATCTTGAGAAATAATGATGAATGTTCATAATTCGCATTTCTTAAATAATACTAAATTTACCTTTAGTTACTTAATTATAATAGTTTGTAAGTACATAGCAGTTTGTAACTACATACATACTCTTTCCGAATTTTTTTTGTTAATGAATATCAAATATATTTAATTACCTAATTGTAGCTAAAAAATTTTACATGTTTTTTACTTTATAATCATAAAAAAAATTCATATTATATGATGTCAAACTTACTCAACTTTTTATTCTGAAATTTTAAACAAAGTTTTTCACTACATAATTTTAGCTTTAATAATTTTGTATTTCTCAATTCCCAACAAAACTTACAAAAGAAAGAACCCACTGAGTCCTTAGTGTAGATTATAGTTTTACAAAACTAACAGTATGTGATTAACAATAGAGTAAGTTGAGACAACCCTAAGGGGTTTTTTGTACAAGTTTTATCACAACTTTCCCTCCATCCAATATGTAATGTAGAGTCTTCTAAGGGTAGAGTATATTCTAGTTTATAACTTGATCCGCAATCAAAGAAAATGACTAGGAATTTCAAAGTTATAAGTTTATAACTTGATCAAAAATCAAAGAAAAGGGCTAGGGATGTCAAAAGTTATCATTCACACAATTATGTATTCATGTTCTGAGTTGAAATTGATCCTATTCGATGCATGGTGGCCAAAGACAGTAAAAAACTAAACAAATATATATGTTATGACATCCATATTGTCTACAAAGCATCTAAATTTCCCATCTTATACAATGATTTCTAACAACAACCACTCAATTTACTCTCCAATTTTTGAAACCCCCCCCACCCATGCTGGGGAGATCACACTGTAAAATCAAATGTTCCTGTGGTTTTTTTAAAGGGTTCATAAACAAAACAGACAACAAGAAATTTAATAGCACGTGGTCTAATAACTGATTTATGAGTCATTGTGACAAACAAAATATCACATTAGCTCATTGAATATATCTAATGCTATAAGGATTTAAGATGATAAC
The DNA here is from genome assembly GCA_034641835.2 of Pinus albicaulis. Lineage (NCBI taxonomy): Eukaryota > Viridiplantae > Streptophyta > Pinopsida > Pinales > Pinaceae > Pinus > Pinus albicaulis. The sequence continues at coordinate 783,427,521 of CM076583.1, forward strand.
AAAGTTTTGAATCATGATAACTAGGTGAAAACCAAAACTAAGTTGTAGCCACAAGCAAAAAACCACAACAACTCTCAGAATATATCCAATTTTTCAATGAACCCCATACAAAGTGATGGACCTCATGGGAATTTCAGTGGACATAGAACACCACCCTAAAAATTGTATATTCTTCAACAATTTAGAATAACATATTATGTGTAAAATATTTTAATAAGAAACTAGATTTGTAATTATAAAATATAAAGCTATAACTTAAATTTGTGAATTTACTTTGTATTTTTTGTCTTATGTATATAGATAAAGATTAAACCAAGTTTGGAGTTAAAAAAATAAACCATAACATAAAGAACAATATCTCCTTCCAAAAATGTCTTGATATTAAAATGACATTATATCAAGACTATTGTTCTTGATATGCAATTTCTGATAAGCATGCAATTGGTTCTCGAATATGTAGATGAACTTGGAGTAAACCCTATTTTTGTCAATAAAAATTCTTTTTATTTACCTCTACGTTATATAGATTGTACTTGAATGTATTTAAAATACCTTATTTTAGTTACATGCTCATTTCATGCCTGTTTCAGAGGATTATTAATCACCAAATGATTTTCACTCCCAATTTCCTTTTTCAATATCTATAACAAAAGTTTTATATATGTGAAGAGATTATGTTGGTTACATATATGTTTTCACCCCCAATTACCTATTTCAAAATCTATAAAAAATTTTTATGGTTGATAACTCTTATCACCAATATCTTTGAAACCTCTGCGACCTGCTTCCATGGGAGAAAATTTTTCCTTTCATTCCTTCACAATGGCTCCTTATCTGCAACATCTTATTTTTTCTAGGATACTCTTTCCGGTGATATTGCCTTCTTATTTCTTTTACGATACTCTTTCCTATGCTATTTCCTTACGACATTTCTTTTTCAACATGTGGTGCAATTGCTAGTTAACTTCAAATTTTGAAAACCATATACACTATGTACAACTTGAGTACAAACTAACCCACCAATTTTTCTCACCTTCATGTGCTTCATATAATGTATTCATCTCCTCTATGTCTTTCTCCTGGTAATGCCCGTTCAACTTCATTTCAAAAACTAATTATCACTCTCACATTGTGCATTGTTATTAATGGAAATTCTTTATTAAGCAAATAATGTCGGTATTTATGAAGAAATGAACCATCAATATATGGAATGACCACCAAACTTACAGGGAAAGTAATAAACTACCTTCATGTTCAGTACCTCGGACATCTTTTTGATATGATCATAGGCAAGAAAATCAAATCCTGTTACTTAAGGGAAAAGAATTTTCGTGGTTGAGTATGTTTGTTGCTTATAATGATTTTCAAGAAAAAAAAAATTCAAGATAATTACTACAAAATCCACTAAGAAAAAGAAAGATCACCCTGGTATTGAGTTACCTTGGTTGTCTTTTCAATTTGATCACACGAATTATCCTAATTTTTTTTCAGGTTCATTGCATTTTCAATCATGTGGTCCACGTTTTGGATTGACCCTTCCCTATCCATCATGAGAACTTGAGATAAGAGACTTATATTACCATTGTCATTGGGAAGAGACTTATATACACAAAATATGCTATGGAGTTCTATTATATAGCAATTGGATATGACCACGACAATGGGTAAGATAACTAGCACTCAATTTAATCTTATTAGCCTTTATTGTTAGAAATGGGACTATACTATAGTAAATCAAATTTTTTTTATTAGCATTAGTTCATTTAGAGTTTTTATGTTATATATAGTTGAGCCTATAGCTTATACACTCGGTTTTGTTGGCTAATTATATGGTAATTTATTTCATCATCTTATTGACCTCTTCGCAAGGTAGAAAGGCAAAAACTTAGAAAAAAAAAGAACTTTCAGAAGAAATTTTCTTGATAAGCAAGTAATTCTACCATTACTATTGCTTGTTTTAAAAATGGTAGCAATGATATCCATTCATTCCAATATCTCTTAAACTTGATATCTCTAACTTGATCAAGTCTTACCATGATCTCCTTCACCCTAGTACACATGTCTTCTTCAGGTACACTTCTGGTACACGGGGCTTCCTGTTATGCTTTCATGAATTTTTTGTGTGGTTTCATAACAGCCCAACTTCCTGTAGAATGAGTCCCTTTAGTAGAGAAAGATTCCCTGCAGAACTACTCCCTTCAACAGAGAACCACTCCCTTCAGCAGAGATCTTAGCAACTCGCACGTACCCAATGGAAGGCTCTCGCAAAGGAAACCTAAACCCAACTTTCCTCGAAATCATGCTAACAAGTACATGTAAATTAGTTATTGTATTTCCATAGTGGTTTTATTGCGGCTAGCTGATTCTCCAACAATTAATTGTTTTCTTTCAAATATTTGTGATATGTGGAACCATTCAGGAGAATCCTTATGAAACCTTATTCTAGCAAGTTTTATGTGGACAATGAATTCCCCTCTATGTGATATTCATTACTTCCTCTCAGCATTTATTTTGGGTTTCTGAAACGAGAGAGAGCATGAGTTACCAATTTTATGAACCTTAAGTTTTTGGTGATCAAACCATCCGACACTCGATTTCTTTCCATTAATATTCTTTAAAATTATTGTCCTTTGAGATAATGGGGGTCAACAATTATGCCAAAGCATCTATACTGTTTTGTTTTGTTTTGAATTTTTGGATGACCAATGTATAAAATAACTTTTGCAAACAATTATTGATTAAATATTTCAGATTATATCAGAAAATATGAATAAGGGTTGCTTGTTTATCTCACACAATGATTACAATTTTGTAAATGGTTAAGTAGACTTATTTAAGAAGATATGATAAACAAATATTCATATTGAATTATTTAATTAATCATAAGTTTGAAAAACTTTAAACAATGTCTAAAAGTTCAACAGAATACATTTAACATTATCTAGATGCTGACAATTTATAAATGAAAGGGGCTTACAACAACAAACTGTTTAGTAAATCATTATTTATATTGATAATAACTTCAAGAGGAATAGTAATATAACTAAAACACAATTAATCTCACCTGATTGTATTGACAACAATTAAACATATGAAGAGACAAAATGTAATGAAAAAAGGAAAAACTCACAGAAGGAACAAAGTTGTATGAGACAAATTCAGAATCCTTCTTCTATTATTGATGATTGAAAAACTTGTACAATTCTTCTTACAAAAAATTTCTTATCTAAGGGTGCAGCCCTTACTAACTTGAAATGAGAGTTATTTATACTAATTTCAAATTTCAGAAACATCCTAAACTGATTACAATAATAGAATAGAGAATAATAGAAGAAGGAAACAGATAGATGATGTGTCTCTGCTTGCATGGAAGCTATTGATGAATTAGCCCTTTTTTATTGAAGTTGTTGATCACTGGACCCTTGAAAATTTGTTGTGTTGGCATGCTCTAAATATCACATTTTTACTCGATGGTCTCACAAAATTTATCCCATTTGTCTTGACTTGGGATTTCTACACTCGTAATTTTTTGAAGATTTCATCTACCTCTGTATATCTGTCGAAAGTAGGCTTCTAAATGAACAAATGTTTGATTTGATGTTCAATGATCAAATAAAATTGCAAGGCTTCTAAAAAATCTTTCCTTGTAATATGTCCTTTAATATCTGCAAATTTTGACTTATCCACTGCAATAGTGTATAACGTTTTACAGTAATCTTCTAATTTAATCAATTTTTCATCTAATCCTACCAATCATGGTAGTACTTTATGCTTCAAGACATTAAACTTTGTATGATATCTTTGAACAACAATATTCAAAGTTTCACATTTTTTTTGTAGTTGGTTGATTAAACTCCTCTTCTGTAAAACTTTCTTGATCTCAAATTGTTGTAGTTGTGTCCATTATGTTTATTTCTTCCAACTCTTCTTTGTTCTTTGAGTTCAAGACCTTGATCATGTCAGTGGCTTCACTTGGATTTTTCTTGATATGTTATTTCTAATCTTCTATTACTTCTTTTCACTTGGTGATGAGCTCTTGATGTTAAAAAATAATCTGTATGGATGGCCATACCTCCGTCATATACTTTTTGATGTCTTCCCAAATGTTCTGCTTGGCTTCAGCCAATGTCCCTTCCATTAAAGATTTACTTTATAATTCTTTCACCTTAAGTCCCAACTTGTGAGCCTTTTTCATTTCCTACATATATAAGGTATCATTTATGATCTTGTGTGATTCTAAAATTTAAAACCTTTGCTGCAACTTTTCATGTTCCTGCTTCTGAATAGCCAAATCCTGTGTCAATTGTGTTGTATCAGTTGTTGTCAAGGATGCTAAATGTTCTGTACCTGCAGAAGATGTTTGAACTACTGTATTTGGATCAATAGCCACTTGTGCTGTTGATTTCTCCTTTAGTAATTATTCAACCATTCTTCCATCTTTTTGATCTAAATTTTTTTCTCAATGATCAATCTCAACATGTCCTCTTTTTTATATTCATTTTCTACAATTTCCTTTGTCTTTGGATCTTGAGTTGAAGGTAATTTGAGTTTTTTGTGTAGAGTAGAGATGTTTTCATTCTTCTTTTTGATAATTTCCTCAACTTCCTTGCAGTATTTTGGATCATATCCAACTTTCACTACAAAATCCTCCAAAGACTTCAATCTATTGTCTTTGGCCAATGAAGATAAATTTTCAATCTTAAGCTAAGATTGAACATTTGACAATGCAGTCTTCAGTTTGGAGAGTGACATGTCTATCATTGTCGTTGTTGAAAAGAGCATCTCCTCAAACTATCTGTGCATGTCCATCTCATCTATAGGATGGATTTGAATTGCATCAAAAGAAAACACAGTCTTTTTATATTCAACATTAGTCTTTGGAAAAGGAACTGTTGCCTGCAAAAATATCATTTTCATCCTTCCTTTCTCATTTTTAAAGGAAGTGAGAAGCCTGTGCTGGGAAATTGATGTTTTTTTCTAGAATTGATTATAGATATTAGATTGTAATGCCTCATTTTTATGCTTAATTTCTAAGAATCTAGAGAAAATGTTTTTTTCTTCAGAAGAACTGGCATATGAGTGTTGGATAATCTCCAAAGGTTTTCTAGTAGGTGATGATGATGGAGAAGTCATGGTTACACTCATTTATGTAGAAACTCCAGCCTCTCCCAAATCAATAATATCTGGTTGATCTCCTTCTAAAAGTAAATTTGAACCAATATTTGGTTTGTTGTGTTGCAAGATAAACTCCTTCATGATTTCTTAGGAAGATGGAAGCTCTTCTTTGTCTCTTTTCTGTTGCTTACTCTCAGGGACTGGGGTCTACACATTAGAAGTTGAAAGAAAATTTTCATCTACCTCCTAAAGAGTTCCTCCAAACCATTCATCTTGATTCCTATATTTTTCTATTTTTTCTCTAGAGGAATGAGTGTAGGAGGTTGTTTTGAGTTTGACTCTTAAAGCATAAATAATGCCATGTGGGTTATAAGACCAAGTGAAACTTGGTTGGAAACCTGTTTTATTTAACATTGCATCAACTTCAGCACCAGCTAATTTGTTATTACAGATGAGGGATCCAATACTTGCTTTCAGTTTGAACTGAGATTTCCTTTTCCCTGAAACAAAATGGAGTTCATCCATATTTATCATTTGTTGAATATAATCTAAGGAAAATACTCTCATAGGGACATATCTTGAAATATTATATGGTGGGACTTCACAACCATATACTCTAATTTCTATGCAGTTTTGGTATAAATAACGATCCCAGTTTTGGATTGCACACTCAATTGTAAGATCCTTTTGATCTCTTTCCTGATTCTGGGTTGTATAGCACTGGTAAGTAGCTACTTTACTCGGTGTATGAAGGAGTCTATGAAATTTGAAAAAGTAGTTGTTTTTGATGTAGCACTGACTAACTCTATCCAGTGAATCACTCATTGATTCACTCCTTGTGCATCCTATTTGTTGAAGCGGATAGGCAACATCTCTGCCTATTGAAAAGGAATCATGTGAATAATTATAGAAGAGTTACGAAACACACATTGAGTTGTAAAATTCATGAATTTATCATGTATATATTCAGCCAAGAATTGGTTGTAACTATACATGAACAATGTTGCTTGATACTTATTGAAAATGGATAAGAACCCCATGATGGGTTCATCAACTGTTTTGTTATTTGGGTATCCTATAAGGTGTGAAAGAAGTGAAATGTAGTGTTTAGAGGCTTCAGGAAATATTTAGGATGAGTATGGTGGATTTTTCTTGGGCAATTCGACATCCTCAGGTAGGAATATTTCAAATACTTGGGCTCTCTGTGTGAAGGTTAACTTATGGTAGAGGTCCATAAGAGAAGTAGGTGAAAAATGGGATAGGGAATCAGATGAAGGGATGAGGAGCAATTGGTTTATGGTCTCTAGAGATATGGTGATCAGAATGTTTCCATTCTGAGCCACCACTACTCTCTTTATGGGATCATACTATGTTTCGCACCAGGAAATAAGGTCAGGGAAGCAATGGGTCTGTGGAAAGGAAAATATGGGCAACATAGATTCCTAAAACCTGATAGGGTCCTCATTAACTATGTGTTTTTGTCTTAGCCATAGATATATCTCACGAAAATCAAATTCGTAGTGAGCATCTGAGACCTTAAAGAGGGCGTCTACAAGGGGTATCAGATCCAGGTTGAGCTGTAGTGTATGTGCGGGGATTTCTTCTACAACCAGGTTGGTGACCTGCACTTATTAAACCACCTATTTCTTTTCTTTTATTTTAGGGGTCACCTGCTTTTTGTTCTTGGCTTTTGAGGCCATTTTACATAGGTATATAGAACGGGAGGAAGAATTCGAAGATCGAGCGATTGCAGAAAGAGTGACAATGACCACAGAAATGGTAAGAAGGAATAGAATGCAGAGTTAATGACAAATAGACGAGAAGGTAAAGTGATATAAGGCACTATGCAAACTTTTTTATAGGTTGGAATATGATTTGAATGACCTAGAGAGTGATCGTAGAATTTTAATGGTTCAGGAAGGGGTTTTTAATGAGAAACAGTGCACCAAACATTTAGGGAATGATCGTGCGAACGAAGGAGTAAAAATGATTAGGGGGTGTAGGTGTAGGAGGGTAATGGTTCGATGACGTGGTGGGATGACATTGGCTGGACAAACAATGGTTGTGGCATGGAGGGAAGGATCTGTTGGCTTGAGGCACTGGAGGAAAAAATTGGAAGGATTTTACAATCGGCGGATTTAGAGTGGGGGGGTACCTCCTGGTTTGTGGTATTTGGCAGAGGTGGTGCGAAGTCGCATGGTGTTGAAACATTGCAAAACATTTCATCCATTAAAACCACATTTCGTACACCCGCACTCGCGTTAACAATAAATGGTCGGGGGAGCGGGGGGGGATCGCGAAGTGATCCTCTATCATCGATCTTGAGCAGGTGAATGATCATTCATTAAAACTTGCCATCACTTTATTCAACGTGATTTGACCTTTTTTCCTCTACTAACTTTAGGATAAAATAATATGTGCTATATGATTTATTTAACCAATGAAAATATAAACCCATTTTTAAACTGCCAAATCATCATCAATTAATATTTAATCTTTTTGGTAAATCAATGCATTTAAAGAGGCAGTCATGATTTATATTTTTGAAGACTAAAGCATTCATATTTTTATTTTTTTTCTTCCCTAAAATTTTTTATTTTTCCCTTCTTTCTTTAGTGCAACTAACTCTAACATTTTTATTTTGACATGGATGGATAAAAACAAAATTTTTCCTAACATTTTATTTTATTTTATTTTCTTTTTCATGCATATCCTAACTTAGCATTTTATTTTTATTTTTTCAACTAACATGATAACTTATCAAAACAAAATAATGTTACAACAAGAACAATCAGTGTTTTTTCGAACATTATCAAGAAATCACTGTTTAAGTTGGTTGGTGGGTGGACAACACTATACAGACCTTACCTTTTTGCTGGAATTAATTCACATCCAGAACTGATTGCTTCGCCCCTCGCTAATTTGAATTTTTTCATGATTTCTTCCACTTTAGAAGTATGTGGGGGATAACCCACGATATAGAAGAATATAGATATTTTTATTTGGCTTGGGATATGGTTCCTAACAACTATTCTAACTAAAAATAAACAAAAATAATCTAACCTACCTTGTGGGAGCCTAACTAATACTAAGAACAAGACTAAAACTCTCCATCAAAGGAGGGAGTAGCTCCAGACACATTCAATAACTTGGGTCCAAACTGAAATTTTGAATGATAAGGAAGTTACAAATTTCGATGCTCTTAGAAATTCTAGAAGCCGAAGAGAGGGTTGGAGACAATATACCTACAAGCACAAAAATTACCCTTCATTACATGAGGTACATCTTATATCCAATAATATCCATTCCTACAATATAATCAAAAAAATAATGAAAGATAGAATTCATGATGCATAGAAAACTCTCAAAGCATTTGAAACACTTATGTAACTCAATAATCTAAATCATTAAGATGAATCCAAAGGCATAAATGGAAAAAGAAAAAAAACTCTCTTTATTCCAATGTAGACACTAAATCTTTCAAATCAAAGTAATCTACAAATTCAAGTTCACTAAGTAAAAAATGGGACTGACTATTCAATGTAGTATCCACGCCCTCTTTATTTTTACACGTCTCTTGAAGGTCTCCTAAATGAAAGGCAGAATCCACTATACCTTTCATAAACCTAACTGGTGTGACTTTAGAAGGATGATGGTTGTCCAAATAATCATTTTTTATAGGGAATACAATAGTAGTACTATAAATTTCAGATGTCTCAGCAAAATATCTATTGTTCAGCTCAAGTGAACTAACATTGTTCTAATTATCTTGCCTTGTTTGCAATTGAACAACAATCTCTTCATAATCAGGTACAAAAAGTAGTTAAAGCTGCAAAAATACACCCACTTTTGTTCTTGAAATTCCCAGATTTATATGCTAGCTATTTTCACAACTCAAAACTGATAAGATAGGTTTAGGAAATAGATATTCCCAGGTACTTCCCATACACCCACTTTTTACCCTGAAATTCCCAATTTCGGTTGCTTGGTTCAATGACCATGATCAATATTTATGCAAGAATGCAATAAAATACAGAAATATACATAAACATAGAGATGCAGCTGAAACAATTCTTCATTTGATTAATATCAAATAACACAAATATTCTTACAGACATAATGGAGATAAAATAGCTAGGGCATTAGTAGCTTATCTCTGAGAAGAGATGTGGTGGCTACATGCCTATAAACTATGTTACAATGAGGCTCGGAGGCCTATTTATTGTTGAGAAACAATGGAAAACCATAAACATCAAAAAACCTAACCATAGGAGATGAAGCGCCAAAACTATGGGCCCCGTTTGGGTAAATTGGTGTTAGAAATTCCTGGGGTCGTAACTTTGGCCTCCAATCTCCATTTGACGCACATTATACATCGTTAGAAATATCTATCTAAGGACTACAAATATCAATTTTGGAACAAAATCATCTTTGCTAGAGAAACGATGCCCAAAAAACGTCATTTAGAGCCTCAAAATGCTTCCAGAAGTTTAGGACCCAAAAAACTGCTAAAAATAGTAAGTTGTGACGAAACTGAAATGCTGCAAGAATTGATGGTGTGGGTCCAAATGGAATAGGTGTGTGGCCATCGATATCCACCTAGATCAGATCAAAGATGCCCACTTTCATTAGTCAATTTCCCATATTCATTGGGTCATCAATACCTTTAATTAACCACGCAAACGTTTTTTAACCAAATTTCCCATTAGACCCAAGAATAGGGTAGTGGCTACTCAAGATGAATAATTAATTCCATATTGAGAAAATTTACTTCTATAGCTCCAAAGCAACACCAAGATTTGGTCTTTCCTGATCATGATTCCACTCTAGATAAGAGTGATTAAGTTCTTGATCGAGATCGATAAGAGTTCGAGACATCGATCTGCATGATTAAGTTCTTGATTGAGATCGAGAAGAATATTATTATGTTCAATATTTTGATCCAACAGGAGTAGGCCTTTCTCCTATATATAAGGTCTTTCACCAATGGAATTTGCACCTATACCAGGATTTAATGAATTAATACGTATCACAATTTTGAATTTGTAGCACCCACTGAACTCTATCTTAATTGGGCTTACTATAGCCAACATCAATAGATCCAACTACATCATCTCTTCCATTTCCAGATTGATAGCTTTAAGTAGTAGACTAAGCAAAGGTAGCAAAGCCACTAGCATATATGGTAGCACCAAAAAGGCTAACAACCTTTGATCCAAAAGTTTATTACTTAATCAAAAATTTGTGCATAATTTTACATATAATTGCGATGGGACCGAGAACTAATAGGTTTATCATCATGAGGAGCTAATTATTCTATCATTTTTGTAATAGAACCACTACAACATACTACAACATCGACATTATGAGAAAAATAGATCTCAAAATCTGCTACTACATGCTACCACATCTCCCTTTGAAGCAAGTAGATTCATTGTGAGCGAGTGTGTGTAGTGCATGTAGGTGGTTCCATGGTCGTTGGGTGTTTGAATGGTCACCACAGGTGTTCTATTCCATGGTCTGAATGCCTCCATGGGTGTTTTTTTTTCCCTTAGGCGGGGACTAGCAGCCACACCGCTATTCATCTTGTTTTTATCTTATTTTTACATTGGAAAACAATACATTTTTGATACATTAGAAAAAAAATACATTTTATCACATGATCTTAAGCTCTAGTAATTTAGAATTTTAATTTCTCATTCTCTCCATAAATGAATTATTTACCACAATGTAAGCTTATATTTTGGTAGAGGCTTGGTAATCACTTTTTCCACATTATCATTTGTATTAAAATAAATCAAATCAATTTAATTTGAGTACATTTTTTCAATATGTATCCCATTCAAAATGATGGTGTGTTTGAATATTCTTTTATGTTGCATGATAGAGTGGGTTGTTTTCTAACATGATAGAGTTTCTATCATCAATTCTTCTTAGCAAAATTGATTCACAGGTTGCATGACATAAGGCCTTGTACTCTACTTCAGGAGAGGACAAACAAATTATTTGGATGTTTCTTGATACTCCATGAAGCAACACTAGATCCAATAGAGAATGCATAACCATAGGTGTAATTCCTCTCAAATGGATCTCCTGTATAAAAAAAAATTTAAATAACCTGTTAATTCAAAAACTAAAACTTTCGTTCTCCATTCAATATCAAAAGAATCTCTTTTCTACTTTCCAAATACTTTCATATGGCTTAGACACTCACTTACTGGATATCATTTTTGTAGTTAAGTCATTCAAAATTACCAAATATTTAAATTAGAATGTGAAATTGACTTCTTTTGTTTCATAATCATTGATCAACTTCGCATTTTATTCCAATGGTGTTGAAAATTCTTTACATCTATTCATATTTACTCTTCTAGTTAATTCTGTGTATATTTAGTTTGTGTGACCAAGGTTCTACTATTAAATCTACAAATTTGAAGGCCTAAAAAGTAATTCATCTCTCTAAGATCCTTCATTTCAGATTCTTATGATAGAAAACTTTTTATATTTTCAGTTAACTTGGTAGCATTTCTTGTTATAAGGCAATCAACATGTGCATAATTTAAAACAAAAGATCCTTTTTCATCCCTCTTTATATACAAGTTTGGATGTCATTTAATTTTAGTAAAACCTTGTTGAGAGAATAATTTATCAGTCGCCACATACAAATAATGAGCTGTCTATTTGAGTGCATATAATTTGTTCTTCAACCAACAAAAAAGATATTTTTATACCTACTTTACAAAATCTTCTCTCTAAAGAAGATAGACTTCCTCCTTTAATTATTCATTCAAAATTGTGGATATGACATCTAACTGGTTTAGCTTTCAATTATTCATAGTAGCCAATCTAACCATCATCGTAATGGTATTTATTTTAGCTACAAGTGAAAAAAATTCTTCATAATCTATCCATTATTTATTCGAATAGCCCTTTTCTATTAGCCTAGATTTATATTTATCAATAGTTCTATCAGCATTAAATTTAATTTTGAACAACCAATTTCAACCTATGAAAACTTTATCCTTAGGAAATTATGTGAATTCTCATGTATCATTTTTAGTAATAGAGTCATATCCTTCTTTTATGACATCCATCGATTCTTTATGATCTTTGGATTTCTCATAATCTAAAGGCTCAATTGGGTTCATAACTTGAGGCATTAACACATAATCTTTACATTTGGTTAGTGTCTGAATTTAGCTTGTTGAAATTTGTAATGGATTATTGATTTTTGGAGTTTCCCCGCATCCTCTTAGTGTGTTAATAGCTTCAATGCTACCTTGTTATTCAAAATAATCCTATTAGTCTTCACTTTCTTCTACTTTTCTATATTTAGGTAGTTTCTATACATTGTGCATGCCCTCATTCAAAATCATGTAATATACATTCCTAATATATGAGATATCTGGCTCAAAATAAGTTATGAGCTATTGGATCATATATTTTATAACCATTATAATCATAGCAATAAATTTTATAAGCTTTATAATCATAACAATAACCAATAAAGCTAAACCTGATTTCCTTGTTATCAATATTTCTCCTGTATTCTTTAGGAACATCAGAAAATGTTGTGCTTCCAAATATTTTCAAATGAATCACTACTAGTTTATAGCCATAAAATTATTTGTAAGGTTTTATTTTCTCTAGAATTTTTCTAATACTTCTATTTCTCAAATACACAATAGTGCCAATTACTTCAACCCTAAATCCATTAGACAAATTTTACCTTTTATTATTCTTTGAGCACAATCAACCAATGTTTTTTTCCTTTCTACTACGTTGTTATATTGAGAAGTATGTGGCAATATAAAATGTTTTTAAATTCCATGGCTTTTGCAATAATTAATTAATGCCCTTGGTGTGTATTGTCCCCCATAATCGGAGCTGAAGACCTTGACGTGTTTTCTTGTTTTTATTTTCAACAATATTTTTAAATTATTTAAAATATTCAAATACATCATTTTTCTTTAGATAAAGTAGGTCCATGTTTATTTAGTTTGACTTTGTTTGCATGCGGCCACAAAAATATGTGTAGTAGCTCAATAATTTTCATCTTTCTCTTTTATATTATTGTAGGATACCCTTCCCTATGTTGTTACCCTAATTCATACCCTTCACAATCAACATATTCATTGTCAAAATTTGGAAGGCTTTCCACCATTCCTTTATTTTCAAGTAGCATAAGGTTATTCTAATTGATGTGACCATACCTTTGATTCCATAGTTCTTTTATTATTATGGTTGTAGAATCCATTGACGGATGACCTCTCTGGTTAGAATCTAGGTTGTACAGTCCTTCAACTTGTAATTTTTCTATGATGTTGGTGTTACCATTTATAGCTTTCACAATACAATGTGACTTAAAGAATTAAACTTTGGCATTGTGATATAAAATGGTGAAAATATATTAAATTTTTTTTTATTCCACGAACATGCATCATATTTTTCGTTTTCCGGACATGGCCATTTGGTAAATTTACATATATATAGCCATAACCCTTTATTTTATGATATATATCATCTCCTAGATAGATTCATGATTTGGAAGATCAGGTATTTAGGATGGATGGTTTTTTTTAACAATAATGAGTATTTTTATTACATAAAATATTTTCCTGGTCACAACATGTACTCAGGAAATACATTTCCAATTTATCATACTTCCACTTATTCATATGCTTGCTATAGAATACTATAACTTATAACATCTAGAAACTTGTTTTCTTCCTTCCATCTTCTAGTACTTGATTCACTTAGGTAGATATCCAAAAGTTGGAATAGTTTCTATAATTCTGCAATCTGATTAGGAAGTGCCTTTGATTCATCCACTTTCCTAGTTGACTTATATTTCAAAATTTGGATGTCCTCCATCACGTTCACACTAGCTTTTATATTTTTTTTGTCGCATATTCATCACCATCATATATAGTTGGAGGATATCCATTTTCTCCACCAGTTGAGTGACCTAGTCCTTAAATCTAAAAATAGTTTTCCTATATTGGCTATTGGCACCCATATCATGCCCTTAACCTCACCACACCTTAATATAGTTGATCGAGAAGATTCAAAAACATTCATCAATGTATTAGTCACCCCTAGGTCTAATTCAATGTAATTACGTTACACCAAAGGAGATATTAATTTCTCACAGTCATCTAGCCCATATGTACCAATTTCCCACAATCCTCATTTATCCTAAGTAGAAGAAATTCTAGGGCTTGTCCACAGGGGCTTCACTCAATTAACCTCTAACATAGCATGTGTATTCATCTCATACTAAAAAATACCCTTAATTTTACTACCAATTGGGAAATACCTCTAAGAAACACTTTATTTAACCCCCTACCAATACGAACCCAATACAACTTCCCAATTTAAAAAACCCATACTTTCACTAGATATTGTCGGTATTCATTTTTTCATTAACATTTTTTATACCCCTTTATATTTATATCCCTTTATTTTCATTAACAATGGTAAGCGGATTCTACACTTAGAAAGAATAACCTAAATACTAGGTAGCTGAAAAATTGAATGTTTCAATAAAAAAAATCCATATATAAGTTTGTTGATGTAAATAAATATTATCGAAAAATTGAATATCAAATACACAAATTTGAACTCTCAATTGCATCTATATTCTATTCAATACTAGAAAATATACACTAAAATAGTTAAAAACAAAACATTGATAACCAACACAATGGTGTACTTTTCATATCGTCTATAGAATAAGAAGAGGAGAGAAAGTACAATCAAATTGGATGGATGTAGAAGACAATATAGGATTAATTTCTCAAATTATATCCCTAACCTAATCAACTAGTTCACCATATTTGTAGGGTAAGAGTGAAAAGTAAGTGTTTCTCCATTAGAAGATGAACTGGATCCTTGAGATTTGTGTCCTCTACCTAGGATGGGAACTTATCATGTATTAGTATTATAATTGACTAGGGATTTTCACCCTTGTAATAGAAATTTTTCATGCATGCTAAAAATAAAAAATTAAAAGCTATGATAATAGAAAAAATCTATTCAAAATTCAAACTGTTAGATCTGAAACAACATATAATTTGGAATTAACTAAAGGTAGCATATGCGTGCCCTAAACATGCATGCAACCACTTCCAAACAATAGTCTATTTCACTACCTCTTGTGGCATGCATGTTCCCTCTACTGCGTAATAGTCACTATCACATTCTCCTACACTTTCATTCAAATTGTTCATCATTGATGTAAGGAAAAGGTGATGGTGTCATATATGGTGTCTTCTCTACTGCCCCATCATTGGGAGAATAAATAGTTAAGCAACAAGTAAAAAATATTAACACATGCATCATAAATATAACATAGAGGTATTAGTAATGTGATTTATGTTTTTTTTGGGGCAAGGCTACTTGGGAGAAAGAATGGGGAGAAACATTTTCAAAAGCTCTTTGGTTGAGAGCGATTTTAGGAGAGAATTTTATAATATATATAATTTTATATATTGATGCATATGTGTCAACAAAAACATGTAGAATGATGAATTGGTGATAAAAAAAAATCATTAAAACATGGATTAAATCATATAAAATAATTCATCTCATAGTTATAATCTTCATCAATGAGAGGTCCACAAATTATAAGTTCTCATTTATATAGCGTGTAAGGATGCACATAGCTAAAATAGCATCGATTTTGATCCATATTTGAACTTAAAATTCATCAAAAAATAGGATCTGGATGGACTCTAATGTCGAAAAAAATTATGCTATAAAAAATACCTACATATCGTCAAAATCATTTCCTATCTTGGGATCTTTGTCATTGATCTCAACCTCTAAGCATTAACATAAGATAGAAAAAATGTACCATGTCAAGTCAATATTTTGTTTGAGTTATGGGTACATTTTTAGTAGGGTCATGATAGATGAGTTCAACAACTAATGTCACTAACATCAAGGTAAATAGAGGGTTTGGTGCTCTTGACTAAATACAATTTCCATACCCTAGTACATGAAAAAATGCAATGGAAACATTGCAATCCCCCCAATGCCTAAATCTCGAAAAAATGATATTTTTGTTGAATTTTGAATGAGATCTAAAATTATACTTTCTCCATATGAAATCCAATGAGGTTAGAGTCGGTCTCAAAGATCCTCAGTAATTTCATGGTAATTCTAAAATTCTAAGTAAAAGTGACATTTTCCTTTACTTTAAGTTAAAGGACAATGGCACTTTTACTTTATAAATTTAATAGTACCATGAATTACATAAAATTACTAGGTCCATAGGCTTGAATATTAGCCTACTCTTGACCTAATATTACTATATCTTTTTGTAAGTCTCTCTCTCATAAGAAATTATACATCCAAAATTAATTAAATTAATTAAATATTGAAAATTAGGATTTTATGCCTAATTTTCTAGATTATGTTAGTTCCTCTTAATTAGGAGTTAGTTTAGGCCAACCTAACTTGGCTCCTAGATTAATGTGTGGTTGAACTATTTTCTCAACCAAGCTCTCCAAGATAGAGACACTATCTTGAGACAAATTCCTCATCTATTTATTTGTATTATAACATTATCTGAATAAAAAATAATATGTGAAGAATGTCATAAGGCTCTCAGGCCTTTTCTGCCAGTTTTGTCTTAGGTATTTTTATGAGTGTTTTGTGTTTTTTATGAGTTATTTAATTTTCTACATGTGGTATCAGAGCCCTTATGGGCCTAGCCCAATTTCCCTTATGGGAGTACCGAGGGAAATAGAAAATATGTATGTTTGTTGACAGTAGACTAAAAGGATGTGTATGCTTGTCTAGGACTCAATTGTTTTGTTGGTTATTATTTACACAAGCTAGGTTGTGAGTAGTGTGTGGATCACTGCATATATGTGAATAATAGTGTACATAATCAGTGTGAATTTTGGTGTACTGGAGTAGAACATAGTGGGGTGTCAATATGTGGAGGATTTTCCTACAAGGATCTTAAGACACTTATTTTTTTTAGTTCAAACATTCTTCTATGTAGTTCATTCCAAAGTTGATTACAAGGTGGTATGTTTCTCTATTGTGACTACATCGTTGAATATTATACCTATTTTTCTCATGTTTGTGAGCCGAGTGTTAGAGGAAACTTTCCAACATATTACTTGTTTATGTAGAGTCTCGACGAATTCCCTGCCAATTCTTTCGCGAATTTTCTTTCATGAATTTAATACATAGTGAGATCCTAACATGTGCGAGATTTTCATTCGAGGTTACATAGTTTTATAAGTTTGGGTTTTATTCTTTTTTTCCACCAGGAATCCTTCCTTTGTGGGTACTTCCACTGTTATGTCTTCTGTGTGGTGAGAGAGGCTTGAATTTTTCCTTCCCTTGGTGGTTTTGGATCTGCCTGTAGCACTTTGCATTGTTTTTTATCATCATTTCTTATGACATCATGTCGGTGGACCGATCGATTGATGTGTTGTTGCGGTGAGTCAAGGAGATCATGTAAGTGCATGTACCACGGCAGAAGTGTGGTGAGTCTTGGCAGTCCCTTCTTGTGGTATCTTGGCACTTAAGAAAGGTGATAACAGAAAGAAGGATCTCTCTCTCTCTCTCTCTCTCTGCATTAGATCATATCGAAGGTAGCCTCTGGTACAAAGTGGATCATGAGTGTGCTAACTTCCTCTCAATGTAAAATTGATTGATAGCTGGAACAGATCGATGGTGGCTTTGCCTTCATGTTGGAGTTGAACAAGGCAAAAAACTTGGAGGGATTGATGGAAATTAATCTTGGATTGAATTGAATCTTCACAGTGAAGCATGGAGGCTCTATTTTGGTGCAAGGATGTCGGTGGAAGGTTTATTAACCTCATATCCAAGTCTTCTCAATCTATGCATTGAGGTTGAGATCTGATTCAAATTATTTGATGATTGTGAGGAAGTAGTGTGCCCATGGAGGTGCAGACCTTGGTTCAACTGAAGGTGAAAAACATTGTGAGTGGAGAGTAACTGTTGAGCCATTGGGATGTTTTCCTAGTGTTATTCATTGCTTCATCCTATTCTTGTCATGAAATTCGATGCAATGGATGTGTCTCAGCCACTAAAACACATAGAAAACAAATTTGAAGTTGATTCATTGATCGAGCCCTGAAGGTATGCAAAGGTAGAATATCCATGCAACCGATTTACGAGTTAGAGATCGTCGATTTTGTTGTTCATTTTTTGGTAAATCATTCTAGTGCAGGTAGGGTTTATTTTTTTTTCGGGAAGAATTACGTTGTATTTTTTAAAAATCTGGTCCCTGGAAGCAGTTGCTATGGAGGTTTCACTTTATGTTGAATGCAGGGTTGAGAGGAAAGGATCCGAATAAGTATCTGATAACAAACCATCCTGTATTATTTGCTATCACTTTTAGTTTTTTATTAAAACAAAGGTTGGGATCTTGTTTAAGCTGGAACCTCAAACCAATGATTGAGCCAGTCTCCAAATCAATGTCACTAGAGTGAATATTATCCACAGGATAAAGCCTTTGAGTGTGACATAAACTCATCTGCAATCAAATAGCCTCATTTATGGCATTATTTAAGCATCACTTTGTCCCAATTATCACAGCTGAAACTGCCATACTTGCAAATTTATAGTTTTAAAGACATTCACATTGATTAAATTAAGCTTGATGAAAGTGATTCAGTATGCTAGCTGATATTTTAAAGAAGAATATCCACTTATTGGGGCTACTAGCTTATTTCTTAGTGCATGAGATGCCACTAAATAACTTTAGCAAGAATCTCCTATAAATTTTAGGTAACTGGTGAATGCAATCATAATAACATAGAAACAAACATTTGGCTTCAGAGTTTCAGTGCATGCATTCCATTGGTAAGTAGATTTATATATTTTTTCCTTGTTGCATATGTGTTCCTATGGAGGACCGCCTATTATAAGATAGTGCAGGTTTATTTCTTGTTATTGCATTCTTGGTAGAGAAATGGTATGGTAGGAATAATAGTTTTAGTTGAAAACCCAAACCACGATCTAATTCATACCAGCGAAAGATGGAAATGTTGGTAAAAAAATTCGTTGCAGCCTGGTATGTGGCCACAATTTTTTTTCCTTTTGAGTGTGCTTTAATGAGGATCATTCACTTTTAAATTTAAAGTGAAATTTCATTTTTTAAATTCACTCTTAAAAAAAGAAAAGGGAGACTTCATAGAAATTGTATAGGTGAATACAACTTGAAACATTTATATCACGTTTTAAAAGTGATATCATAAAATTTATTTCGCTTTTTAAGTGATTTTATTTTAATATGAATTTTAAAAATTATTATTAAAAATAAAGTGTGGTTATTTTTATAGTCTTGGATTGAATTATATTTGCAATAATAAGTGATTTTTGTAATGTATTGTGGAGATATTAGGTGTGTTGTTTTTGTAATAAAGTGAATTTTAAGGAGTGATAAGGTGCATATTTTCATTTATAGTAATAAGTGATTTTGGAGTGATAAGGATTTCTTTCGTTGTAAATATTTGGAGTGATAAGGTTGTCAGTCTAGGAAGTCATTGAAGTAAATTGATGATTGAAAAAGGTTCAAACGAGAAGATATTGTAATTGAAAAATTTTCTCTTGGGTGTAAGAGTTCATTGTAACTTGAATAATAAACACCTTAGTTTTTGATGAGTTTGTCCTAAATCTGAACGAAATTGAATAAGGGGATCTTAGGTACACCGTGTGTAGTGAATGTGTGTGCATGACTTGTGTCCACTTTTTTTTTACACTCTATTTGTAATATGGTACACAAAAATTTACCTGCACATAAGTACATTTAAGTTCACAAGTAAACAAGAACAAAAAATCACATGCATTTGTGCAACACATCATCAAGTTGATAAAGAGGTATTCTACAACCACATTCCACATTAAGCATTCCAAGACAAGCCGACATCAACAACAATTTTTGTATCACTTGAAGATAAACATTTTTGTAACTGAGTTGACTTGTATAAGTGAATTCTCAGTTGAAACCGACACCCAAATTTGAATTGGTAAGGTGGCTAACCTAAGACAATTAAGTCAACTAAGTCTTCAATTGAGTCATATTATTTGAACTTGTCATTTGTCTTTTGGGTGCATTTTCAACAGTGTTCGACACCTTTTGTTTTCAAATAATCACAATCAAGTGAGTACATTCAAGGAATTCCAAAGGTCCAATTAAGAAATTTCAATCAAGCGATTGAAATCAAGAAAGAATGAGTTCAATAGTTCAAGAGAGCAAGTTATAAAACTCAAACAAGTGTTGAAATCAAGCGCAAGTGAGCCAGTACAAGCGAGTGTGTCATTCAAATCAAGAGAGAAAATTCAATCCAACAAGTTCAAATCAAGTAATAAATTTCAAGACAAGTGAGCTTGAATTAAAGCGAGCGAGTTCACATGGTGAAAGACATCTAACAGTTACAATTTCTTCAGAATTTGCTCCTATCAAGTGTTGAAGACATGGTGAAAATTAGCAAAGTAACTCTTGCTAATATTTCAAGTCATCTACAACAGAAAAATGAAATGATTGAGTTCATTCAACTGGAGTTGCAACTACAAAGAAATGAGTTGCAAGAGAAG
This sequence comes from Pinus albicaulis, assembly GCA_034641835.2. NCBI lineage: Eukaryota > Viridiplantae > Streptophyta > Pinopsida > Pinales > Pinaceae > Pinus > Pinus albicaulis. Next base: position 783,448,224 of record CM076583.1, read on the forward strand.
AGTGATGCTTGTGAGTCTTTGAACCATACAGATAAAGATGATTCAAAAACTCTCATCCAAACCACTTCAAGTGTAGAAGTTGTCAAAGTTCAACTATCTTCCAAGCCAATCATCAAGCCATGGGAATAAATCCAAAGTAACAAAAATTGAAAAGGATTAGGATATGTCAAAGATGAAAGTAACTTACATACCCCATATGATTCAAATCCCATCAAGTTCATCAGCGCAGGCTTTCTTGAACAAATCACATCAACAACTTCTACGAAACTTGCAGACAAACTGATATGAATGCAAACCAAAGTTGCAGTCAAACCAAAATGTTCACATTGTAAAACAACATGTCATATCGAAGATCATTGTTTTGATCTCCATCCTTGTGGCCATTGTGTCAAGATGAATCATTCATCAGATAAATGCTTCAACCAAAACCACCCAGCCAAATTAAATATCAATTAGGAATGAATTGATCCTTGGGAATGGTCGTCAAAAGTCCAAACATTGTATAAGTTCTACAACCAAATTCAATCATTTCAGTCGATAGTAAAAGATGATGGTAATCTCGTGCAGTTGAACAGGGGCGTACAACAGTGAAACTCTTCTACACCTGAGGGGGGGAGTTCAGAAATAAGTTCCATATAATTGTTTCTCCTTTTAGCTGAAAAAGGGGGGGAAATGTTAATGAAATAGGTGGTGGTTGTCAGACTGAAATTCTCGACAACATGAACAAAAGCAGCCAGTGGGAATCTTGAGTAGCCAATGGGCATTCAAACATACAAGAAGCTAGTGGGCATCAGTAATGAGCATTTTTCGGCAGCATCAACAAAAGAAATAGTGAGTTTTTTTGACATCATCAACATCATCAGCCAGTGGGGTATCATCATCAACAAATTCTCTAGTGTGAATCTTCAAAAAAATTTCGGTGGACAATAAAATTTTCTAGTGGGCGCCTTCAAAATTTTGTGAGTGGACAAAGGATGTTGATTTCAAGAAAAGGATAGATGTATCCTTTTGCAACTTGGAACATTATCAAGTTTTCAAGAAAAATTTAGATATGAATCAGATATGTAGCTAACTCATGGTCTCTTTATATTGCAGTCTTTTCAGCATCCAGATTTGGTGGTTTTTCATGTAATGGTTTTGAGGATCAACAATTTCGGCATGAGAACTTGGAAGATGGTTCCTCGTTCTTATTTTTTATTTATCATTGAGGGGGGGAATATTAGCCTCTCTCTCATAAGCAATTATAATTCAAAATTTAATTAAATTAATTAAATATTTAAAATTAGGATTTTATGCCTAATTTTCTAGATTATGTTAGCTCCTCTTAATTAGGAGTTAGTTTAGGACAACCTAACTTGGCTCTTATATTAGTGTGTGGTTGAGCTATTTTCTCAACCGGGTTGTTCACGATAGACACACTATATTATACAAGTTCCTCATCTATTTATTTGTATTATAACATTATTTGAAGAAGGAAGAATATGTGAGGAATGTCGTAAGGCTCTCAGGCCTTTTCTGCCAGTTCTGTGTCAGGTATTTTTATGAGTGTTTTGTGTTTTTTATTAATTAATTTTCTACATGTTTTCTTTCTCCATCCTACTCTCGATACTCCCATGATACTCCGACAGATATATTTCTCCATCGTGCTTGTTTTTTTGATCTATGAGGAGAATGTATTGTATAAAAAATACCTTATAATACATATATCTATATGCTACATATAAAAATCCTTTACCCTGATATTATATGATCAATAAATTATTTCATTTTTCCTTCATTTTTTAAGCCTCAATATGAACACACATGGTATGGTATTGCTTTGTCATTGGAGCCCATGTGGGCCTCTCAATAGTTAAACTTTACTTAGACTAGGTTCTAAGTCCCACGAACCAACTCCTTGACTACCAATATAGGGCACAGAAAAGGAACATAAACCATCATATGACCCTAATCACTAGAGCCAATGTGAAGTTATGTATAGATACCATAAAATCATTCTTGCAATAGAATCCAACCCAAATTTACCCTTCACGGGCCTATTCCAAGATAGGAATGTAGAGATACTATACTTGACTACCAAAACACCATAATCCTAGGGCTTTTCACGAACACAACATGTCCCAAAATGGATCTCATTCATACCTAATAAAATATCAAAATAATACATGCAAAATATTCCAAACAAAAAACAAATATAAGAACCAACCTGGAACCTAAATATATCTATAGATGAAGATGGCACACCAAGCAAGTTTCTATACAACAAGAGCTACCAAATTCTTCTGCATTTCCCCTAGTTTTCAGTCATTAAATTCTATCTTGAAGGTAACCTACAACATTCTATTATTTTTCTTCAACTTCAATTCACACTTTTTCTCCTAGATCCCACATGAGTCTAGTGTCATTTTGGAATAACTATTCATAAGTTCCTCTCCCTCGAGCACATTCATCATTGGATGTGGAGGTACAATGGAATATTTTTACTGAATCCTTTGGCATGTATATTTCCTATGAACAATTTTTAATTTCTACCCTCAACATGGACAGAACTTAATTGGGGAACCACAAAATCCATCGGGCACCCTTCCCAATTTTTATAATGAATTCAACCCACCTTCATTGAGTTGATTGATGAAATAAATTTTCAATAAGGGCTATGGTAGAGGCAACCACCCCGAGTAACCATTCATTTCTAAAATCCCTACCTAAAGCTGGTAGGATTGATTTACAATGTATCTTCTTCTGCATTTTGACTTTTGAGGATGTGAAATCACTCTTTTTGTGGAATGTCTTTAATCATCCTCCTTATTTCACTTCATGGGGATCCCCATATGTTTATCCCAAAGCGATGTTCCTTTACATAAGTTTTGGATGATAATCAGCTAACCTCCCAAAATTATAATTCTATATGCTTGTGAAGTTCTAGCCAATATTAGACCTCATAAAAAATGATGCATTTATTCTTATCTCTCTGTGATAGAACCCATTCCCCATGCACACCTCTTAACAAGATTTCCTTTAGAGCTAAACAAGATCCCTCTTGCTCTGACCATCCTTTACAATAAATCTTATCAAAAGTTAACCTAATTCCTATTCTAATTTAAAAGAATTGGAAAAATAAATTTGCAATAAATTGTTTTTTAAATAATATTTTTTTTAACTATAAAATAATTTAAAAAATTTAATTGTATTTATGAATTTAAAAAATTAAATGTCAAAATTTAAATTAGTTTATTAATATTTCTTAATAATAATAATAATAATAATTTTATTTTAATAAAAATATTTTTTAAGTACAATTTATTATTTATTCGATAAATTAAATAAATATACTAGAAATATTCTATAATAATATTTTGTATTTAAATAAAAATATTTTTCAAGTAAAATTTAATAATAATAATTTTATTTAGATCTCATAATAATAATAATAATTTTTAATTATTGAGGGGTTTCTGCAATGCATTATATTACATATCATTTTTTTGGATTCAACTGCTTTAAGTAAGTCATTCAACTATGAACATTTCCATGAGAGATAGTCGTAACTGACTAATTTCTTCTGATTTTTTGAATAGTCCACTTAGCACTCATTGCATCAGGTGATGCCCACAGGTTTGAAGAAGTGGGATTCAAACTAGTGAAATGAATCACATAGCATCAATCATCACTTCCGGGGCTTGCACTCGGAAGCCACGACTTCCCCGTAGGTCACCCATCCCATATCGCCACTGGCTCAAGCGCGCGTCACTGTGAATTTTTCCCCACAATGGAAATGGTCATAGTTGAATGACTTACTTAACACAGTTGAATCCCAAAAATTGATACCTAATAATAATTTTATTTAAATGAAAATATCTTTTAAGTTAAATTTAAATATTTATTTAATAAATTGAATAAATATAATTAAATTTAGATTATTTAAATACTTATTACAATTTACAAATTTTCATACATTTCAAAAATTAAGAAAGTGTTATATTTATATAATTCTTATAAATGTTGGAATTAAATAAAAGTGTTTTGAGTTAGCGTCATAGCTAATTAATGATGACAGATGACATATTATAATTAGTAAATGTTAATGTATATATGAAAATACAAAATTATATTAATTTAGAGAGAGGTATTGTATTTAATACTAGGATAGATTTATCTAGCTATGGATTTAACAAGATTATAGAGGATCGAGTTTTTTATGTGAATTTTTTTTTAGTATAAAAATTATATATATATATATATCTCAAAAGGTTCGATCTCTTTTAATATTTAGTATAATTGTGGTTATGAGGAATCTATACTAGTCACACAGATGAGAATGGGAATTGGTCTTAAAAACTTAAAATTTACCACACCATTTTCAATATTATATTTCTATCAACTTAATTAGTCATAAACATAACAAATGCTACCATTTAAAATCAATATAAATCCATCTTAGCCATTTATCTAGCAAAGGTGGAGAGGGATCAAATCTCCTATGGAGAAAATATATTTTAGATTGTAAAATATGAAAATATTTTTACACCTCAAGAGGGTTGATTACTCTCAGGCTTTGTTACATCTATGGTTAACACACACACACACACAAATTTTCATTTTTCAAATTTCATTTTTTAATGCATAAATGGATTCAACACTTTGAAAATCCCCTTTTCCACATGGATTACAAGTCATTAGTATAATAATAATAATAATAATATTTTGGTGACGGTCGAAAAATGATCACCATAAGGGCCATTGACCATCACCATTTCATATTCTGTTGAGGGTCGAAAAATGTCACCATAAGATCATTGGTGATGGTCAAAAGAGCCTCTGTCATAAAAAACTGATCACCGCCATTCCATACAAATATCACGACACGATGGAATAAAACCACCAACCTCCTGCTTGTAAAGCAAGTAATCTTCCATTGAGCTACCACCCTTTAAAGAATTAGACTTTTAAAAATTAGATCTTGAAACTTTATAGGTTGTAAATTCTACAACTTTCAATAAATTAAAGTCTCGACAATCTCTACTAAACAAGAAAAACAACATCAAAGGTGCAGGTCCCTACTTAATGGTTATGGAAGTTATGAAAAGTGGGTGGAGGGAAAAATTGGTACATATAATAGGCTCAATATGTTCAGTTGAATACTCAATTATAATTGAAACTCTAAAGACATTTATAGCATATAAATGAGCTATAACTAGCAAATTCACCAAATATTGCAAAGGAAATGTTATAAGTGGATAGAATATGGAATGAAAAAATTGATGATGTTGGGTGTGGAGCTTGATTATCTTCTTTATTTTAATGTATCAGTGTGTCGAAACCATGTTCTTAACGAGGAGGCAACATCACCTGTCGTTTTATCGTCAATAGGTGGGTCCAGGGGAGGGGGGGGGGGGCGACGATGACCTTATCAAGCCCTCCCTAGCAGGGGGATTTTCGGTCAACACCCCCGAAGCTAAAAACAAATGTAAAATTTCCTTGTAAAATACTGTAATTTTGTAGTCATTATGGTTCGTTCATTAAGCAGATGATCTGACGATAAAAGTTATGTTTAATCTAGGGTTTTTTCCTTAGAAGGAAACCCCTCTATTATAGGAGGAGATTGTATTGTGGCCGTGTATCATGTTTTTCTCAGCAAGAAACAGAAAGGGGAATTGTGTGAGAGAGTAGATGATATTACAATGGATCTGCTTTAGGTTGTGGCTCTTTATTTTTGCTCGATAATGGAAAGTAAGGACCAGATGTTTCTATGGATGTTGTTAGTGCAACGGGTTGCTCCTTGACTGAAAAAGGAGTAAGCCTTAAACATCATATTTTATTTCAAATTTAAAGGTTTTAAGTGGTGGGATGGCTTCCTAAAGATTTTAAAATGTTTTTTTATTCTTTAAGACTTTCATGCATTTGGAAATTTGTGGAAAGTATAAATTATATGGGTAAATTGGTAGTATAGGGAGTAGACTGTAACAAATGAAAGGATATGGATAGGTTGTACTCTAAGAAATTTTCATATCCTAAATCAGTCACACAACTATAATGATGGCTCTTTACACAAACTTTTTTTTATGTAAAGTAAGAAAAAAAAATAGAAATTAGAGTTCATGCATAAATTATTTCATAAATCTTTCATGAAATATTCACTAACATGTTCTACACAACATTTATATGATTTTCAGGAAACTAAACAATAGATAACTTACTATTAGATCCTCTAACAGTTTCTTACTCACACCTTAATAGCTACTTCAACTCATAAATTAAACGAAGTAAACGATGAAGGAAACACATCATACATTAGATATTCCTTGAATCAAAAATTCCTCCAGCATGAAGTGAAAAAATGAGTTTTCTTTATTATATTAACTCTTCAAGTAGACCAACATCCAACAATAAAATAGTATTTAAAAATGGTATGTAGAGAAACAGAGGCACCAACTCCATATATTCTAAAAATAAGAAAACATTTTAATAACATTACATAGGTGTCATGGGACATTAAAGCTATATCCCATTGAAATATAACTGAAATGACAGATGTAGATGAAATAAGAGAATGGAATTTGGGCTGAACTATTGAGTGTGTTGACATGTTGTCCCTTTTTCTGCTGATTTGTCTCCTCATGTCTTTGGTTCTTAAATAACCATGTATCTCCATTAAATATGACCTTCAACAAGCTCATAACCACCTATCAACCATCACTTGTTATATCCATATCACTGTGAGTCCTTATCTTTCCTGAATTTGCTCGAATTTTTTTTTGGGAGAAGTCAAAAATCATTTAAAACAAGTGCTACCAGAAATTCCGGTAAAAACCTGTAACTACGCAAAAACTGTAATGATACCAAAATTTTTATTAGAGCTCTATTTCTTTTTAAAAAATGCACAACAAACACTTGTAAAACCTGTGCAGACTTATACACTTTGAAAATTTAGATGTTGTTAAAAAATGCACTTAATATGCAAAAAGGTGTTTTATTAGGAAACCCTTTTACTTTTGTTCCATATGGGTTGTAGCTTCAACAAGCTTTTCCAAGTTTGCTTTGCTCTCAACATCTGACTTGGCCTTGTGGTCCTTGTGGCTACTTCTTTAACAATAGTCTTTTTCTCCTTTTTGAGAGTTCTTTATTTTTATATGAAAGAGATTTTTTTTTATCTTTCTTCTTGGAATCATTAGTCTGTAACCCTTCAGATTTTCCTTCTATATCCATGAATTCTTTAAAAAAAATTGGATTATGCAAATCCTTAGATTTGAGCTTGAACTTGTTGTTGTCTGTAGTGTGTCTTTTTCTTCTACCAGAAATAGGTTTTTCCTTCTCTTTCCTTCTCTTGATACTGATCTCATACCCTACATATTTTAGGAGCTCTTCATCAAACTTAGTGTGCTCATACTCTTTCTACATTTTTTGTTGAATGTATGTTTCAATAATTTTTTCTAGCACCTGTGTTTTATATTTTTTTGCAGTTTTAGACATTCCTCTTCGAGCTCTGTTATAAACATTAGTAAAAGGAGAAATGGGAGGCACCATTTTCATGGATTTAGGTCTATTTATTGATGAGCTCTCTCCTTTCTCCAACTTCCTCTCAACCTTCACTGGAGGAGCCTTTTCTTTTCTACTCTTGGGCTTATGGATATTCTCTTTCTTATCCTTTCTCTTTATTATTTTTGCAGGCTGAGGATGGTGTTGTGAAGCTGGAGACAATTGAGTTGGAGGTATAGGTGTCGGTTGGACTTCCCTGTAAAATATAAAATGGTCCCATTATTGATTTATTTTCCTTAGTTCTTCTTCAACAAACAATTTAATGAGAGCTTGATGATAGAAGGTGTATTCTGATGCAACAGTGTGTGTTTGAATCCTGGCAGAAATATTTGTCACACTCTTTAGCAAAATGAATGGAAAATTGAGGGTTTTCATACCTGCAACATGAAACAAAAATCTCATATGATAAATAAAAACTACATTATACCTCCCCTCGTAGATGAGGTAGATTTTTATGAGGTTAACAACTTCAACCCATTCATTTTTTAGGAAACTTTTGGGAATTCCTTTGGCCCAGTTGCGATATCTATGTACATTTTTAAGGAAATTGTTGAGGTCTCCTCCAGTGATGACTTGGACTTTAAACCACCTTTCTCCTTCCCATGGAAGGTTCAATGCCTTAGTAATTGAATCTGCTAATACATGTAATTTAATACCATAGATGGTTGCCTCATGTCCATTGAAATAATGTGCAAACTCTTGAGCTACTCCTAAGTGAGAGCTTCCCAGTCTTTACAACATAGGATACCACCATGCTTGAAAAAACAACCTTCTCACATTCAAATTTTCATCCACTAGTTAAGCTCTTGGTGGTTCAATTCATTTTAGCTTTTCTCATCTTTTTCTCATCTTCAGTAATTAATAATTTTGTCTGTTGAAATATGATAGGTGGCAAGGCTAGAAGAGCTCACCTAACACGTGTTGTTGTGTCTTCTATGAGATCATGTCTCAAATATAATACTCCCTTCTGAAGCTGTTCACTATAAAATCTCGTTCACCAACAACTAAACTCAAAACTGATAGTCTTCCTTTCTTCTCGATGGTTTAAAACAACTACATTAGTTCACTCTCCCATGCAATAGATTTTCATTATGGTAAGTATCCTGGACCATATCATGCACCATGTGATAGTAATTATGATCTTTAGTTGGTTGCATAGCTTTAGATGGTATTCTACAGGTGGCTGGAGATGAGTGGAGCTGTGACTGGCAGTCACCTCCACTAAACCTTTATTATTGGCCTAAATTTCCAGTAGTGTCTATGCGTGATCAACCAAATACTAATCTCATTAATCCAGCGGATCCATGATCTATTCCAACACATAAGACGTACTTATACATATGAATGAGGTGACTCAGCTGACAGACATGACGAAAAAACGGTTGGCTGGGTTAACTTTATATTGACACCTAGATGCTACACGTATAACGACGACTCTAATCTTAACATTACTGACTGTAAACCATATCAATCACGTGAATTAAATCATGAATAAAGATTTAAATTTTATTTTAAAAGAACATGTGGCTTGACTCATGACTTAGCAAGGAACTGTGCTAACAGATGTAGCCCAATTTGGGTGAACCACATATATATGCGTCTCTCTTGTTTTATATGTTATTTATGTGTTTCTGTTTCCATATATTTTATATGTTACATTGATATGTAATATATAATTTTCTAATAGATGAAGGAAAATGCAATATGTTACAGTATGAATGGAAGAAAAATCTCAATGTTGTTGTTGTTGGGTGAATTTTTATAATTATGACATTTTTCTTTCCTTTATCATGTAAATATTCAAATTAAAAATTAGAAATTTTAGATATCTAAATGATATCTAAACTTCTGTGAAAATGTAACACGAATCTCCAGGGACCATGAAACACATAGGGAAAAATAAGAACAATAATTACCCAGGTTCGAATCCCATTGAACAGAGAACCTTGATCATGTTTATGGTTGATTGAATTTCACAAACTTCAAGTGGCCTTTTCCAAAATCATGTGAAATTGGGGTTCATAACTACCCACGGATCAAAGGAAATGTTTTCCATTACCAAAAAAGAGGGAATATGTTAAACATCAAACCAAGTATTGAGAGAAAAGGAAATATCTAAATACATCACAATGATATGAAAAAATAAAAGGAGAATCTAAAATCTAGAACTTCATAAACAAGTGGTAAAGAACCCTGGAACCCAACCTTGATATTTCGAGCCATGAGGGAGAAAATTAAATATCTAAATAAATCACAATGATATGAAAAATCAAAAAGAGAATCTGAAATGCATAACTTAAAAAATGAATGGTAAAGAACCCTAGAACCCTACCTTCATCTTTCGAGCCATGAGATTTAGGAACTCCAAAAAATCAATTGTCCCATTTCCATCGGCATCCACTTCACAGATCATAACCTGTATTTTATCTTCAGTTGGATTTTTCCCTAGAGAGTGCATAACAGTGCCCAATTTTTTGGTAGTAATGCAACTTGCATAAAATCATGGTTAGTAGATTGTCTAAATTAAATGATCCTGGCTAAATATTTTTTAATTTTATCTCCAATAGATCTCTCTCTCATATTTTAACGCCCAAAATTGAGAATAGTAAAATTAATGAAAGCAATATAGCTTTATAATATATCCTAAAATGGATATATTTACATAAGATTCACTTGAACAACCATTTATCCTCTATTACCGGATCCACCTAGTAGGCAAGGTGGAAACATGAATGCCCAGATCAGATCCAGTTTTGGATCTAGAAATATGCACCTCATATCCACCTCAGCTAGTGAAGACTCCCACGATCCGTCCTTGGAACATATCCTATGGAACAAGAAGCATCCATCACACTCATTTCATCATTTCAGGAATAGATTCTATCATGTATAGGATTGGATTGTATCATGTATGAGTGGAAGGATTTTCCACATAATAAAGAGCACCATGCTCTCACATACCTTGATGTCGGAGGTGTTAACTGTTGAAGACATCTATCATGACCTTTGTAAAGTCGTACCTTTCACTGAAGCCAAAACCACTAATTACACATCTTTCACTTTCTGCCTCATTTAATGCTTTCATAGCCAATTTCATTAAATTGGTGGGTGTTCTGTTTAGCAACAAAAAATAATTCCACATAAGCATGGTTGCAAAAATTCTCAAGGTAAAAATCTATCATGACCTTCATAAAAATGTAAATTTCACTAAATTTGAAACCATTGATTACACACCTTCAACTTTCTGCCTCATTTGAATGCTTTCACTAGCCATTTTCATTAAAAGTGGAGGGTAATGTGTTGAGTAACAAAAAAAAATTATTACATATAAGAATGAATCCAAAGATGTTCAAGCCTAAAGGTAGCAATTCACACCTTGCAGTACAACCATGGGGGCTATTTCGATTATTTTATGGCAGTGGTAACCTTGATGGTGAAACCAAAGCCACTAGACACAAAAAAACTTGAGATTTCTAGGGAAATTAAAAAAAAAAGGTTACAATTTTAGGAAAATAGTTATTATAATAATAATCTAATCTTAAATTTATGTTCAAGCTAGACACCAACTTAGCGTATGTATAATTTGACCCCTTATTTATGGGACAAGGAACACACTTCTGCACAACAATTTTACTGCTAAAGTATATAAAGTCTACAGAGGTATACATATTTTACCTCCTTGGAATAATAAGAGTGTTTTTTATGTCCATATAATGAAACTTATCAATAATGGCTCATTTAAAAATATGTAAATTGTTCTACATATTACAAAATGACATGGATTATGGAAATTTGGCAACGTTGTTGGTCATTGATTCATAAACCATCCTTTGAGGATCTCACTGCCAGCTTTCAAGTTAAAAGTATCATTGTTAATATTAACTCCTCTGTAACATGGTAGTTTCTACCTAGACATTCACCCCACCTTAGATAGAAGAAAAATAATTGATCGCTAAGCCTTCATTACCACTCCAAATTCAAGCATACAACAAAGAAAACTCTTCCTGGACAGTGAAAACTCTGCCTTGGGAGAAAAATTGTAAAGCTAAATTTAATTTTAAGTTCTTGAAGCCTCAACTCATAGTTAGAATCAAAGCAACCAGTTATTTAATGTATGATATTTCTAATTTCAATTGTTATTTCATACAATCTATTTGAACATAGTGTTAATTGAAGCATTCAATTCTAAAGGAAATTTCACCTTCTATGTTATAAATTTTCAAGAAAAATTGAAATTTTTGTTCATGAATGGGAACTTACTTTGATTACAGGCATTTTTCCTTCAAAAATCAGCACAACACCCATATTTAGGAGAACACGCAAGGTATGTTGTATGATATTAGCATTGAATTCCTTGAAACAGTTTAAAGATTCCCCTCCCTGCAGCATAAAATCTTTCCCTAGAGCAACTTCTCTGAGCCTTTCCTCCAGTTTTCGTGTCTCTCCAGCAAATACCAGAGGATGAAAGTTCTTCATAAGATCCACAATAGACTCCAGCTCTTCAGCATATAGGTATTAGGGCAGATGAAGGGATTTTTTTATTTCCAATTGTCAAGTGTCCACCCATTAAGAGATCATGTCATGTATGAGGATGACGACACTCTAATTTTAGGAACTTGAACAACCTCAACTATCAGTTCTATCTTGTTCCTCCTAATTCCTTTTTCTCTTGCCAACATTTTCTGATTTAATGGATTTCATAAGCCACAGTCTTCAGTTTTCCTTCCCAAGGGCTTGTTCAGGGAAAAAAATATCTTATGACACACCTTTTTGAAGCAGAAAATGCCATTATTCACACAAAGTTTGATCCGAAAATGGAAAAAGAAGTACAGCGATGACTTAAGAAAATGAAAATTATACTTTCATAGGAAAGTTATGGCATGCAAAACACACAGATTTGAGTAATTGATACTCTCAACCATCTTGAATAAGAAGGGTGAAGAGCACCCATAAGTAGTCTCTCTCTGATTTTGATCTCTAGTACTTAGGAGTCTAACATGGCACATCAAAGTTAATGCCTTAAACCTTAGTATTTGTAATATCCCTATTTTTCATCTTTTATAGATAGTTAATAAACTTAAAGGTCATGTGGACCTAAGTAAAAACTATATTTGGACATACTATTTTGGAAATTAATAAATGAATGTGAAATTTTATTATTGTATAAAGGCTTGAGTATATTTGAGACCGAGAATTAAAATCCATGGGGATGGACTAGAATTATAAAACTTTCCCAAAATTCTCAAAAAATCATTGGAGAAAAATAAAATAAAAATAAAATGATTAGATGAGAGAAAAATATCTAATAAAAGCCTTAGTAAAGCAGAAATTTACTAATAAGGGCTAAGGATAAAACTAGAGAGAGGAAAAGCTATTTTTAAAAGAAGATTTTGTGGAAAGAACAAAATAAAATCCTAAGCTATGGGAAACAACATCCCAAAATAACTAGATGTAGTTATGGAAACAGGCCGAAGGAAAGAAAAATTAAATAATATATTCCTAGTATGAAAAAGGGGTTGTCTACACTAAGGAAGAATTGTTCTCTACTCGAGGGAGAGTTTTGGAATAAGCTCAGGGTTGGGAGGCAAATATTCTCAAAAAATTTTATGTTTTATCCTTCTATTATTACTTATTCTAAACCTTGAGTGGATTGTATAAAAACTATAATTTTATAAATTTTGATTTGAAATTATGTAGATTGAGTTATAGAATTTATGTGTATTGTATAGTGTCTGATTTTTAGAAAATTTAATTGCCATATGTATTTGAAATAGATTAACTATGAATGAACATAGTTAATCCTTCTGTGTTGTTACATAGACTTATTAGAAATTAGGGACAAATAGACAGAATCTCTAAACCCTTTTTTTAGTGTCTAAATTTGTTGTTTGAGTCCAAACTTAACGTATGGAAATTCACTGAAAAATTTACAATACATGTAAAATATATATATATATATATATATATATATATATATATATTATAGCATGAGTGGTAACCAAAATTTATCTATGTATGTAACCTGTAGTAGAAATTCTAAGCAGAACAAATTCTAGATAGATAATATGAAATTTAATACAAATGTGAATTATTCTATGGACATACAATTCGTATTTAATGTATAAATAGAAATATACATGTTGTCATATAGGAATTTTTGTACATTTAAAACCATAGCAAACTTATTATATATGTGAAATTTTAATATAGAAAATGGTAGGAATCTATATTGCAGGACGAGTGGTAACCAAAATTTATCTATGTATGTAACCTCTAGTAGAAATTCCAAGTAGAACAAATTCTAGATAGATAATATGAAATTTAATACAAATCTGAACTATTCTATGGACATACAATTCGGATTTAAAGTAGAAATAGAAATATACATGTTGTCATATAGGAATTATTGAACATTTCAAACCATAGCAAACTTATTATATATGTGAAATTTTAATAGATAAAATGGTAGGAATCTATATTATCAAATTTATGTACATATATCAGTCCTTCCACAATGCTCCAATGGAGTTGAGGAAGAAACAATATTTTCAACCTTAATTAATAAGTGTATTATACATAATGATGTTTAGAATTTCACTAGAGTCATCATCCAAATTAAATATACAACTTATGATAATAAATGATGGATAAGTGGAACAAATGGAGGAAAGGTTTCCATTGTTCTGATGACCGACCTGGAACAATATGATAGTGATTGCCATACTATCTGAGTTTGTGATCAAAAGAGAGAGAATGAAGGTAGAGGATAATAAGTTAAAACTTAAACAAAAAAGGTAGTGAGAGTTAGAACTATAATTGAGTAGATTATATAGTAAATAAAAGAGTAGGTATAGGGAAAGGAAATACTTGTAATTATGTCTTTAATCTAGAAGAACTCCTGCTTACACCAAATGTAAAAATAACTGTAAGTAATGTTGGAAACAATCAATAGAATCAACAAAAAATTATAAAATATGGTAGTTGAATGTGGAAAAACATGGAAGAAGGGAATTACAGGTTGCATCAGTGATGAAATAATATTGACCATAGTATATTCAGTTTTCAGAAAAAAAACAAAATAAAATAATTCTTGCAGAATATGTAAGGAAAATAATTGGAGAAGAATTATAATTACAATTAAAAGCGGGAGTGAAACTTCAAACCTTGGTTTGAATAAATTGATGAAGGTAGGTATACTTGTGAAGTTCAAACTTATTCTGCAGTAACTTGTTATGATAACTTCCACAAGAATAATGGTCTAAACAATTTAATAAAGAAATTGGATGAAATGTATTTAATTTCAATATTGTGGAAATTAAGTGACATAGAAAACTAAATTCAAAAAGGAATTTAGTCGAATGCTAAAATTATAGAATTCTAGAAATTAAAAAGAGGAACAGTCTAACTTTTCTATTTGAATATAGTTAACCAATATTACATAGATTCCAGAAAAGAAATATAATTTTATGCAACTCTATAGATGTCATTATTATGACTTACTTATAACAAATGGAGATCTGGAAAGTCCTAAGAAAACCTATCTCAGAGAAAACTATTTCACTGTATATTGAATTATTACAGAGAAAACTATTTCTTGTGTGAAATTGAGTTCTCTATGTTCTTATACTGATACAGTGGAGAAATATCTATATATATCTAAGAATGATATCGTAATGAAAATTTTATCGAAACTTTAACGAGGAAAAGAGGAATTTTTAATTCTGAAATCTTAAATAAATGAAATCTATGTGAATTGCAATTTGACGAAGAGGAAAAGGCTACATCAAACAAATCCTAAATTTCTCTCACACAGAAAATAAAAAAAGTCTTTAAGTGACAGAATTGAAAGTAAAAAACGGTGAACGTAGAGTCAAGTTACAACTTTTGGAATGTAGTTATAAGAAAAAAATAATGTGTAAAATATAAAATGCAGGGATAGGAAATTATTAATAATTATATATATTAATTCTCGAAAATTGAAATAGCAAAAAAAACCATATCTAGAAATTATATAAATGAATATGGTAAACTGGGAACGAAATTTTCATATTACTACATGAAGAATGAAATCATTAACCGAGAAACATTATTTATAAGTATAAGGTGAAAAACCTAGAACCCCAAAATTGGGGAAATTCATTTACAAAAAATAAATGAAGAAGTCGATTAAATTTAGTGGAAAAGATATATGGACTAGGGTCTAAGTATAAAGACCACATACAGAACGAATTCTCATAACTGGAAAATTAAAAATCCCATATGTAAAAAGATAATGCTTTAGATAAATGTGAAATAGAAAAAAATCAGAGTACATACATGGAATATAACGAATTGTGGTATTCATGGAATTCAAAATTATAAAGGAAAATGAGAACCCAAAAAAATAACCTTAGTGTTTAACAATTCTGGAAAAAGTGGAACGAAAAAACCACAAAAATTTATAGAGGGTGTAAATTTCTTACCTCGGAAATTCTGGCAGTAATTGATACATTCAGGACGAACGGTAGTTCAAAGAGTTCCTAAACTATAACAGACCATGTACAAATAAATATAGTAAAGATAGATGAAAATTATAGAAATAATAAATGAAGCAAATGAATTATTGTGAAAAAAAAAATTCCAGATGTAAATGCGGAAAAGAGAGCGTAACATAATACCTTTCTTGGAGTTTTTGTATAACATTGTCCCACAAGAATGAAGGTAAACCAGAACCAGGAATATCACATAAGGCATGAGAACAAGAGGATAAATGGCATTACGGTGAGAAATCCTCCAATTTCATAGAAATTCCTCACAAAAATGCAGAAGATGTCTCTCTCTGTGGACTGACTTCCAGAGGCATAATTCCGGCCAATGAAAAACCAAATGAAATGGAAAAAAACAAAACACGGGACATTGAATGACTATAGGGTTATCGATTAACCTCCACCATTCATGACATACAACCTCCATCCCCTAGGTGTCCTATAGAAGTACCGAGGCCATGTGATGTTCACGTGAATACGTAGATCCATGTATTGGCTTAATAAACGAAACAATAAGGTTGCAGATGGAGATTTAATACGATATGGGTATAATCACAGGTGGATAGGATAGCATCATTAATAAAATTAACTGTCACCATCATGAAATTTAATTAAACATAACCATTACCCTATGATAAATTGATCCGAATTAATATGAGGAGGTTGCAATATAATTTAATTATTTGTTGAGTCATGTGGGGTATGGAAAATACGTTGAGTGATATGTATTAAATAGATAGATTTTATATGGTCCATGTATTAACATATACAAGGTTATTATGCCACCAATGAAGGAAGGGTAAGGTGATTACCATTATTCGGCTAATAACTATAGTAGTTGGAAAAGTTATAAGTAGTAAATTATAACTTTAATAACATAGTATTTAAGTATGTTTTGAAGTTATTAAAAGGGATATTTATTAAATTGTGAAGGGGGATAATGATAAATAGGATAGAATACATGTGGGGTATAAGTATAATAGCCTAAATAAGAGAATACCCTTAAAGGTAAATTAAGTATGGTGCTTATGAACTAAGTTAATGAGTGGGGTTGTATAAATAGACTTAGGAAATAATCCATAAGAGAGGAAAATTATAAACCAAGACAAAAAATTTTGATTAGAAAAAAAGAAAACAAAGGCGGAACTTGGTTTTTAATGGTGATTATTAAAGTGGTAAATGACGATTATATCGGATCAAGAAAATCATCATGACCAGCAATAGTATTAAAAGAAAAATAAAATTGGTTAGTGGAAGATGTTACAAATGGTATGAGAGTCCATGTTGAAAACTCTGGGATTATGGGTTTCAACACAGGGAAAAATTTTCTATTCTTAAATTTTATCTTAATTTTTTTATATGAATACTAATTCAATTTTTTGTATAGTGATTGAAGTGCAGAAACAATTACATCTGTTGTCATGAATGATGGAGAATATTTGTACATAGAATTGGAGGGTGGAGGAGCCCCACAATATCCAAATGTTGTAATTCTGGAAATGATAAGGAATATGCAACACAAAATTGTTCAGCTAAGCACTAGCAGTGAACGGTTTTTGTAGGCCAGTAATGAGCAGGAGAGGTTGATAAGGGAATTAACCTCTAGGTATAACCATCATAGTGAAGACCAGGAAATAAAAATAAAAGAAGTTGAACCCAACTCAGAGGGGTTTGAGAGTGCGGAAGAATTTGGATCAAAATAAAAAAAGAAAATGGAGATGTAAGGGGAATTTTGGTATATTAAGCCTCCAACCTTTGATTGGGAAATGGAAGAGGATGCAAAAGCTTGGCTCCTGAACATGGTAAAAAACTTCCAGTTATATGAATACAAAAGTAATCTGAAAGCAATATTGGAAGTTTACCAGCAGCAAGGTAAAGCCAATCTTTGGTGGGAAGAGAAAAAAATTGTACATTTTCTTAATTAAAAAACTATTTCATGGGAACAATTTAAGGAGAAATTCAAATCTAGATACCTTAATGAGAGGTATTATTATGACAGAGTGTAGGAATTTCATGATCTAAGAGTTGGAAAATTCACTATTGATGAATTTGTGACAAAATTTACATATTTACTTCGCTATGTGCCTTACATAAATGAAGAAAATGCCAAAGTAAAATGGTTTCTAAATTGCCTACCTGCCATATACAAAGAAATAATTGAATAATCCTAAAATAATGGATGAAGCTCTTTGTAAAGAAATATTGTGTTACCGATAATTTAATGATAGAAATGATCAACTAAAAAAATAGCAGAATAAAGAGAAAGGGAAAGTGGAGGCAAGCAAAAAAATATCAAAACCATCCTATTTTAAGAATTTTGGAAAAAGACACTTGCGGAAAAAGTTTAATAAGAGTGGGAAAATCAGACAACACATTCTCACACTAGTTCCAAGCGAATGGAAACAAACAACAAAAGAGAAGGAGTAATAAAAGTGAAAGAACCATTAAAATTCTGGGTTGCGGAGGACCTCATATGTTGTGGGACTACCCACACAACACTCGTACAATC
Organism: Pinus albicaulis; assembly: GCA_034641835.2. NCBI lineage: Eukaryota > Viridiplantae > Streptophyta > Pinopsida > Pinales > Pinaceae > Pinus > Pinus albicaulis. Next base: position 783,466,794 of record CM076583.1, read on the forward strand.
CAAAATATTGAAGCATTATGAGAAGCAACTACAGTAAATGGCATTGCCCAAAACTCCTCGGATCAGTGTTGCATTAGAAGGCAGACACGATGAACATCAATAAAAAATGATAGAAATCGAAGTTATGATTGCTAACCAACCTGTATCTATTTAATTGATCTAGGAGAAAATTTAAGCTATATCAGGTCCTAGATAGTGGAAAAATGTAAATTAAAATTGAAAAAATTCAGCACCCTTGGCTGGTGTAGCTAGCTAGAGGAACAAAAAGGAAAGTTACTCATAAAATCCCCAAAACTACTGTAATTTAAATGGATATAGAAACTAAACTCCAATTAAATATTCTCCCTCTAGGATCTTATGATATATTAGTAGGAATGGATTGGATGGAACAACAAAAATAAATAGTAAATTTCTTAGAAAAATTAGTAAATTGCTTAGATGTTTTGGAAAAATATGTAATAGTTAAAGGAAAACCAATATTTGTTAGACGAATTTCTGCATTACAATTAAAACAGATAGAAACCAAATGCTATCAAGTATATGTTATCCAAGTTGAGGATTTGGGACAACCGACAAAAAATGAGGTTGTATAAGACTTACCTTTAATTAAGGAATTCATGGATGTATTCCCAGATGAAATCCCTCATCTACCCCCTAAAAGAGGCATTGATTTTTCTATTGAGATAGTACCAGGAGCTACCCTAGTTTCAAGGGCACCATACAGATTGAGTATTCCAGAACTACTAGAGTTGAAACATTAATTACAAAAATTATTAGACAAAGGGTACATTAGACCAAGTTTGTCTTCGTGGCGAGCACTAGTTTTATTTTTCAAAAATAAAGATGGTACTTTCTAGGTGTGTATAGACTACATACATTTGTATAAGTTAACTATCAAGAACTGGTATCCTCTTCCAAGAATAGATGATCTATTTGATCAAGTAAGGGGAGCCACAATACTCTCAAAAAATGATTTTAGAATTGACTATCATCAACTCTAGATTAAATATGAAGACATGGAAATTATGAGTTTGTAGTCCTACCCTTTGGACACACGAACACCCCTACTACATTCATGTACTTAATGAACAGTGTTTTGTATAAATATCTGGATAATTTTTTATTAGTTTTCGTATATGATATTTTGGTATACTCCAAAAATGAAGAAGAACACCAAGAACATCTTATAATAGTGCTATGAACCCTTAGAGAACATCAGCTATATGAAAAACTCAGCAAATGTGAATTCTAGAAAAATAAGATCCAATATCTGGGTCATGTCATTTTTAAGGATGGATTGGTGGTAGATCCATAAATGGTACAAACAATATTGAATTGGCATGTACCCACGGATGTACCAACAATATGATCATTCATGGGTATTTTTGGATATTACCATATATTTGTGGAAGGATTTTCTGCATTAGCCTACCCCATTACATCATTGTAGAAAACATGAGTAAATTTTGAGTGGAAAACTAAGTGCCAAAGTAGTTTTGAACAACTAAAACAGAAATTAACTATTGCACCTATACTGAAAATTGTTGAGCCAAAAAATGAATTTGTAGTGTGTACTGATTCTTTTATGGAGGGTATAGGTGGATTATTTCTACAATACAATGTAGTAGTAGCTTATGAATGATGAAAACTAAAGAAACATGAGCAGAATTATGGAGTATATGACTTAGAACTCGTTGTTGTTATACATGCACTAAAAATGTGGAGACATTATCTATTGCAAAAGAAATTCATATTAATGACAGATTACATAAGTTTGAAATATTTCTTTACCCAACCAAATTTAAATGCCAAAAAATCAAGGTGGTTAGCTTTCCTTACTAAGTTTGATATGGAAATCAAACACATAAAAGGGAAAGAAAACAAAATTTTTGATGCTTTGAGTAGGCATCCTCATCAAATTTTGACATATATAGGGAGTAGTGTAAGGTTTGATGTAGAAGAACAAATTCAGGGAATATTCTTGAAAGATCTACAATATGTAAGATTGCCAGAAAAATTACAGCAAGTTGAAATTGTAGGATATACCATAGAATAACAAGGATTGATCAGCTACAAAAAAAAAAATTATATTCACAATTTAACATCTTTAAAATGGGAAATATTAGATGAATACCATAATATTCCTTATGTAGGTCATCCCGATTATCAAAAATTGGTAACAACATTTAGGAAAAACATGTTTTGGCCGGGCAGGAAGAAGGATGTAGCTGATTACTTGGCAAGGTGTTTGGAGTGTCAACAAGTGAAGGTAGAGCATCAAAATCCTATAGGACTCTTGAATCCTCTCCCTATTCCAGAATGGAAGTGGGAAGTGGTATCAATATATTTTATTACTGGACTGCCACATAGTAAGTATCAACATGACTCAATTATGATGGTAGTTGACACTTTAACTAAAGAAGTGCACTTTCTACCGGTGCAATCTACTTTTGGCACAACACTTGTGGCTAATGTATTTCTGAAATAAATTTTTGAACTCCATGGAATTCCAAAAATGATTATCTCTGATAGAGATGCAAAATTTACATCACCATTTTGGAAAACCTTGTTTGGGGGAATAGGTACAAAGCTGAATTTCAATACAGCTTACCATCCCCAAACAGATGGAAAAACTTAGAGAACAATCCAGATATTGGAAGACATGTTGTGCATGTACATGATGGACAAACCCATTAAGTGGGAATATTTTATGCATCTGGTAGAGTTTACTTATAATAATAGTTATCAGGATTCAATTAAGATAATTCATTTTGAAGCTCTATATGGTAAAAAATTCCACACTCCATTCAAATGGAGTCAAGCAGAGAACAAATTAGCCCTCGGACCAAAAGCACTGCATGAAATGGAGCAGACTGTGAAAATAATTTAGCAGAATATTAAGGTAGGTCAAGATCGTCAAAAGAGTTATGCACATAAGAAAAGAGTTCTTAGGGAATTAAAATTTGGAGATCATGTTTATCTAAGGATAAAACCTTGCAAAAGTACATTTCATGTCGATAGTTGTGCTAAGTTAGCACCACACTACTGTAGACCATTTAAGGTTTTTGAGAGAGTGGAGCTTGTAGCTTACAAATTGGCTCTACCTAGTCATATTAAAGTTCATAATGTTTTTCATGTTTCCTTATTGAAGAAATATATACATGGCCTTATTCATTTGATTGACTAGACTGTGATGCAAGCGAAAACATAAGGGGATTTTCTTCAAGAGCCCCTTCGTATACTAGAGCGGGAAGAAGTCATGCTCCATAATATAAAAATAGTTTTGCTGAAAGTGTAGTGGAAGCACATTACACCTAAGGAAGCTACTTGGGAGCAAGAATATGTGATGAAAGAAAAATATCCATCACCGTTTAAGGAATAAACATAAAAATATACAACACCAAGGAAGGTGCTTTTTTTCTAAAGGGGGACTATGTAATATCCCTATTTATCAGCTTTTATAGACAATTAATAAACCAAAATGTCAGGTGGACCTAAGGAAAAACTATGTGTGGACATATTATTTTATAAATTAATAAATGAATGTGAATTTTTATTATTGTATAAAGACTCGAGTAAATTTGAGACCAAGAATTCAAATCCATGGGGATGGACTAGAATCCTAAGAATTTCCCAAAATTCTCCATAAATCCTTAGAGAAAAATAAAATAAAAATAAAATTATTAGATGGGAGAAAAAGTTCTGATAAAATCCTCAGTAAAGTGGAAAGTTACTGGGAAGGGCTAAGAATAAAACTAGAAAGAGGAAAAGCTAGTTTTAAAAGAAGCTTTTGTGGAAAAAACAAAGCAAAGCCTAGGTTAAGGGAAAAATATCCCAAAATAATTAGACGTAGTTATGGAAACAGGCTGAGGGAAAGAAAGCATAAATAAGTTATTCCTAGTATGACAAAGGGGTTGTCTACACTAAGGCACAATTGGTTTCTTCTCGGGGGAGAGTTGTGGAATAAGCTCAAGGTTGGGAGGCAAATAGTCTTTATACAGTGGTATGTACATTCTGGGAAATTTTTATGTTTTATCCTTCTGTTATTAGTTATTATAAACCTCGATTGGAATATAGAAAAACTATTATTTTATAAATTTTGATTTGAAATTATGTAGATTAAATTATAGAATTTATGTGTATTGTATAGTGTCTGATTTTATAGAAAATTTAATTGCCATATGTATTTCACGGAGATTAACTATGAATGAACATAGTTAATCCTGTTGCGTTGTTACATAGACTTATTATAAATTAGGGACGCACATAAAAAATATCTAAACCCTTTTTCAGGGTCAAAATCTGTTGTTTGAGTCCAAATCTGTTGTTTGAGTCCAAACTAAACATATGGAAATTCACTGAAAAATTTACAGTACATGTATGATAAATACATATATATTATAGCAAGAGTGATAGCAGAAATATCTCTATGTATGTAACCTCTAGTAGAAATTTTAAACAAAAAAAATTCTAGATAGATAATATGAAATTTAATACAAATATGAATTATTTTATGTGGATATACAATTCATATTTAAAGTAGAAATAGAAATATACATGTTGTCATATAGAAATTCTTGTACATTTCAAACCATACAAAACTCAATATATATGTGAAATTTTAATATAGAAAAAGGTAGGAATCTATATTATCAAAAATTTGTACAAATATCTGTCCTTTCACAATCCTCTAGTGGAGTTGAGGAAGAAACAATACTATCAAACTTAATTAAAAAGTGTATTATACATAATGATTTTTACAATGTCATCAATGTCATCATCCAAATTAAATATACAACTTATGATAATAAATGATGCAGAAGTAGAACAAATGGAGGAAAGGTCTCCATTTTTTTGATGAACAACCTGAAACAATATGATAGTGACTGTCACACTATCTGAGTTTATGATCGCAAGAGATAGAATGCAAGTAGAGGATAACAATTTAAACCTGAAACAAACAAGGTAGTGAGAGTTAGAAATATAATTAAGAAGATTGTATACTAAATTAAAGAGTAGGTACAGGGAGAGGAAATACCTGTAATTATCTCTTTAGTATTGAAGAACTCCTCCTTACACCTACAATGACAATAAATTTAAGTAATGTTGGAAACAATCAATAGAATAAACAAAAAAATTATAAAATATGGTAGTTAAATGTGGACAAACCTAGAAGCAGGTAATTGTAGGTCGCATCGTTGACGAACTCATCTCAACCATAGTATATTCAGCTGTAAACAAAAAATAAAAATAAATTCATTCTTGAAGAATATGTAAGGAAAATAATTGAAGAAGAATTGTAATTACAATTAAAAGTAGGAGTGAAACTTCAAACCTTGGTTTGAATAAATTGACGAAGGTAGTTATACTTGTCAAGTTGAAACTTATTTTGCAGTAAATTGTTATGATAAATCACACAAGGATATTGGTATAAAAAATTTAATAAATAAGTTGGATGAAATGTATTTAATTTCAATATTGTGGAAATTAAGTGACATAGAAAACTAAATTCAAAAAGAAATTCAGTCGAATGCTAAAATTATAGAATTCTAGAAATTAAAAAGAGGAACACTCTAACTTGTCTAGTTGAGGATGGTTAACCAATATTACACAGATTCCAGGAAAGAAATATAATTTTATGCAACTATATAGATGTCATTATTATGACTTACTTATAATAAATCGAGATATGGAAAATTCCTAAGAAATTCTATATCAGAGAAAACTATTTCACTGTACACTAAATTATTACAAAGAAAGATAGTTAATATGTGGAATTGAGTTTGATGTGTTATTATACTAATACAATGGAGAAATATCTATATATAATCTGACAATGATACAGTAATTCTGAAATCTTAAATAATCGAAACCTGTGTGAATTTCAATCTGACGAAGAGGAAAAGGATATGTCAAACAAGTCCTAAATTTCTATAATTCAGAGAATAAAAAATGTCTATAAGTGACAGAATTGAAAGTCCAAAATCGTGAACGTAGAGTTGAGTTACAACTTCTGGAATGTAATTATAAGAACAAATACATAAAATATACAAAAAAGCTATAGGAAATTATATTTATATATATATATATATATATATATATATATATCTATATATATATATATATATATATATATATATATATATATATATATATATATATATATATATCAATTCTCAGAAATTGAAATAGCAAACAGAACCATATCTGGAAATTATTTAAATGAATATGGTAAACTGGAAACAAAATTTTCATATTACTACATGAAGAACGAAATCCTTAACTAAGAAACATTATTTAGAACTATAAAGTAAAAAACCCAAAAACCCAAAATTGGGGAAATTCATTTACAACAAACAAATGAACAAGTCAATTAAATTTAGTGGAAAACCTCTATGGAATAGAGTCTAAGTATAATGAGAATATAAAAAACGAATTCTCATACTAGAAAATTGAAAATCCCATATGTAAAAATATAATGCTTCAGATAAATTCGAAATAGAAAAAACTCATAGTACATGAAGGGAATATAACGAATTGTGGAATTTTTGGAATTAAAAAAGATAAAGGAAAATGAGAACCCAAAAAAATAACCTTAGGGTTTAATAATTATGGAAAAAGTGGAACAAAAAAACCACTAAAATTTACAGAGGGTGTAAATTTCTTACCTCGTCAATTCTGGCAGTAATCGATACTCTAAGGATGGAATGTAGCTCAAAGAGTTCCTAAACCAGAAAATACCATATACAAATAAATATATTAAATAGAGGTGAAAAATATAGAAATAATAAACGAAGAAAATGAATTAGCGTAAAACAAAAATTTCCAGATGTAAATGCGGAAAAGAGAGTGTAACAAAATACCTTTCTTAGAGTTTTTGTATAACATTGTCCCACGAAAATGAAGGTAAACAAGAACTAGGAATATCACGTAAGGAATGAGAACAAGAGGATAAATTTCATTACATTAATATGTCCTCCAATTTCATATAAATTCCTCACAAAAACACATAATATGTCTCTCTCTATGCACTGACTTCCCAAGGCGGAATTCCGGCCAAATGAAAAACCAAATGAAATGACGAAAACCCAAATGCAGGACATTCAATGACTGTAGTACTATCGATTAATCTCCACCATTCATGATGGAGAATATCCATCCTACAGATGTCCTCTAGAAGTACCAAGGCCATGTGATGTTCAAGTGAAGATGTACCTCCATTTATTTTCCCAATAAAGAAAACAATAAGTTCGCAGCTGGAGATTTAATATGATATGTGTATAATCATAGGTGGAGAGTTTAGCATCTTTAATGAAATGAACTTTCATTGTCATGCAATTTAATTAAACACAACCATTACCCTATGATAAATTGATCCGAATTAATATGACGAGGTTGCAATATAATTTAATTATATGTTGAGTCATATGGGGTATGGAAAATATGTTGAGTGATACGTAGATAGCTTTTATATGGTTCATATATTAACATATAGAATGTTATTCTGCCACCAATGAAGGAAGGTTAAGGTGATTACCATTATTTAGCTAATAACTGTAGTAGTTGGAAAAGTTATATGTAGTAAATTATAACTTGAAAAAAATAGTATGTAAGTTTGTTTTAAAGTTGTTAAAAGGGTAAGTTATCAAATTGTGAAGGGGGATAGTGATAAATAGGATAGAATACATGTGGGGGATATGTATAATAACTTAAATAAGAGAATACCCTTAAAGGTAAATTAGTTATGGTGCTTATGAACTAAGTTAATTAGTGGGTTGTATAAATAGACTTAGGAAATAATCCATAATAGAGGAAAATTATAAACCAAGATAGAAGTTTGTGATTAAAAATAAATAAAACAAAGACAAACCTTGGTTTTGAATGGTCATCAGTGGTAGATGACAAGTATATTGATCAGGACAATCATCATGACCATAAATAGTATTAAAAGAAAAAAAAAATTGTTAGTGGGAGTTGTTACAATAATATTAAGGTCACCTGTGAGCTTTTAGAGTTATCCCAATGACCACACTACTATATTTACCAAGGATTCGAGAGATCCAAGCATATAGTACATAGGTGAAAGCGTTTGTATGTTTACAAACTATTTGACCAATTTCATGAAAGATATTTCTTCTGATGGGATATGTTATAGATGTGTGAGGCACATTTTAGTGAAGAAAAAATTATGGCACCTTGCTTGGTGATCTATTTACATGTTACTATGTAATATTATAAGAGAAAAATGCCTCAAATCATACACAATCCTAAACAATAATGTAAAAACGAAATTTTCACTTCCCATTAATCTTATTCTACGTTCGTTGATGCCATGTTAGCATCAATGTAAAGCTAGACTTAATGTACAATTCATTAAGTCTCCTCATTGGAGGATTGAGCGATCTAAAAGGTCTCATTCACCAATTTGATCTCTAACTTAGCAATAAACTAAAAATTAAATTAAATAAGAATTAGAATTACTATTTGTATTTAACTTATAAAAAAAGTATTTTTAAAGTTTACCATATAAGAAAAGTATTTCCTATAGGAGTCTACATTATTAGCATTTAAAAAATGGACATGTTATATTTATTCATCAATCTATATATACCACCAAGGTAGTAAAGTAGGGTCCCTTATAAATGCAACTTTCTTCTTCCCTTCCTATAACAATATTGAGCATTGATCTACTCCTAATATTTCCACAATTAGATCACGCGTGAAAAATGCTAATAATACTTCACCTTATTGGTCTCAACCATTAGCATAGTAATCATCACATGTCCATTCATTTTTCTCCATGTTAACTACAAGCAATCTCAAGAGATTAGACAACACATTACAACATAAATATTTCCTTTGTCTTCGCCTTGCTAGTCCCAACCATTCAAAAATCCATTATCATGTTTATCAAGCCTTGGCATCTTCAATGAACTCAAGGATGGAACCATGCATTATTTCCTTTACATCGATATTGTAGCATTAGATTCAACCATGTCATGCTCATAAACCATTGTAAAATAATGATAACCTATCTTTGTACTCAAAGAAAGAATCAGTAACATATCATTCTTGTTGTCTAAAACATAGTTAATTATCATTCTGAGCTCGTTTGATTAAAAAAGGAAATGGCGCTGCTAACCCAAGTTATAAATATCATTAATGATATTTTCAACATAAACCCTCATTGTTTGGTTTCCATAAGCAACATATTATCATTTTTTTTGTAATTAAAAAACATAGATAATTATATTGTTGTTAAAAAGGTGTACACTACAATAATCAAGTCTGTGTTGATGACCCCTACAAACTCTGATATGGGGTCCAATATCATTTTTTCACATCTTAAATAAAATTTTAGTTTTTACAACCATGATAAATGAAGTCCAAATTAAAACTTGACTATTGGACACTTGTCACATATGTTACAACTAATGTTGTCTCTCCTTATTGGATTAGACCTTGAACATTTGTGAGTTTATAATTTTTCCCCTTATTGTTCATGGTTTCATCCATCACACCATGAGACCATATTTTTCATGAAAAAACATTGTGAGGTCCACTCATAAGTCATTTCCGAAACTCAATACTTGCTAAAAAAAACCTTAAAAGGAAACATTAATGTACAAATTGAAATGTTTCCAACAGAAGATGTTGAAAAGGGGGAGGAGTTTGGGTAGTCATTAGATATCAATGTACCTCCATGCATGTCTCTTCAAAAGTTGCATACCTGCAAGAGATTGAGAAAACAGATTATGGTTGCAAAAAAATATGCATTTCAAAGAGCTCAATAAGGGAAAAAATTGAAGTGGAAACTCCAAGAGGACTTTCCTGACACATACCTATGAAGGTAGTTACTAATTTTCATTCTTTGTTGTCTTTCTAGTGGGTTTTAAAATAAATCATGGTCCCCCATTTTTACCATTCCTATATTTTTCAAGGTTGTGGCATTAGTCAATTGAGTCATTTTTCTATTTTTTGATTTTTTTTGTTTTGAACTATTGACTTCCCTTAATTATCCCTTTATATTGAGTCTTGAGGAAATAAGAGATTTGAATATTTTTTGCTTTCAGCTGGAAATAGATCTTTCCAAGAGGAAAAAATTGATTAATTAGTTGGCTTTGATATTACCAACAATCATATAAAGGTATAATAACACCCATCCTTTGATTTATTTAATAAGATTCTTATTATTTTCCTTTCCCAAATTCATTTCCCAAGTAAATGTATACTACTTCCTTGACATTGGTTAGTTCTTTTTTTTAAATGTACTTTTAGTATTTCATTAATTGCATATCCAAACCTCTGCAAAGAAAGAGCATGCTTGTTTGTGTGCAAGACTTGAAGTGAGCTTGAACCATTGATTGATGCTATTGTCAGGCCATCTCGGTAATTCATGCTTAAGATTTCAATAAATATGAAGGATTTCCCAAAAATTAAAAACTTCCATTGTACAGAAATTTAAATATTGCCCATGTTTCCTAACAAGGAACAAAGCAGGTTGAAACCTAGCTCATCATTTACTTGAAATAAGCAGGTTGAAATAGTGACAACTAGTTAATAAATATCCATCAATCACAGTATAGAATTCATGAATAGGTATATTCAAACCATGTCTATCATTTCTAACTAGAAACAAAATATAAGAAGATTAAAACCATAAATAAGTGCTTTATTCATGATTTGTCAATTAGACAGATTAGCATTGAACATTTTCTAGAGGATAATAGTTTTTCTTTGCAAAATTGAAAGGTCTAGAATAGTTGGCAACATGTTTTTCTATTAATTCACTTCTTGTGTGAAGGTCATTGATTCAAAACCCAATAGATATTAACCATGTTAAATGTTGGTTGATTTCTTAGCTAGTCTTGCAGTTAGTTATGTGTTGTTTTATTGGGTGAAGTGTTAAATCAATTTTTTTGTACTTGGTCATCCCATGAACATAATGCACATATATTAAAGATGATACATATATATTACTAAACTATCATCTACTATGTAAAAATTTAATGATTGTTTCTTGAAATTGGGAAGAAATTTTAATGGGAAGGCTGAAAGAATGTATAAATGATTCTCTAACCCTCACATATATGTTTCTTCTAATTTTGAAGCAGTAAACCTTGAGGTTTTCCATAACCAAAAAAATAAGAAAAGCTACGGGCATTTAAAATTTGGTACCTTGCGACCCAAAGGATTGGCGACACTTCTCATGAACTCAATATGTGCACGATCAAGCTGCCTGGTGCATTAATCAATCAAAAATATATGAGCAGTGCAATTATACCATATTCCAAAATTGAAATCATCCCTCGTCGTTACTTGCCCATATGGGAGTAGCTAGCATTCATGGGATGTCCAAAAATTTAGTGGAATTCATAACGGGATGGTAAATTGTAAGGCCAAAAGTAGACATTAATCTGAGAGCCTCATTGACAGCATGGGAAAGCTCCATATACCTAAAATGTAGATGCATTATCAAGAACAGAGAAGAATACTATATATATGAATTCAAAAAATCTTTCTAATGTCTTGTGAAATAAAAGAGAATAAAAAATTCTAAATGAATTTCAAAATATTTTGCAAGGACAAGTGAAAAACTTACTTCTACCCTTGCTCACTCTTAGAGGTGAAATGCAAAGTCCACTGAATAACATGTTTCATTGTTACATAAACTCCTATTGCATATGCAAGAATAAGGTTGAGGGTTGCAACTGCTTGACAATAAGCACAAACCATCCTTTGAGGATATGAGTGCCAAGCATTCAGGTTTAAAGAATCACTATTAATAGTAACTCATCTATAACATGGTAGTTTCTACATACCAATTCACCCTTGCATAGACAGAAGAAAAATCATTGTTAGATAAGCCTCTTTTACCACTCCGAATTCAACCTTTCACCAAAGCAAAACTCTTCCTCAACATTGCAAACTCTATCTTGGGAGAAAAATTGTAAAGCTAAATTGAATTTTAAGTTATTGAAGCCTAACCTCATAGTTACGATTGAAGCATGCATTTATTTAATCTCTGGTATTTCTAATTTCAAATGTTATTGCATACAATTTGTTTGACTAGAGCGTAGCATGAAGCATTGATTTCTAATGGAAATTTCACCTTCTATGTGAAACAATATACATTTTCAAGAAAAAATGAAATTTTTCGTTCATGAATGTGAACTTACTTTGATTATAGGAACTTTTCCTCCAAACATGAAAACAACACCCATATGTAGGAGAACACACAACATATCTCATATGTTATTAGCATTGAATTATTTGAAATGTTCTGTAGAGTCCCCTCCTTTCAACCGAAACACCTTCCCTAGAGTAGTTTCTCTGAGCCTTTCCTCCAAATTCCATGTGTCTCCAGCAAATACCAAAGGATGAAAGGTCTTCAAAATTTCCACAACAGGCTCGAGCTCTTCAACATATTATTGGGCCAGCTGTAGGGAATTTTTTTATTTCCAACTGTGAAGTGTCCACCCATTAAGATATCTTGGCATGGATGAGGATGATGGCACTCTAATTTTAGGAACATGAACAACCTCAACTCTAAGTGTCATCTTATTCCACTTAATTCCCTTTTCTATTGCCAACATTTTCTAATTTAATGGATTTTAGAAGCCACAATATTCATTTTTCCTTCCTAAGGGCTTGTTCAAGGGCAAAAAATATCTTGCGACAGACATTTCTAAAGCATTAAATGCCCTTATTCACACAAATTTTGACCCAAAAATGGGAAAAAAATAGAGTGATGACTTAAGAAAATGATAGTTATACTTTCATAGAAAATTTATGGCATGTAATAGAAATTTATTTGAGTAGTTTATACTCTCAACAAACTTGAAGAAGAAGGTTGAAGAGCACCCACAAGATGTCTTAACCTAAATTTTTTGCTCTATCATAAGGGAAATTGATGTACAAAATGGAAAACATAGGGAAACAATTATGAAATTAGAATAACATCACCATTTGACAAAGTCCATGAATCCTATGAATGTGCTTGTTCCATTGATATTCAGTCCAAAACAGTCACAAAGCTCCAAAACTAACTTCTTTACAGCTTAAAGTACATGTAATATTTAGCTCAACAATCAACCAACAAAAATTATGAAGCATGCATGCAATATTTATCTGCAAAATGAGGAGGTGGAACCCAAGCTAGGATTTAATATGTCATTTATTACATAGTAGCATTTTTACCTTTGAGACCATGCAAGGCCCAAGGCAAAATATCTAAAACTCATTCATTGCAATAACAACTTCTAATATAACTACTTTCCGAATTTTGGAAAATGTTCGACTTTAAGGCTTCAAAATATCCTTTTCAGTAACCCTTGGAAAGGGTGCAGCTCCAAGGTATAGGGGTGCACTGCCAGTGCAAACGCGTAGCGCAAAGACTGAGAAAATGTCTTGTATTGAAGCTAACGTTTGGAGGCCTTTCCGTTATCCAAATGAGCTCCATGATAGCTCATTGGAAAGAATGTCATGTCTAGTTTCGAAATATGCTTTCACTTTTCAGAATGGTGCCCATTTGCGTTGTTAAAAATCATTTCTCCCAATACTGATAAACGCGAAGTGCCAGTGCCAAAAAGAGGGCAGGAAGATGATTTTTTGGTAGTTTTTGGCCTTTCAGAGGGACCATTTTTGCTCCAAATATTATAAAAATTTCTGAGGATGATGTACTTGGAGTGAGGAACATGAATATGTTGACCTTTTTCCATTTGAGTGACCCAAAAAAGAGCGCAACACCAATGGCATTGTGCGTTTGGCCCAATTTTTGCAAGTCAAACTGTCAAAAATTCAAAATGTGAAAAAAGGTGCCAAAATTGTAATTTAGCTTGCTCATTAAGATTTAGAGGCTTGGAGGGACACATCACCAAGTATATTAAGTTTTTCCTTCGCCTTTTCCTCATTTAGAGCCTGAATCTTTACATGGGCTCTCGTTTTAGCTTGGCCCTTGCAAGCCTGTTTCTCATGGCATAATTCTTTGCCATATTCCTCTGAAGGTCAGTGTCTCTCTTTGCCTTCTATAGTTGACCCTATAGATGTAAATTTTCCCTCTCTATCCAAGACTCTCTATCCTTGATAAACTTGGAGTGAGCTGCTCTACCAACCCTTCATCTTCTTGTATTTCCTAGGCTAAAGCCCACTTCAAGCCAATTATCTTTGGCCTCTGTCTAGGAAGATGTTCTTCCTCATCATCACTGCTATCAAAATTTCCCAAGGTCTCATCTAGCAAAGCCTTGGCCTTTCTAGCCTCTTTCTAAGCTCTGATTGCCCTAACCTCATTAATGGCCTACTTTGTCTTCAACCGTTGATTCTCTAGCTCAAAAAATTTAATCACATTATTTTCTATACCAAGATTAGCTTAAAGCTCACTAATCTTGTTATTCTTTATTTTGAGAAACATATTGGTAATTCTCTCCTCATCCTCAACTTCAAGGTTAATTTGTTGAAACTCTTTCTCAGTTTGATGCTTGTCCTCCTCTTCAACAATGAAATGCTTTGTAACATTTTCCTTGCCCTTATCAACCTATTTTGCTAAAGAAGAAGGTAGTTTCCCTTTCGCCTCAAGTGAAGAAAACATCTGCCTGTGGCCTCTCTAGTATGTCAAAGTAAATGGCTCAATGTCACTCATTCCAGTGCCATCTATCTCAATGTTCCCATCACTACTTGATTCTTTGTCCTCATGGTATGAGGGTGAAGGGTTGTGGAAAGGTGATGTGGAAGGGTCATCATGGGGTGAATGGATGTGAGTGGATGGTGATGTATGAATAGAAGGATGTGATGGAGAAGTGGATATAGGAGGATGAAAATATTAAGGAATATCCTGCTGATGATGGCCACGTTGAGTAGTGAAAATCTCATTGGCAATGAAGGTATCCCATGGAATATTTTTCTTTTGGAGTTGATGCAAGACCACCATATTGATCAATTAATGATGAAAAATGCTTTCCATTTTTTGATTCTAGTCTCTCTTTTGCACTATGTATGCCATTTTTTCAATGCTACGAAAAAGATAATATGGTATATGTAGCATTCTTACTCTATTAAAATGCATAAGAAGATGTATATGGTATGAGTAAAGGAGGGAAAACCTTCCCTCACAAGTGAAATATTTCATTATTATCTTCATCATGGGTTCATATCTATCAAGAAGATGAGAAAAAGGGAAGATGGACTTGCGGTGATCCTTATACATAAGTTTAAGGTATGGTTCAAAATAACTCATGTCTAGGTTTACTTGTTTGAACCACTTCTCTCCCACACTATGTGTTCATGTAGCATCTGCAGTGGCATTGGTAGACAACCAAAAGGTGACCATGGAAAAATTGACTTGTTTGTCATGAAAATTGATAATGAATAGTCTTGTTAGCTCCGGGTGATTTTGGACTTGTTTCACTTTCTCACAAAATTCAAAGTAGCCCACATGCTTAAAGAAATAAATAGTGAGGGGTGAGGCCATGAGTTATCTTGTATTGATGAGCTCAAACCTATGTATCTTCCCTCCCTTATGATCATGTCTTCTTGGCATTTGGGCCTCAACACCACTGCCACTATCTTCTTCCTTAGACATGTTAAACTATGTTTTATAAAACCCTAGAGTGTAAGTGGAAATGAGATGAGGGGAAAGGAATGAAATGACAGCTTTTCAAAATGAAGGGAATGAGTGTGAGTGAGGAAATGAGTGAAAGGGAATGGGTGTTGTGACAAAATAGATGAATGAAAACCCTCAAGAAATGTAATTACCCTGGTTTATGACTGATTTTCTTCAAGGAGGATGAAATAGGGATTAAACAGTGATCTCAAGCTAGAACTTAGGTTTCTCTTAGGGTTTCATTTTTATTTAATTAAGGGTCATCAAATGGCATAAAATAGGGTTTATGTCATGTACTTACCCCTTAAGAGAGCTTGGAGGAATTTTTCAAGGACTTGGTGTAAGGTCCCACCTTACCTACCATAATTATAATAGAGAAATATTATATCAAAATGTGATATATATATATATATAGAAGTTATTGGTGTCCTTTACACTACACCCTAAATTCTACCAACTTATCTTCAAAGCTACAAAGTTCAAGGTTTATCAAGATCCAAAAAAAAATACAACCATAATACTTGCTTCTCAAGACTAAAATCACCTTTAAAATATAAATTATTTAGTGGGATGAATAAATGTCAACCTTTATGAACCACAATTTACAATAAACTAATTGTTAATTCCATTGTAATTAAATGTGTTCAAGAGTGACTAGTAACATGCTTATGAATTATTTTCTTAAAAGGATAATTTAAATTATATAGAGTTGGCATCTAATAATTTAGGAATTCATATGTGAGTTGATATTGCAACAAATTACTTACTGCAATTTTGAATTTTCAGCAAGACCCTTTAACTCAATGAGTTATTATACTAGAAATACCTTGATTGCAAATCTTAAATTAACTTAAGCCTTTTGTTTTATGGACGGTTAATAAACGTAATTAGATGCAACCATTGAACATTATGAAAACCAATTTACAAGCATGAAATGTACAGCTATTGAGGCATTTCGTCAAACACTTACAACCATTATCTCTTTAAGGTGTTTTCACAATAATTAGCTAACATGAATCCAAAGTTGCATGACTTCTCTCTTTTTTTGTAAGTAGTGCCAATAATTGAACTTAAGATATTAGTAGACTATCATCCATATTCATTGTTGAATCTATACCAATGAATATAAATATTTAGAAATTTCAAACATAGCTCACAATGTTGTAAGGTACAGCCATTGAGGAATTTTGACAAATAGTTGGCAGTCATAAAACAAGTTGCCATATGGTTATTTAAATTTTCAAATTATTAACCATTTATACTTTAAAAAAAAATTCCAAGTGGTTAGCCTAAATCAGATTCATCACTATAAATTATCAGGCAGTTCCAATATAAAAAGAACCAAACAGCAAGACAAAACAACAGGCAGTTCTACATGCAATAGCAAATCTGCAAAACAGAGCAGATTTGGGAATTGATGTCCGAAACCTTGATTTTTGGAATCAAACTTGGGGTGAAATGGCCTATGTATGGATACCCCCTGACGTGGAGCTTAATCGCAACAGGGACGCCCAGAAATGCGATTCTTTAAAACAACAAAATTTATAGCCTAAATGTTTCATTTATGACTTTTGTCAAACATATGGAATGAAAACTTACAACTACACCTCTACATGAGGAAAAATAACCCAGAGTTATGCTACTAATATATGCTCATTGAAATCACACATTTCTAAATCCACCATATGAGTTCTTGAAACATTTTACCACCCACAAGCTAATTCATTTGACACGAGTGACAAGCTTTTTGCACCAATTGCTACAATTTAACAAACACATGGAAGCCATGAATGCTACAGCCATTAAGGCTTTCTATCAAAATTCTGATAGTACTATTACAACAACTTGAATAAAAAAACATTGAAGAATATGAAACATAAGCCATAACTAAAATTTATCTCCAACTTACCTCAAGCATTTGATCTTCCAAACTATACTTTAGTTGCCATTATTTTTGCATTTTCTTTTAAGGGTTGATTCTGTAATTCCTCCAAGCATATTTTGGGTACATGTCCATTTCCTTACTTCTGCAAGTTAGCACTTATTCGTGCATAAATAAATTTATAACATTACTCATTCACAGATTTTGTCAAACACTTTGCAAACTATCCTAAAACCATTTATAAAACATGCATCTATTAATTACTTGAAACAGAACCATAAATCATGAAATGCTTATCCAAGTCCTTTGGAATTTATTTATTGAAATTACCTTCAACAATATTTGGCTTTCCTTTCTCAAATGCTACAATACCAAGATTAGTACCATAAACTATACCAATAATAACTCCAATATTGAGATCTAAACGTCCATACTTATAGATTGATCTAGTCTTCATTTTTAACTAATCAATAATATTTTAGATAACATAAGCCTAAACCAAAATTAGATGCTTACAACAATTTAAATGTCTACCTTTTATTTTATGCTAAATCTATACTATAATTTTAGGACAATGGAAATTATACCTGAAGAGATATTCAGCTCCAATCGTTGAGAATATGATCCACCTTCGATCCCTTAACCAACTCATTTGAACCATCCGGTTTTCCACCCAACCATATCCAAGGAGAACTCCTCCCCGTGGAACCCCTGAGCTATAAAATCTCACAAACAGTACCAAAATACAGCAGTAGAGAGAGAGATGCAAGGAAAACTAATGAAGATAGTTTTCAATTCCTCTAAATACCACTCATGTTCAACCTCAATAGATACTTAGTAGATTAGTAAGAAATTCAGATTTTTTTTTGGAAGTAATTGGATACTCTCCATATCTCTCCCTTTCAAAATATTCCTCAAGTCTCTTCCACTCTTAGCATTACCCCCTCTCCCCCCCCCAAATGAGAATACATGAGACTCATATATGGGAGGAGCAACAAATTCATGTCATAAAGGAGGATTAATGTGCATGCATTGTATTCCCTTTAGAGGAGTGTAAACTTATGCCATTAAGGAGAGGTATGCATGCCTTATTTAAGGAGAGTGTAACATATGCATTAAAGTGAGTGTAAGAGGAATATTTTATGACACATATTTAATGAGTGTAAGAATATTTTATGACATATATTTAATGAGTGTAAGAATATTTTATGACATATATTTAATGAGCATAAGAGGAATATGCCATTCCTTGATGAGTGCATAAAAGAGAGTGTAATGTAATATTTAAAATAGAGAGAGTTACATAGAGCCATGAGAGTCATGAAGGAGAGAGGTGTGAAGTGATTCAGGAGATATAATTTCCTTTTAATAATAATATCATAGTCTCATAAAAGATAATAATAATATTAATAATATTAATAATATTGAGGATTAAGTCGAGATTGAACTATTACAATTGATTAATCATAATTTAAGTGAAGTCGATATTGAACTATTACAATTGATTAATCATAATTTAAGTGATTTTCCTTCAGGTATACTTGTTTACCCATTGATTGGAGGTGATTTATTATTTTTGGAAAGTCATACTTGAAATGGTAGACATGACTTTCTATTTTTAGAAAGTCACTCCAAAATTGTTAGGAATTAGATTATTAAGGAAATTCATCTACGAGTTTCCCATGAGTGGTATTTTTCTTCCGGATAATAGGGATTCCGCACCCCTATTGTATGCATATTCATGCCTTAGTAGATTGAGGACTCCGCGCCCTGATCTACTCTAAAGATCCAAGATTCCACACCTTGATCTTTTTAAATATTCAGGACTCCGCGCCCTAAACATTTCCTTATATATTCAAGACTCCACGTCTTTATATTTCATGGATTTAGGACTCCGCGTCCTAATCCTTTTATCATATATCCAAGACTCCACATCTTTATATTTCATGGATTTAGGACTCCGCGCCCTAATTTCCATGGCTTCTCATCTATTCTGCTTTGAAACTCTGCATTTCACCTTAAGGTACTGATTGTGAGCTCATACCCATCTGATGGTTCGTTGGTAAGGTCTTCTTCCAAGACCTGCACACATCACAATATCATTGATCAGATAAATCAAATGAATTTCATAATTAACTTATTCAAATTTTACCAAATATTGTGCATGACTTCCACAATCATTTTGGTTTTGGAGAAATGACTTCCGGAGTCATTTATAACTTGAGCATCCCTATTGGCAATGACCAAGTCCCCTGCCACATCATGCTTAGTACCAGATTATGCACATATAATCATACAATTCATGTATCATCCATAAATCATAATTAACCATATGTTCCACATAACCATGATCGTCCATGGATCTATGTCTCAATTCTAAATCACCATTCACATCGTACACCTATGTCCAAAATAGGATACCAAAAGAGAAAACATCGCTAATATTATCTTAACCAAAATCAATCCTTGTGCACACAATCATAGATATTATCATAAGCACACAACAACCAAGTGACCCAAACCAGGTCATAGCATATAAGCATGTACATAAGTCTTTCATACATAATATTATATCAAAATCACCATCTCTAAGTGTCATCAACGCTATCTCACTAATAAGGGACACTACACTTGGAGGCGATTTGAAGTGATTTGGGTTGTTGGAACACTCAGCAACCCTTTCTATCTAAGCGTGCAATGCCAATGGCTAAGATTGTGCCAAGCCAAGCGCACAGTGCCAATATCTAAGCGCATAGCACCGGTGCAATTTTAAATAGGGTCTTGTCGGGCAAGGTTGCAAATCCAGCTCCCAGGCATGCAACGCCTTCAGAATTTTCATGGAGGAAAAATGGTAAGGGCGCAACACCAACTCCCAAGTGCACATCACCGAGCCAAATGCATAGTGCCAAAAAACTTAGCCTGAATTCACTCATAAAACCCACAAACTCTTCCTTGTTGAATGCTCTTGATCTTTTTAAAGGTGATAATGATTCTCTTGGAGTGTGAAATGGGATTTTATAGGCTTATGGATTTAATTTAACTTTGAAAACCCCACTTTATAATGTTTTAAGTCCTTCTCCTTTGTCACTGATATTATTTGAAACTTTTTGCTTTGCAGGTTGGTGAAATCATGGAATTGGCTTTTCTTTTGTTTATTTAGGCATGATAAGTTAATTTTGGCAACTTTGGGATTTAATCACATAGTAGCATCTTCAAAATCTTCTATATTTTCCACCATAAAATTCAACTCATATTTTCCACCTCCTCTAGCCACCTTTTTCAAAACCCCAAGTGTCTACAGTTCTTTACAGCAATCATCAGTGTTATCTTCTAATTTCTCTATAGCCCTTTCAAGTTCATTCATTTCTATTCAGTTCACCTTACCTTCTTTCCATATTCCATCTATATTTTCTGATATACTTTCTTCATGCTTGGCCTTGTGTGCTTTCTCCATGTCATTTTCCTAGAAGTAATTACTATTTGGCACTCAAATGGACTAACCAGTTTATAGCCCTTTATATCTACAAGTCCAAGTTGTTCCTCTTTCCCTTGCTACAATTTATTTTCATTTAGGAGTAGATAGTCTACATCATAGGTACTTTTTTCTCATAAATCTTCCAACACTTCTGCAGAAGTGCTAAACTTTTTCCATTTTTCTCACTTGCAGGTTCTTAACTGAGAAGATAATCCTTCTTGGAAATTTAGATCTTTCTTAAGTGACCATGTCTTGACATTATATTACATCTGAGTTAGATTATAGTAAAGGAAAATTAGTGCCTAGAACATCCAAGGATGACCTTGAAAAATGTAAAACTCTAATGACCTAAAGGGAGTGCTTTTTGACATGTTTTTGAATGAGATTTGATTTATAGATTTTCAAGTGAAAATAGAGCATTGTTATAGGTTGTTATGCCCAAAGGGACATGGGAATGAGTCAGCAACAAGAAATATTATAGGGAGGATGGAGTTCATTGACAGGGGAAAATGGGGAAATGAGGTCTCAGCTAGGAAAGAGAGATGAAAATGAGAGGTATGAGCCCATAATGAGTCTTTTAAGAGAAATAAGGTGACTTTGAGGAGACGAACTAAGAAATAGTGAAAATAGGTTTATAAGGATAATGAAGGCAGTGAGATTTCTGAAACTCAAGGTATTCAAGGAATATTGATTTCAGAAAAATATAACCATCCTATAGTCATCCAAATATAGTTAAAAATACTGATGACTAATAGTGGCTCTACTTGGAAAGGGAAGCTCCTTCAGGAGGTGTCAAGAACCTCAGAGTTCAGATCTCTGGAATTTGTAAATCAGTGCCTTGATTGTGCTTGGCAGACTTCCTCCTTCAATTGTTGATTTACTCATGTTATTTGAAGCTTGTGATCTTAAAATCTGAGAAAACATGATTACTTCAACATCAATTCTACCTACCCATCATACTTTCCCTAGAATTTTCTCTTTATTTGGGTGCATTTGGATTGGAGAACCCTAGACATCATTTTTTCTTTTGAAAGCACAAACTATATACTTTTACCCTTATATCATCCAAAGGCTCAGATTAGGTTGATGAGCTCTTTTATTCTATACCTAATATACTTATTTTTCAATATTAAACAATTTCATAGATTTTCATTCGCTAATATACTAACATAAAATTTAAAACATGACCAAATCAAGGTTAAGCAGTTTGATTTTTCATGAGTTGTGGCATTTTGGACAATGTTGCACATAGATTTTATTTTTGCACAAAGTAAGACTAAACACTGAGAGCTATAATCAAGAACTTGTCATTCATCCCTCTCTTTTCCCTTTGGTTGAGATTTGAGCTTTGGGAACCAATATCTTTTCCTAACCTAGTCTACTAATAAGCCAAGTTTAAATAGTTTGGAAAATCTTCATTTTCTAACTTATCAACAGAAATTTAAAACATGTTCAATCATGATTAGGTTGTATGACTGAATAGGACTTTCCTTTCTCAAAGTAGTGGCATTTGGACTTGCACACTTTCCAAAAAAAAAAATTGGTATGGGGCTTTACCTTTTCTTTTATCTGCCCTCTTTTCTACTTTTCGTTTGTTTTTGTGCTTCATTTTTCTGATCTTTTATTCAAGCAATGTTATGTATAGTGAATAAATCTTTTAAACTAAGAACATCAGCAAAAATAATACTTGAGCATCTTATCATTAACAAAACCTCCAAATAACTCTGTTCCATCCATTTCTTATAGAAATAATGCATTGTTACTTCTAACAGAATGGTTGATGTAGGGACCCTTCCACAGATTTTCAAATATCCCATGCTTGCCTTTTTTCTGTCTTCTTGAATCCCACTTCAGCACTTTGTCTCAAATCTGGAAATTAATATATTTAGTCCTCTTATCAAAGATTTTCTTAATATTATCTTGTACTTCTTTTGTTCTGTTGTATACTTCTTCCCTTGATTACTGTAATTAAATGGTTTGGGTCATCATCCTTTATATATCATTCTCCTCTTACTGTACCTCTTTAATAAGCTTCATCACTGGGATACTAAGGATGTTTTAAAAACTACATCCATGCCATACACTAGCTGATAGGGAGACATGTTAATTGATTTTTTGTTTGTTAATCTGTCTATCCATAGTGCATGCACTAATTTGATGTTCCATGACTTCTTGTTTTCTTCCAAAAATTTCTTGATGATATTTGCCAAACTTTTTTTAGAGGACTCAGCTAACCCATTACCTTGAGGGAAATAAGCGGTAGAATTTCCTAATGTGATGTAATACTTGTGGAAAAATCCCACCATTCTCTTGGATTTAAATGCAGGAGAATTATCAGTGATGATTTTTCTTGGACAGCCAAATCTAGAAAAAATATTGGTTTCAAGGAATTTGATGATTACTAAGTCAGTGGAAGTCCTTGAAGGGATGGATTCTATCCATTTGGTGAAATAGTGAGTTGCAAAGATGATCCATTTGTGTTGGGCAGATAAAGCATAGTGGAGTTCTCCAATGAAATATAAACCCCATTGTTGAAAAGGAGTTTCAAAACAAATAGGCTGTAAAGGCAAAGGCATAAGTTTTCTCTTTCTGTCAAAGATTTGAAATTTATGGCAAGTCACTACTAGCTTGTGGATATCAGGGAAAAGAGTGGGCCAATAGAAACCAGCTCTAAGGATTTTATTGGTAGTGGTTTTCCAATAGAGATGACATCCACATGCTCCTTCATGAAACTCATGCACGATTCTATCTGCATCTTCTTCAAGTAAACATTTAATCAAGATACCAATAGAATTTTTCCAGTATAAAGCTTTATCTAGAATGAAAAAATTTACAGCCTTTAGTTTCAAGAATATGGTGTTTGTTTTGGACAAACTAGGAGGAGAATTTAGATTAAAAATCACATATAATATATTAGCATACTAGAGTAAGTTCAGAAATGCTTCTTCAATAGGTGGAGTCGCCATCTCTTCTTGTTCATCCAAGGAATGTATCATGTTTATGTCCAATGCTTGAAATTTTTCTTCAACCACCAGTTTGGTCAGTCCTCGCCCTTTGATTAGCTTAGTGGGCTTGATTTCTAGATCATATTCTAAGATGAGAGCAATCCACTTACCTTTTTTACCATCAATATTCTGAGTTAGTATGTCCTTAACAACTACATGAGGAACACAAGCAATGATATGTGAATGCAAGATGTAAACCCTAAAATCTTTTAATGCCTTGATATAGGCAAAAGCTTGTTTTTCCATAAATTTATATTTCATAGATGCATCTCTTAGTGCCTTGCTCAAGAAAGTTATGGGTTGTTCTTGTCCCATTATGTTTTTTTGTAGCAATACTGCAACAATTGTGTGTTCTGATGAGAAGATGAAGAAGTCCTTGGTAAAGTCAGAGCTGATTAGAACTAGTGTTTGAGTAAGTGCTTGTTTTACTAGTTCAAAGGATTTCTTTGCTTCTATGGTCCATTTGACTCCTATCTCTCTTTTTAGCATGTTTGTAGTGTTTCTTAGGAGTTCTGCAAGGTTTGGTATGAACCTTCTTAAGAAGTTGATCTTTCTAATGAAATATTGTAGCTCTTTGATGTTCCTAGGGTGACTAATCTGTACTATCCCCTCAATCCTCTTTGGGTCTATCTTAATCCCTTCTTCAGATATGATATGGCCTAAAAGTGTTCCTTCTTGAAGTCCAAATAGAGTTTTCTTGGGATTCAATGATAAACCATACTTTCTACACTTTTCAAAGAATTTTATTAAGTGAGTTGGGTGTTCTTCATCATTTTTTGAATAGACAGTTATGTCATCGGGGTATATCACAATGAAGTAACCTATTTTTACGGAAAAATCAATTTCCATGGCTCTTTGAAAAGTTCTTCCGACATTCATTAACCCAAAAGGAATTTTAACATATGTGACGCTGCCCCAAGGTGTAGTGAAAGTGGTTTTGTGCTGATCATCTGGATGTACTAGCACCTGATTATACCCTGAAAAACCATCAATAAAATATATTCTTTTGGATACAACCACCCTTTGCAGTATATGATCTATCTTAGGTAAAGGGTAGTTGTCTTTCAGAGAGGCCTTGTTTAAATTTCTGAAGTCTATGCATAGCCTAATTTCCCATGTTTTCTTCCTCACTGATATAAGATTTCAGACTCGTTCTGAGTACTTGAGTGGGACAATTATTCCAACATCATACATCTTTTTAATTTCTTTCTCGACTAGAGGGATTAGGACAGGGTTTATCCTACGCAATTTCTACTTAAATGGTTTCTGGTTTTCCTTGAGAGGAATCTTACACTAAATGATGTTTGTATCATAGGACCTTCAAATTTATGTTTCCCCAATGAAGTCTAGACCCCATTGTTGAAAAGGAGCTTCAATAGTGATTGGACGCAAGGGTAAGGGAAGCAGTTTTCTTTTGCCTTCAAAGAGTTGGCATTTATGATAGGAAATAATCATTTTATGGACATCTTGAAAGAGGGTGGGCCAATAGTAACTAGCTCTAAGGATTTTATTGGTAGTTGTCTTCCAATAGAGGTGGCCTCCACATTCTCCTTCATGTAATTCATGCTTGATATTATCTACATCATTCTCGGGAAAACATTTAAGCAATAATCCACTATCATTTTTCCAATATATACATTTATCCAAAATGCAGTAATTAACAGCTTTTAACTTTAAAAATCTTGCCTTTGTTTTAGAAAAACTAGGAGGTGTATTCAAATTGAGCAAAACATATGAAATATCAACATACCAAGATGAAAACAGAAAATGATCTTCAATAATGGGAGTTGACAACTCCTCCTATTCATCTAATGCATTTATCATGTTTATATCAAGAGCTTCAAAATTATACTCGGCCATTAATATTGCTAGTCCTTGGCCTTTTATGAGCTTAGTGGGCTTGATTTCTAAATCATATTCAAGTATCACAACTATCCACTTTCCTGTTTTTCCATCTGGATCCTGGGTTAAAATATCTTTCACAACTGAATTTGGCACAAATGTAATTATGTGGGAGTGTAAAATGTAAACTCTGAAGTCTTTTAAGGATTTGACTAAGGCAAAGGATTTTTTTTCCATGATATTGTAATTCATAGGTGCATCTCTCAATGCCTTACTAAATAATGCAATTGGCTGCTCTTGTCCCTTCAAGTTTTTCTGTAATAGGACAGCAGCCACTCTGTGTTCTGATGCAAATAAAAAAATGAAAAAATCTTTTGAAAAATCAGGACTAATGAGAACTGGTGTTTTGGTTAATGCTTGTTTTACCAGTTCAAATTATTTATTTGCTTCTTAGGTCCATTTAACTCCTTGTTCCTTTTTCAGCATGTTTGTTATGTTTCTAAGGAGTTCAACTAGATTGGGTACGAACCTTCTCAAGAAATTAATCTTCCAAATGAAATATTGAAGTTCCTTGATGTTCCTAGGATGGTTTATTTGCAATATACCATCAATCCTCTTTGGGTCTATCTTTATCCCCTCTTCTAATATGATATGTCCAAGTAGTTTTCCTTCTTGGAGACCAAACATTGTTTTCTTTGGATTTAAAGATAACCCATATCTTTTTCATTTCTCAAAGACTTTTCTCAAGTGTTGTAGGTGTTCTTCATCTGTTTTGGAAAAAACTGTGATATCATCAAGGTAAATAATGATGAAGAAGCCTAATTCTTCTGAGAATGCAATTTCCATGGCTCTCTGAAATGTGGCACCATCATTCCTTAAAACAAAGGGAATTTTCACATGCATGAAAGTACCCCAAGGTGTGGTAAAGGCTATTTTTATTTGATCATCAGGATGCACTAAAATTTGGTTATAACCTGAGAAGCCATCTAGCAAAAAATTTATTTTAGAGCCAACTAAATTTTGTAAAATGTGTTCCATCTTGGGTAAAGGGTGGTTGTCCTTCAATAAGGCTTTGTTTAAGTTCCTAAAATCAATAAAAAGTCTTACTTCTCCTGTCTTTTTCCTAACTGACACAAAATTGCATTCCCAATCTGAATATCTGATAGGGACTATAATTCCAGCATCAAACATTTTCTTAATTTCCTTCTCAACTAGGGGTAATTGAACAAGGTTTATTCTGTGCAATTTTTGTCTATAGGGCTTCTGGTTTTCCTTAAGGGGTATCTTATGCTAAATTATCTCTGTGTCATAGGATTTTAGATCCTCATAACTCCATGCAAATACATTATAAAATTCCTTAAACAACTCAATATATTTCAATTTGATGTGAGCTGGAAAAGTTCTAGACAGTTTGATCATTTTTGGTTTTTGTTCATTGCCTATGTTACATTCTTCAATTTCAGTTTCAACAGGCTCCAGTTTTCGTTTTTTGGAAACATCATTGAAATCAAAAAATTATTCTAATGGGACCAGTCCTTTTGGCAAGCTTTGAGTATTGGATTGTAGTATTTCTAAGTCTTCCTTCTCTAAATCTGCACTAATTTTTGTAATGTGTTCAAGTTTATTAGCTAGCAGATTTATCTCAGCAGTCTCTGGAGACTTTACTTCTTCATCAAGTGGATTTTATTCAATAGGACAATCATTGTCATAATCTGAATCTGAACTTGGTAGCTCAAATTCATTTCTGGACTATAGGAAGTCTTCTATTTGTTTGTCTCCATTAAACACTTGCCAATATTTTTCATTGTCTGGGACAGCTGGTCTAAGTTTGATTTGGGTAATACATTCCTTGGTTTTATAAGGTGTTAAACAAGTTCTAGCAGCAAAGGCTAAACCATTGGCAGAGATATTTTGGTTTCTTGGGACAAAAATAATTTGGGATCCATCGAATTTTTTTAATAAGTCAATGACATCATTTATATAGGCTCTAAGTCTGGGATGTTTGGCACTATATTCCCCATTCACTTGCCTAATAATCAACTCTAAATCCCCATGAACTTTTATCCTTTTGGACCCTAATTTCTTCAATAAGTGTAGGCCTAAAAGGAGGGCTTCATACTCAGCTATGTTATTTTAACATTGAAAATTTAATCTATAGGAATGCCCTTCAGTATGATTGTTCTCAGTGTTATGTATCCATATGCCTGCTCCATCATTATTCTTAGTGCAAGACCCATCAAAATTCATACTCCAAAGAGGATTGTTTTCAGAACTACTAGTTTGACTACTATCCTCTTTATCCTGTGTGCTTTTAGATTATTCTTATAAATCAACACTATGTTGAAATTGGTTTAGTTCCTCATGTTCTTCATTATGTTGAAGATTATTCTCTTTAATCTCAAAGTTTACAACCAATGGATGATTGTTTTGTAGCTCTAGAACTGTAATTAGTTTTCTATGTTTTTTTGTTTTGGCAAACTATTTTAAAGCTTTTGTCTTGTCTTCTTCCTTTTCTGTGTTTGCCACTATGTTACAGTGAGAAGTGGCCACTAGATCAGTTAAATTTTCCTTCTCATTAAATATTTCATGATTGAAAAGAATAAATGATTCAAGGCTTGTATGCAAAGAATAAAGAGGAGAGTTTTCTAGTCTCTCTTGGCTACTAACCATGTATTTCATGTGAGATTCCCTATAAAGTCTTCTAGTTTGATTGAAAATAGGGATGGTAGCATATGTCATATCCATTTGCATTGTTCCTTGTAACTTAGCTCCCCAATATCTTGATAACAACATACCATGCTTGGGGGGTACATTAGCCACTACAATATCCAACACTAAACACTTGGCTAGTATTTGAGCTAAGTTTACACAGAGGTCTTTGATTAAACCTAAACATTTCACTCTACTAGAGTCAAAGGAGTATAGATCTTTGTATGGTCTTGCGATTTAAGGGCCTAGACTCTCCATTACTGTTTTGAGCATTAAGTTATGAGAGGCCCTTGATTCATGCATGGAATTGTGTAAAATTTTGTCATGAATTTTTAGACTAACATAAAAAGGAGGAACTGGCCCTTCTTGGTATCTTCCTTCAATCTTAGGACAAAATAAGAGTTCTGGTTGGTCATCATTGAGGTTGACAGTATCATTATTTTCTCCTATGATGAAAGCTTTCAAAATTTGTGATCTATATAAAACTTGGGTAACTAATTCAATGAGGGGAACAAAGATCTTAATATTGCCAATTTCCTGTTCCAAACTGAAAGGCATCTGAGTTTTTACAATGTTCGTTTCAGCCTTATTAATCACCACTTTATCAGCAAAATCAGCTTGCTGATTTCCTCTATTTACATTGGTCAAAATTTTTTTAATAGGAGCACTAATTGAGGTGCTAACAATGCTAGGATATGCACTCTGTTTTCCATTCATTTGAGTGCCTTTCACTTTGTCTTTATCAAAATTTACAACCATTGTTTTGTACTTTTGTTTAATGTTTTTGGGTTTGTTCACGAGGCTGTTTTTTGCAGAGTTTTTAGAGGTTTTAGTTTTGGTATTTTCTTGATTCTTTTTACTCCTAAGGTCATATTCTTTTGGAGTTTCTATGATGACATTTTCCAGCTCTTGATAATAACTTTCATATTCCATTCTTCCATCATCATAGGGTGTGTATAAACCTTGTCTCCTACTGTGAGGAATACTAAAAGAATCACTGTCTACTCCCAGCATGTTTATGTCATCTTCCTCTGTTTTTCAATTGTTTCTTCAACCTTACTTACATAGTTTTGATGAAAAGGAGGAATAATCTCCTGATCAGGGTCTCTTGGTCTATTTTGAGGTTGA
Source organism: Pinus albicaulis (assembly GCA_034641835.2). Taxonomy (NCBI): domain Eukaryota; kingdom Viridiplantae; phylum Streptophyta; class Pinopsida; order Pinales; family Pinaceae; genus Pinus; species Pinus albicaulis. Next base: position 783,496,433 of record CM076583.1, read on the forward strand.
TTTCTCCTGAAATTCTGATTTTGATTTTGAAATTGATTTATGTTTTGGGGTGCTGATTGGTTTTGACGAGCTTGTGCTCTCTCAAGTATGCTCATTTTTTTCATCATTTCCTCCATCATTTTTCCATATTTGAGCTAGATGTGGAAGGTGCAGATTCATCCTTAAATGATACTTTCTTCTCATTCCTCATCCTTGCTATTTTCTCCATCAAATTCACTTCCACAACAAGAGCTCCTTTTTGCATGTCTTCTATAGTTAAAGGGTCTCTTTCTCTCAGCTGATAGGCCATTTTAGGATCAAATCCTTCAGGAAACTTGTTCAAGGATGAACCTTGTGGAGGTTTTAATTCTGGGGGTAAGGCATTATACACACTATTGAATCTAGTGCAGTAATTTTGAACACTTTCCCCAGTGTTTCTTTTGAGGTTATTATAATCTGCAAGTATTTGGAGAGGGTTTTTCTTGACTTCCCAGTTGTTTAGGAATAATTGATGGAGGGCTTGAAGGTCATTGATACTATTAGGGTTTAAGCCTTTGAACCATTTTATTACTCCTCCCCTTAAAATTTGAGCAAATAATCTAAGTTTTACAGTTTCATCATCAATCTCATTTCTGTCAAAAGAGTCATTCATCTTTTCCACATGTTTTGAAGCAGCAGTAGCACCACTGGCATCATATAATGGTATCTTGGACTGATAGTCCTGTGGAAGATTGACTAAAGGCAAAGGAAGGACTAGAGGGGCATAACATATGGCCATGATAGGAGGTTGTGGAAAAAATGGGGGGTTTATAGGTGGAGGATGAAAGGAGGGAGGTGGTTGGTGAAATGGTGTGGTTTGAACAATGGAATTATGTGTAACAGAAGTGGATGGACCAACAAGAGACTGTTGAGCAGATCTAGGATGAGAGAAACCAAAATTATGGAGGAAATGTAAATCAGGTGGAGTAGTTTCTCTGCTACTAGGACGTTCACTTCTGTCTTGGGATGAAGGTGGAGAGTCATAGTATATCTGAATTATATCATCAAGTGACCTAGTTCTGAATGGGTTTCTTAAGTCAACTTGTGAATCTTGTAGAGCTGTGAGGTTATCAGGAATAGAAATAGCTCTATGGACTGGTCTGACAATAGTTGAAGCTTGAACCTTAGGAGACTTCCTAAGTATGCTTTCAGGATTATCAACTATCTCAGGAGGATTTGGGTCAGGATGGGCTCTAGTATGGATTCTTCTAGAAGCCACTATGCTATGTTTTTAGACCCAACAACAAGAAAAAGTTTAACCAAATATGACAATCTTTAGGAGACAAACTGATCTTTTAGCAAGAAAAATTTAATTCTGAAAGTCTTCTTAACTGAGTTTGTATGATGTTGTGATAGTAATGGTTTTCCCAGTGGATTCTTTAGGTCTATTGAGGACTGTGGAGGCAGCAGGTGGAAATTTTTAGCTTTAAAAGGTAAAAGGTTTTATGGTCCACCACCATTGATTTATTTGAATACCAATCTGAATTTTTTTTGGGTTTTCTTAGTTTTTTTAGTCCTATGGGTTATAAGAGTGTCCTAAATCTGTTTCAACACTTAGCTATGGTGATGAGACAAAAAGAGTTTTACTCTTATGGCTTAGCTTGCTGAGGTTTGATAAGCTCTATGAGAATCCTAAGGGTTACTTAGTTTTTCATTGATTCAGATAAGTCCTATCATGATTACCAACATGCTTAGTAGTGCTTGAAGAGAGCTACTTATACTGCATTGAACACTGAGTGTTATGTTTTAAGGATTTTACTTAGAAGTCCCCAGCAGAGTCGCCAGAATTTTAGGTCCCTGTAATTTGCAAGATTGGGAAATACAAACTTTAGAGCCTACATGTGAACCACTTTTGTATTCTAGGATCTATCCCTTTTGAATCCAGAGAGGGATCTCTCTATAAGTGCAAATATTGATTTATCTTTAAAAGGCTTTTAGTGTGATATTAGGCTAGTTATTAAGAACAAGGGTGTTTGTTTGTTTGGTTGATCAAGTATGATCTTTGATTGGATGGAATATCACAAAATGAAAGAGTTCAAAAGGTGAAGATGCAAATATATTGAGAACAATAACAACTAGCTAGTATGCAAGTATCCCAATATTTTAAATGAAAGAACGATAACTACTAGCTAGTTTATCTAGGTCTGTTACTACTCCTTTCAAAAATTTCATGTTTTGGTCATTCCCATCATTCAGTTGGATGAGTCAACACTGAAATGTATCCATTATCATCTCATTCATACCACCAAGGCCATCATTTAGTTGATTTCATGAAGTGTCACCATTAGGTCTCAAGGTCAAATTCATAAAAAACATGTCATTTCACCAATAAATCTAACATTGAAGGAGTAGTAATATGGAAAATGCTCAATAAAGTATTTTTAAAGTGTAATTTCATTTCTAATATGATGTAATATGTTTCTCAATGTTCCAAAGCTATAGTTTTAAATCCAAATGTAAAAAAAAACACATGGTGGGTCCACTACACCACTATGAAAATAATTTGATTTCCAAAAGCTACAAAAGACCATACAAAAGTTTCTTTCACTCATTTCATTGGAATTAAGCACTAACTCACCAGAAAATACCATATTAGCAAAGCAAGCATCAAAGGACATTCCCAAAATGTGATTTACACCCTCTGCAGCTAGCCACGTTGTGTTTCCAGCCAACCATGCTATGTTTTTTATCCTTCATTTCGTTTTAAATTCTAGAGGAAAAACATTCATCTTCAAGGGTTTTACGTGGAAATTGAGGTTCCATCATCGTATTGACAAGTAATTTGAAGCTATTTCCACCTTCTATATTTTAGGTCCCTGTAATTTGCAAGATTGGCAAATACAAACTGTAGAGCCTACATATAAACCACTTTGGGATTCTAGGATCTAGCCCTCCTGAATCTAGAGAGGGATCTCTCTATAAGTTCAAAGATTAATTTATCTTTAAAAGGCTTTTAGTGTGATATTAGGCTAGTTTTTAAGAACAAGGGTGTTTGTTTTTTTGTTTGGTCAGGTATGATCTTTGATTGGATGGAATATAACAAAATGAAAGAGTTCAAAAGGTGAAGATGCAAGTATATTGAGAAGTATTCAATAGATAGGATTAGAATGAAGAAACTTTAAACCATTGGGCAATGGAGTCACAAAAGGGTTTAATTGCATAACAATTTCAAGAGTGATCCAAGGGGCAAGTCATCTATATCAAAAGATCATTTATATTAAATGATGGGGTGGAACATTAAAGGTGTTGAGAAGGTGGAAAAAGCCAATAATTTCAACAAGGATTTATCAACTTTCCATACAAGAAAAGCCTTTTTAAGAAACTGTTTGAAACCAACCAAAGGACAGGGCTAACGATAAACTTCTTTGGACAATCTTGTATTAAAGCTAACCTATCAGACAAACAATCTAGTAATCCACATGACTAATTTCAGAAGGGATGAAAAAAGATAAGAAAATTGTTGTGTAACCAGCTCCAAAAATAGAATAAAAGAGATATCAACGCCTTAGAAATAAGCCACTTCGAGGGGGAAACCTCCAATACATTACATAAATGAACAATTCTTGGATGATCCAATTTACAAAACCTCTTTTCTATATATAGGAGTCCATGGGGCCATAATGTAATCCTAGTGGGCCACAATGTAATCCTAGCCGACCTAACAATAATAATTTAAGGGCACAATAATAACAAAATGGGGGTTACAAGGGTACAATAATAACAATAAGGGGGTTACACTAACAAAAAATAAGGGACTATACTAGTAATATAGGAACCTAACATGCCCCTCTCCTTCAAAAAAGTGTTGTCCTCATCGCTTGAGTAGCTCTGGGTGCTTCTGTATAAAATTCTCATCCTCCCATGTAGAATATTCAGTGGGTAAGTTCTTCCACTTGATGAGATACTCTGAAATTGATCGATTCCGTAGTTGTCAAGTTCTTATTTCCGTGACCGCTTCAGGTTCCAATATGATTTTTCCTTCCTCATCAAGTTCTGGTAATATTGTTTGAACTGGAAGATTTTCACCGATAACCTTCTTTAAGCATGAAACATGGAAAATTGGATGTACTCGTGAAGAAGCAGGAAGCTCCAATTTGTATGCCATAGTACTAATCTTTTGCAACACCTTGTAAGGACCATAGTACTTGGGCGATAATTTATTATCCTTCTTTTCTTTCTTGAGGGACATTTTTTTGTATGGTTCTAGCCGTAAAAATACCCAATCTCCTACATCAAAACTTCTCTCGCTGCGATGTTGATCTGCCTGTTGTTTCATTCGATTTTGTGCCAAATTCAGGTTATCCTTTAAGAGTTGGAGAACTTCTTGCTGATACTCGATATGATCTTCCACCGCTTGAACCTTCGAATTTTCCCTTAAAGATGATGTGATCGATGGTGGATGATATCCATAAAGTGCCATAAATGGGGTCATTTTTGCTGCAGTATGGAAGGAAGTATTATACCACCATTCAACGAGAGGTAACCACTTGACCCATTGTGTTTGTTTATCAGATACAAAACAACGAAGATATCCTTCCAAACATTTATTTACTATCTCAGTTTGAACATCAGATTGAGGATGATAAGATGAGCTATGAGCTAATTGAGTACGCAAACAAGAAAATAACTCCGTCCAAAAATTTCCAGTAAAAATGGGATCTTTGTCGCTCACAATAACCCTTGGGCTTCCATGTAGCTTTTGAATTCTGTCCATAAATGTAGTAGCAAATGTACTTGCTTTAAATGGATGAGAAAATGCACAAAAGTGTGCATACTTGGTAAGTCTATCAACTACCACCATGATGACACTCTTTCCTTCAGACTTAGGTAAACCTGTGATAAAATCCATTGAAATATCCTCCCTACGTTGACTTGGACTGGATAAAGGTTGTAGAAGTCCTGGGGTCTTAATTGTTTCCACTTTATTCTACTGGCAAACCAAACATTTCGCCACAAACTTTTGAATATCAGATTTAAGGCCATCCCAAAAAAATTCTTTCTTTGCCCTGTGGTAAGTTTTTAAAAATCCTGAGTGTCCTCCTAAAGGAGAAGTGTGCAATTCCAAAAGAATATTTTGTTTTAGTTGGGAATTCTTACAAAGATATAAGCTATATTTGTACCATAAGGAATCATTTTTCCAACTAAATGTATCAGATGTACTAGGATCTTGCTGCAACTTTTGAATGAGTGTCCATACATCTTTTTCCTTCTTCCATTCATCTCTTGCTTCAGTTATCCAATCTCGTTGGATAATAGAAATGGCACAAAGCAATGCTTCCACCTCTTCATTCTTTCTTGAGAGTGCATCTGCAACAACATTAAGCTTTCCTCTTTTGTAGATTATTTCAAAGTCATAACCCAACATCTTTGTGACCCATTTTTGCTGCTCTTCTGATGATAGTCTTTGTTCCAAAAAGTGTTTAAGACTATCATGATCAGTTTTTACCTTGAAGTGTCTTCCTATTAGGTAAGTTCGCCATTTCTTTAGTGCATGTAGTATTGCTAACATTTCCTTCTCATAAATAGGTTTATGTAAATAATTTCCTTTGATTGGACGACTTTCAAAATCAATGGGTCTTCCTTCCTGCATTAAAACTGCACCAATTCCGTTTCCTGAGGCATCACATTCCACAATAAAGGTTTTTGTGAAGTCTGGTGTAGCTAAGACCGGTGCTAGGCACATTGCCTCTTTAAGACATTCAAAGGCCTTAGTTTCTTCAGGAGTCCATGAAAATTTATCTTTCTTCAATAATGATGTTAGAGGTGCTGCTATTCTCCCATAATTCTTAACAAACTTGCGATAATACCCTGTTAACCCGAGAAATCCTCGCAACTTTTTTATGGTTGTGGGGACTTTCCATTCCTTAATGGCTTTAATTTTGTTAGGGTCTACTTTAACACCCTCGTGAGATACAATATGACCCAGATATTCCACCTCTTGTACTCCAAAGAAACATTTGGATTTTTTTGCATATAATTGTTTCTCCTGCAATTGTTTGAGCACCCTGTCAACATGTTCAACTTGATCCTTCCAAGACCCGCTATAGATTAGTATATCATCAAAAAATACTAGCACAAATTTTCTAAGGAAGGGTTTGAAAATGGAATTCATCAACCCTTGAAATTTAGAAGGTGCATTGGTAAGGCCAAAAGGCATGACCAAAAATTCATAATGACCCTCATGAGTTCGAAATGCTGTTTTTGGAATATATTCAGTCTTCATTCTAATTTGATGATATCCCGAACGAAGATCCAACTTGGTAAAATAAATTGCTCCATGTAATTCATCCAATAATTCATCAATCACAGGAATGGGAAATTTATCTTTAATGGTGAGCTTATTGAGCTCCCTATAATCCGGACACATTCGCCATGATCCATCCTTCTTGTGTACCAATACTACAAAAGCAGAGAAAGAACTTTGACTAGGTTGAATTATACCCGCCTCTAACATTTCTGCAATCATACGTTCAATTTCGCTCTTTTGGAAGTAAGGATATCTATAAGGCCCGATGTTTGGAGGAACACTTCCTGGAATCAACTGAATAGCATGATCATGATCACGAATAGGTGGGAGTCCTTTGGGAGTTTCAAACACCTTGGAATGATTGTCCAAGACTTGTTGGAGATCTATAGAAATAGATGATTTAGATGTTGGAACTTCTAGTGAGCATAATTGTGCAATTACGCCTCGTTGTTCTTTCTTTAGAAGATTTGTCATGACATTAGAGCTTATTATCCTTCCTCGCTTCCCCGCAATACCCTGTAATTCGACTTCCTTTCCTTCTGAAAAAAAATTCAAGAAAAGTTCTTGAAAATTAAAAGCTACCGTCCCCAAAGATTGTAACCATTGTACTCCTAGTACAACATCATAACCTCCCATAGGAATGGCAAGCATTGGACTAGTAAATACATATTCCCCCATGGTTAGCTTGATATTATGGCATTTTCTAGAGCAATTTATAGTTCCTCCATTTGCAACCATCACTTGACATTCTGGTGCTGGGTATAGGAAACAATTTAATTCCTTGGCTACCTTACAATGAATAAAATTATGGTGCTACCTGAATCAATCAACACTATTACCTTTTTCTTCTTGATATGTCCTTCTATCTTAAGAGTTTGAGGAGTGGTAATTCCTGCCAGTGCATTACACGATATGGTCGGATTCATTTCTTCCTCTTCTAGGGCTGGTTCCTGGTGTATATCCTCTTCTTGTTCATTTTCTTCTTATTCTTCACAATCTATGTAAAATAATTTCTTCTCAGCACACTTATGACCTTTAGTGTATTTTCTATCACAACTGTAGCAAAGCCCTTTTTCTCTTTGTTCTTCCAATTGTTGTGGTGTCAACCTTGTAGGTTGTGGAAATCTAGGCGTAGCAACACTTCCTTCTTTATAGAATTGAGTGGTAGGCTTCCTTGTCGCCATAATTTTACATTCAACTTTTCTTGCCGACCTGAATGCCTTCTCTAATGAATCAGGTTCCAAAACGCGAACTTCATGTTGGATTTTATCCTTTAAAGTGTCTATGAAGAGATCAATCCTATGTTCCTCTGGAATATCAGTTACCCTTATATTCAATTTTTGGAAGTCCTCAATGTGCTGCCCCACTAAACCCTTTTGTTTGAGATTTATCAATTGGCTAAAGAAGGTGTTGCTCTTTGTATCCTCATAATGTGCTATCATTTCCTCCGTAAAAATTGACCAAGTGAAATTTTTTTTACGGGAGAAAAGCCATCGATACCATACAAATGTATTTTGTTCTAAATGTAAAGTTGCAATGCGTACCTTTTGTGTGTTTTGCATGTTATGGAGATCAAAATATTGCTACATCTGTAGTATCCATGTTACAGGATCCTTTCCATCAAACTTCCTCATATCCATTTTTGGAATATGGTGGTTCTTCCCGCCAACATTAGAGTTTATGAAATCACAATTAACATTTATTTTGTTCTCATCATGATTTTCTTCTACTATATTTCTGCCATTAGGAATCATTTCTTGTTTTAAGCTTGTCATCAAGCCTTCCATGTATGCTTTTAGATCATTCTTCATGTTTTCCATGTTGTCTTTCATGTCCACTTCCATGCCATCCATCTTAGCTTCCATGCCTTTCTTCAAACCGTCCATCTTCACTTCCATGCCTTTCTTCAAAACTTCCATTTCATTTTTTGTTGCTCTTTGCGAGAGTGAAATCTGTTGCACTTGCTCCTGTAATTTTGATAGATCATGTTGCAATTCTTCATCTTCATGAGTCATAGTAGAGCCTTCTGAAGGCTTAATGGGTGTTGAATTATTTTTAGGGGCCATTTTAGAATCCAATATTGATATCTATTCTACAAGATGCCCTTGGAATCAATTCAACTTGATTCTTCAAACAAGACTTATGCAATTCGGAAAAAATACACACCTTTTACTATCTTTTAGGAGATCGATATTGAAATTGAATTATCTCTGTAATTGAAAATATTCGATATCTGAAATTCAGCCCTGTAGTATCCCTCTGAAGCTTCTTTCAAATGCCACAGGTCTGACCTGATTTTGATTCTCCAAGACAAAGTTGTGTCCAATCTCCCACAATGACCTAATTCTGGACTGGTTCAGTAGAGCGAACTTGTACGACTTGCCACGTGTCACTGTTTTGTCCTTTGTCTATGAAATTGATAGTGAAGAAACTACAGGCTGTGTAATTGTGACCACTTTTGACGGCACTCCAATCCAATCTTCAGAGAGAGAGTTATTGAACTTTTCCCACGATCACCTCTTTGAGATGAAATTCAGGAGCCTGAACAAGCACTACCTTCCACAGATCATATCTCCAAAAATATTATGAACCAAGCTCTGAAATGTTTTGATGAATTTCCTCAGGATTTCAGCTTCACACCATATGAATTTCAGATTCTGAACCTTCGTAGAAAAAAATTTATAGTGCAAATTCCACGATGACCTGTTTAGGAGCCTGAAAAAATACCTGACTTCCACAGATCATATCTCCGAAATTATTGTGAACCAAACTCTGAAATTTTTATACAAGCTTCCTCAAGATTTTGGCTTCGTACCCTAAAAATTTCAGCTTCTGAAACTTCGTAGAAAAAAAGTTATAGCGAAAATTCCACGATGACCTGTTTGGAGCAGCGAAACCCTAGAATCCCAAGCTCTGATACCAAATGTTGTGTAACCAGCTCCAAAAATAGAAGAAAAGAGATATCCACGCCTTAGAAATAAGCCACTTCGAGGGGGCAACCTCCAATAAATTACATAAATGAACAATTCTTGGATGATACAAATGAACAAAACCTCCTTCTATATATAGGAGTCCATGGGGCCACAATATAATCCTAGTGGGGCCACAATGTAATCCTAGCCGACCTAACAATAATAATGTAAGGGCACAATAATAACAATATGGGGGTTACAAGGGTAGAATAATAAAAATAAGGGGGTTACACTAACAACAATAAGGGACTATACTAGTAATATAGGGACCTAACAAAAACAAAGTGCAACTTAAGATCAAGTCAGATGCATTAAAATCTAGGCCTTCTTGCAGCATACTCTTAGGGAAACCTTCAAACAACCTTTGGAGAAAAAACTAGAAGATAGGGCAAACCATAAACTTTTCTAGTTCTACTCTACTTAGCATGTAATGAAAATATCATTCAAGAACTTCCTTTCAAGTTTTTCACATCAAGACATGGACTAACCAACATTACTTGATAATGTTTCACTTGAGTCATTCTTAAATATACAAAGGAGGAAAAAATAGAGATAAAGCTTATCAGTGAGAGTAGGGTACTTTTGACAGTAAATCCTGGCTCTATATTTTTTGTTCTTTATCAGATAAAGATGAAAAAAATGGCATACATGAAAGGAAAACAATAACAGTAAGAGGTACTTCACCAATGATATAGACGAGGATCCCAAAAACCAGCTTGTATATTGATTGTCAATCCAGTTACATACTTCAAGTCCAATGTTTCATCATAGCAACAAATTCTCTTCTTAGCCTAACTTCTTCAATAATTTAACAGAGCTTCAGAGCTTCAAAATTTATTTACATTCAACAATGATTCGATACAACAACTATTACATCAGAAATCCAATAACAAACCCTTTACAATACGCTCCTTAAGGAGATTTTATGAGAAAATGAGGAGGTGGGATCAAATAAAGATCTCTAAGTTCAATTAATACAAGTTAATGCTTCTCGGCCTTTGAGGGGCTCAATAGAGAATTTTTCTGATATTTTCCATGTATTAATCGGTTTTCATTAATTTTTTAGGCTACTTGGCAGATTTTGTTGACTTTAAATCTCTTTAGGCAAGTTGGCAATAACTTTGGCTGCTTTAAACAAAATATCACTAACTTAGGCAATAATTCTACCTTCTTTTGATTTATGGAAGCTGCAGGTGGCTCTTGTTGGAAATGATGTCATTGATGGAAAAGGAGGCAGCAGATGCAGAGACAGGAACAGTTACAAGGAGACAAAGACAGATAATGGAAGCAAAGAAGCAAATGAATGAAGCAAAGGAGACAAGCAGAGGAAGAAAATACGGAGACAGAGCCATTTTCATAGCAGTAGAGGCAGAGGCAGAGTGACAGAAGCGGCAGAGGCAGAGCCACAGATGTTATTCCAAGAATATGTACATATATATATATAAATTCAGAGAATCTTTTATACAGTCGGGCGTTACACATAACATTCCGGGCATTTGAATCAGTTAGCATTCACTGTTTGAATTATGTCTGAAATTATCACCATTTTTTAACAAAGCACTTGTATTCGATTGACATGGATATTGTATATATGGTAGGTGTGTTATATATATATGGTTTATAAATATGCATACACCGAAAAACCAGCGTGAATAGGAGTGGAACCATAGTCAAAGGCGGAACCAAAGTCAAAGGCGGAACCATAATAGTAACAAAAATATATATAATTGAAATCTTTGGAGAACAGAAACCAGAGTAAAAGGACGAAGACAGAACCTGGAGGAAGCGGAACCATGACCGGTGAACAGTAAACGTGGTTTGGTGAACAGTAAAGGCTGGAAGTGGTATACTCTGCACCATAATTATACAGAAGGTGGTATTGGAAGAATCGCAGCGATTCCATAGACTTCGTGACACGTGGCATAGGCAGTATTGGAAGCCACTGTTTAACTTGCAATTTCGCGCGTTAAACATCGTACCAGGACACGGAGCGAAATGGACAGGAGCCATCGATCTGGTGGGCCGACATCTGACGGTGATTGTTCGCAGGACTCGCACGAAGTTTAATGGAAGAGCCCGGGGGTTAACAAAGGTACGACGGGCGCATTTGATTGGTTGTATCGTGGGCCTGGGCGGAGTCATATATAATGAATCGGTTTATTAATTTTTTCGACGTATTATAATCTTAATATAAGGTTCAAGAGTATGTTAAAAGAGTCAATCAAAGTTTAATATTGGTGGTGAATTGGTGCCGCGCTTAATATAAGGCGACAACCTTGGTGATCATGTTCGACAATAAAGTTGAACTCGTAATTATATTATATATTACCACGGTCTTGACATTTGATTAATTATAATATAATTTAAATATGCGGATGTCTGGTTATTCATATGGACGAATTTCATATATTATATGTGTTGAGATACTATGGTGTTTACAGGGGCTCCCATTTCTCCGTACACATCAAATGGGGTGAGGCCCCGCAGTTCATCATAGCCGTTGATCGGCGTTCAACGTGTGATCGGCCAGTCAACTACGGGGGGTACCCTCCGTGTTAACCTCCGCGCTCTTCAACCCCCCGCACTCCGTCGATCTCCAATCAACCTGTGCGTTGTTTAAACTGCGCCTGTTCACCGTGCTGCCACCTGCGAATTGATCTCTCGTTTGGGCAGTTGGAATTACATTCCAACAAGTTGTATATGGTTAATTGGCGCGATATGAAATATGAAATATGTGAACGGGGCCTAATACATATACACGGAGATGGACTGTCAGGTTATAATATTATATGGCGACGGTAAAGTTAATTCCTTGGGCTTAATAAAAATACCAGAAGTCTATAATTCTGGAGGCGGTATTATATGCATACCTGCTCGAGTTTGCTACCCCTGCGGAACTTAAAGGGAATGGAGCTCCGTTTGATGCGAATTGATACAACTATGATTCAAACCATATATACTTCAAGGAGAAAGAGGAAGTATATGATATGATTAAGTTATATCAAGAGCATGCTGAGACACACAGGAACAAATTTGACAGGCGTTCAAGCACAGGAATCTGGAAAATATTCAAAAGTGCAGTAAACAAGTGAAATGTGCAGATGACAGTAAACAAAGAAGATTCAGAACAGTTTCTTAACAACAGTAGAAAAATACAAAATCCAGTAAAGTCAAAGTTCAGAAGAGGAGCTGAGTGATATTGAAATATGAAATTAAGAATGTAAATGTAAATGATGTAATTATTTTTTATTGTTTGTGATGCAAAGGAAAGTATCCTAAAGAAAAGAGAAAATCCCACTGTAGCATGAAATTGTGTACATATTATTATGATTTTTAAATTGAGTTGGATAAAGAAATGAGGAGGCAGAAGACCAAGGGGTATGACCATTCATTTTGAATTCCTAGAAGAAAACAAACAGTCATAAAACATTCTATAAGTAATATCATTTTGAAATGCCAAAGAGAGAGTGAGAAGGGAGAGAAAGAGTGAGTAAAAATAATGCAGAAATAAAGCAGTGAAGCAGAGAAGAAAGAGGAGCTGAGCAGAGAAGAAGGAGAAGCTAATAGAGAATCTAAGAAGATGTAGAGATGATACAGGGCAGATATGAGAATAGATGAATAGCAGAGCAATTGGAACAAGACAGAGCTGATATCCAAGGTAAATCAACAATTGTTTTTCTTTTGAAAGAGTGAGGAAGTTGGAGCTTCCCTATCAAGTTGTAGCTTGATAGATGTCAGTTGTAGCTGACTGAGGTTGGAGCCTCCTGTAGGTTGGTGCCTGCAGAAAATTGATGGGAGTTGGAGCTTCCTTGCAAGTTGTAGCTCGCAGAATTGAGGTAGGAGCCTCCTGTAGGTTGGTGCCTACAGAAAATCAGTGGTGAGAGGGAGTTGGAGCTTGCCTTTGCATCACAACAATAATAAGATGTGGTTTTCTCCCTTTATGGGTTTCCACTTATATCTGGTGTCTCTGTGCATGATGTCTATGTGTTGATGTGGTTTATCTAATCTACTTAATACTTGTTGCTCACATATTAAGACTGTTGTTACATTAGCAAATCTGTTTGATACTTGCTGCTCGCTAATAAAGATTGTTCACATATTAAGTTGATCATGAAGTGAAGGTGTAAATAAGTTTTAAGAGAAAGTTTTAAAATTCCATGTATGTATTAAACTTGTTCACCCCCCCTCTCAGTTTAATTAAGGGTTCAAATATTGGTATAAGAGCAGGTTCCTTAGTACCAGTCTAACAGCTGAAAGGAGATCCTAGATTCCCAAGATGACTAGTAAAGAAGGATACTCAACCAACAAAGCCCCTTTCTTCACTGGTGAAAATTATGCTTTCTGGAAAATCAGAATGAGGACATACATAATGTCTCTAGGAATAGAAGTCTGGGCTGCTGTGGAATTAGGATATGCCCCAAAGGCAACTGATACAGAGAAAGAAACAAAACAAGAGTTTGTGGCTAATGCAAAAGCCATGAATGCCATCCTAAATGGATTGTGTGAAGCGGAGTTTATTAAAGTAATGCACAAAGATTCTGCCAAAGAAATATGGGATACTCTTGAGAACATACATGAGGGGGACAAGAAAGTGAAGGTTGCCAAACTTCAAGTCTATAGAGCCCAGTTTGAGAACTTAAGAATGAATGATGATGAAGACATTACCATTTTCTTCCTAGAAACTGCAGAAATTATTAACAATATGAAAGCTCTTGGAGAAAAAATAACAGAAAGTGTAATTGTACAAAAAATTCTAAGATCTCTTCCATCCAGATTTAATCCAAAGGTATCTGCAATAGAAGAAACAGCTAATTGGGAGACCTTGACCATGAACCAGCTACTTTGAAATCTAATAGCCTATGAAATGAGGCTCCCATAGAAGAAGGCAAGTACAAGGGAAGCAGCTTTTAAAACAAAAAAGAAGAAAGAAGAAGAGGGAGACATATGCTCATGCTCGGATGAAGAAGAGGCAAAGTTTGTCAAGAAATTGGATAGAGGCTCAGGAAGATACAAAGGTAAACTTCCTTTCAAATGCTTTAATTGTGGAAGAGTTGGACACTATGCTACTAAGTGTCCTCACAAGAAAGTAAGGAATCAGCCTCAAGAGCCAGAGAGAAATAAATCAAAGAACTGGCAGAAAGGAAAGAAGTTCAGCAGAAAATCCTTCTATGCTCAACAAGACAGCAGTACATATGAAGATTAAGATGAACCCTCAAGTGAAGAAGTAACCTCTGAATTCTTATTGATGGCCATAGAAGAACTTGAAGGAATCTTGCTAGAAGATGAAGAAGAAGAAGGGGAAGTCGACCTTGAGGGGGAGCTAAGAAGTGCTCTGGAAGAGATTGACAGACTTAAACTGAAATGTAGAAAACAAAAGGACATTCTTCTCAAGTATGTAAGAGAAGAACAAAACTCAGAAGTCCTCATGCAACTGAAGGTAGAGCTTGAAGAAACCAAAAAGATAGAAGACATGTTACTTTAGAAAATCAAATACAAAACTCGAAAACAAGAGAAGTTGGAAGAAGAAGTAGTATGCCTCAGGAAGAAACTAGAAAATGCTCAAAGAAATGTAGCTGTAAACTCGTCTCAAACAACAAGCTCTAGTAAGTTGAATGAAATCTTGGTTGCTCAAAGATCCCCTATGATAAAGACTGGAATAGGCTATGAAGAGGAATCAAGTAAAGGAAAAGAAAAGGTTGACAAAGAGATTATCTTTATAAAAGAAAAGAAGGAAGATGAAGCAGCTCAAACAACTCCTACAACAGAAGAAATCTGCAACAAGGAAGAAAGAAATCAGAAGAAATTACTAGTAGCAAAGAATGTAATAAATAGTCAGACCCTTGAATATGGAAACCATCAAAGGAGATCCTTCCCTTCAATGAAGAATGCCACTTGCTATGTTTTCCATAAGCTGGGACACATTGCTGCATATTGTCATGCAAGGAGGAGTAATTCAAACCAGCAAAAGATGCAAGTATTGAAGAGACTGCCTCACACAAACAAATGGAAGAAACAACCTTACATCAGGTATGCAAATAGCTTCTATGGTTACTACTTTTATTGTAAGGAATTTGGTCATAAAATCATTGAATGTAGAAAGTATGGACAAAGGCTAATGTTTAACACCTCAAGGAGGTTTATGAATCAAAGAAATTTTGTTCATACTCATAATTCTGCAAAAATTATGATCAAATGTTGTATATGAAATCAAGTTGGACATATGCCTTCCAAGTGTTCTCTAAGAAGATATAATTCATCACCTCACAAAATATACCAAACAAAAGGAGGCCTCCAGTGGATAAAGAAGGTGAACAAATGTGACTTGGCTTTAACTGCTCAAGATTTGAAGAGTCAATGGTATTTGGACAGTGGCTACTCCAAACACATGACAGGAGACAAAAGCAAGTTTATAACTCTTGATGAAAAGAAATCTGGCAATGTTACTTTTGGCAATGATAAAACAGGAAAGATCAAGGGAAAAGGCTCAGTCAGCATAGATAATGGCAGAGGAAAGGCCCAGGATGTACTATTTGTAGATGGGCTGAAAGAAAATTTACTAAGTGTCAGTCAGATGTGTGACAAAGGCTGCGAAGTTCTTTTTAGAGCACAAGATTGTGAAGTCAGATCAAGCACAACAGGAAAGACTCTACTCAAAGGTGTTCGAACAGAGAGTAATGTGTACATAGTGAAAGAGGAGGATGAAGCCTGCCATCTTAGCAAACTCGAGGAGTCATGGTTATGGCATAGGAGATTGGGACATCTCAGCTTTGACCATATAATTAGACTGAGCAAGAAGAAAGCTGTCAGAGATATGCCAGAAATAAAAAGGCCCTCAAACACAATATGCAAATCTTGTCAGTTGGGGAAACAAACTCGCACATCCTTTAAATCTAAAGAAGATTTATCAACAAGAAGACCACCGCAACTTGTGCACATGGATCTGTGTGGACCTGGAAGAACTAAAACACCAAGTGGAGAGTCCTACTTTATGCTGATAATAGATGATATCTCCAGAATGACATGGGTTGCTTTTCTCAAGAATAAATCGGAAGCTCTGGACAAATTCAAAACATTTAAAGCATTAGCAGAAAATCAGACAGGATGCAAGCTGAAATGCATTAGATCAGACAGAGGAGGTGAATTCACTGATTATGACTTTGCAGACCTATGCAATGAACATGGCATAAAACAACAATTTACTATTGCAGGGACACCTCAGCAGAATGGAGTAGCAGAGAGACAAAACAGATCTATTCAACAAATTGCCAGAGCCATGATGCAAGAGAATAATATTTCTCAAACCTTCTAGGCAGAAGCAGTGCACACAATAGTACATATCCTTAATAAAGCTCACTTAAGGCCAAGAAGTGACAAGAATCCCTATGAACTATGGCATGGAAAGCCAGCTTCAATCAAACATTTCAGAATCTTTAGAAGCAAGTGTTACATAAAGAATAATGATGAAAATCTTGGCAAATTTGATGCAAGAGCAGATGAAGGGATATTTCTAGGATATGCTTCCAAAATTAAAGGGTACAGGTGCTACAACAAGACCCTTCAGAAGATAGTTGAAAGTATTGATGTGAGATTTGATGAAGAACTTCCAAACAATACTAGAGAAACAGACTGCTGCAGTACATCAGAAAACAATGAAGAAGAAGATCAAAATGATGATGAAACAAGAAAAACATCAGAAGATGTTGGACTGAACTCAAAAACCCCCTCAAGATACACTCAAAAGAACCATTCAGAAGATCAAAGCATAGGAGACAAGAATGTAGGAGTGCAAACAAGAAGGCAGCTAACTGAACAGACAGAAGAAGTATACATAGCCATGTTGTCACAAATAGAACCAAAGAAAATTGAAGAAGCCAGCAAGGACAAGTCTTGGGTAAATGCAATGAATGAAGAATTGGACCAAATTGAGAAAAACATCACCTGGGAACTAGTTCCTAGACCTGCTGAGAAAAATGTCATAGGCTCAAAATGGGTATTCAAAAAAAAAATGAATGAGCAAGGACAAGTAATCAAGAATAAAGCTAGGCTGGTCTGCAAAGGATACTCACAAATAGAAGGACTTGATTATGATGAAACATTTTCCCTTGTAACCAGAATGGAAGCTATCAGAATGTTCCTGGCATTTGCATGCTACCAAGATTTCAAGGTATATCAAATGGATGTAAAATCTGCTTTTCTTAATGGCGATCTAGAAGAAGAAGTGTACATGGAACAACCAGAAGGTTTCTCATTGACAGATAAAGAAGACTATGTGTGCAAACTGAAAAAGGCCCTATATGGACTGAAACAGGCTCCTCGTGCTTGGCACTCAAGACTGGATAAATATTTGCAAAAATAGGGTTTTAAAAGAGGTGGAGTAGACAACAATATATACATAAAAGCCCATGAAAATGAACTCCTAATTGTTGTTGTATATGTTGATGACATTATGTTTGGAAGCAACAGAGATGAGCTAGCAAAAGGATTTGGAGAAGAGATGAAATCAGAGTTTGAAATGTCCATGATTGGAGAGCTCAGTTTCTATTTAGGACTTCAAATTCAGCAAATGAGAACAGGTACATTCATCTCACAAGAAAAATACTTAAAGGAAATGCTGAAAAAGTTCAAAATGGAGGAATGCAAAACTGTGTCAACTCCCATGACCACAGGCTGCAAGCTATGCGCTGAGAATGGGTCTGCTGATATAGATCAAAAACTCTACAGATCCATGATTGGAATTCTATTGTATCTTACTGCATCAAGACCAGACATTATGCTAGCAGTAGGACTAGTGGCAAGATATCAAGCAACACCTAAACAAAACCATCTTTTGGCAGTAAAAAGAATACTCAGATATCTACAAGGAACAACACAATACAGACTTTGGTATCCTAAAACCAAAAAATTCACTTTATCAGCATACACAGATGCAGATTGGCCCAGTTGTGTTGATGACAGGAAAAGTACGAGTGGAGGTGCTTTCTATCTAGGAGAAATCCTGGTGGCATGGTTAAGCAAGAAACAAACATCCATCTCTCTGTCTACAGCTGAAGCAGAATATATAGCAGCAACAGCATGTTGTACACAAGTCATGTGGTTGAAGAAAACTCTTCAAGACATGAAGGTAAGCATTGATGAACCTATTTCAATCAAATGTGATAATACAAGTGCTATAAGTATATCCAAAAATCCTGTACTTCACTCAAAAACTAAACATATTCCAATCAAGTATCATTTCCTCCGAGAACAAGTGGCTCAGAAGATAGTAAAGCTGGAATATGTACCAACAAAAGATCAGACATCTGATATATTTACCAAACCTCTTGCTAGAGAACCATTTCAATATTTGAGAGATAAACTAGGGGTAGTATCTGCAGATGCTGCTCTCTGATATAAAGAGAAAGCACAATTTCAGGGGGAGAAAAAAATGAAAATATCATTCCAGGGGGAGAATAGCCAGCAAGAAAAACATGAATCAGGTCCTCAAGATCAAAGGATTAAGGCAAAAGAACACCAAGTTATTATCCTAAAATTATCTGCATTATTCAAGCATCAAAAGGTCAATTACAGAGCAAAAGGACCAGTAGTGAATCTGAAACATTATATTAAGAATCTGAAACATAAAAGACAAGTAGTGAATTATCATTTGAAGCCTCTCAACATTTTAATTGCTGAATTCAATCATACATCTCAAAGTGTTCTCACAACAAGTCTTATACATCACTATGAAGCAGCATGGTACAAAGTCAGAAGAAGAGGGCCTAAACATAACTCAGAGAGAGGAGGAAGAGAAAGCAATAGGAGAAAGCTACAGGCAAAAAGAGAAAAATTGATGTCAAAGGGCAAAAAGCAACCCTTTGCCATTGATGTCAAAGGGGGAGGAAGAGCAAGCAACAGGAGAAAGAGCAGGCAAACAGAGAAAATGTATTGCTACAAAGAAAATATATTGCCATCAATGCCAAAGGGGGAGACTATTCGAAATGTTGTCATTGATGGCAAAGGAGGCAGCAGATGCAGAGACAGGAACAGTTACAAGGAGACAAAGACAGATAATGGAAGCCCTTGGTCGCTTTAATTGTTTTCACAATTCAAGCTCCACATAAATTGTCAACCCGAGGAAGTCTTTTTATTCCAAAGACAATCACGCACTAGATATGCTCAATTTCAAAAGAAAAAACAATGTTGTAGTAAAAAGCCACACAATTACCAATCCATACAAATCTAATTATTCACACTACGGAGGCATAATCAAGCTAAGTCAATTATGTTATAATGATAATTCTAGGTTGGGTTGGAGAATCCAATTTAAGGGAAATCAATCTGCTTGAAACTTGAAGGAAACATCAACCATAGCAGGAAGAGGACCCTATTCCTTTTGACCAGAACTTATTTTTATTTTTAGCACTAATCATACGTAGCAAAGATAACTCAAGAGACCAGACCTATTCCCATGAACAGGAACCTTCAGCACTTGTCTCATGTTTCTAATCACACTGCAGAAAAGAAAGGCAATTAGTGGGAGAAGGACCCTATTCCTTTGTACAGGGACCTTCAACACCTGCTTCCCAACATCATACATTCAAACATATAACAGAAATAGATTTCTCAACTCCTTAAGAATGAATGTACTGAACACTTGCAGCGTTAAGGAAACATAATATTCAATAAACTACAGAACTGTGTAACTGGTGACTCAACAACAGAATTAAAGTAAAGTGCAAACAGCATAAAGAAATTAAACAAACTACAGGGATAGAAGGGTGAATATTGTGAGGAAGGCGGGCCCTTTCCCTCTCACAAGATTCCCCAGGGAAAGAATTAAATTGGAGCGTTCAAAAGAAGATTTTATTCATCTGTCAAAAGAAATGATACATTTCAGATGGAGTCTAGCTCTAGTCTCTCAATTACAATGTTCTCCTGTAGCTTTCAAACTCGAACTCCTCTCTAATGATGATGTCTCCTATTTTTAAAGAGGAGACATCTCTTACAATTACATGAGAGCGAATCTGTGTTTATCCCAATTCTGTTCTTCTTTCTTAAAACAGGACTATTCTGTTCTTCCATAAAAAGATATTGTTACAACAGATACAACAAGAATGCTATCTTTAGAATAATCCATGTAACCACGTCTTCATGTTGTTGCCATTGTTCCACGAAATACTCTTCCAGAATTGCAAATTACGAGTGACGGAATTTGCGTGCTTGCTGGCTGTTTCAGCAACGAAGTCAACTGTTTCAGCAACAGAGTCGGCTGTTTCAGTAACGAAGTTTGACTGTTTCAGCAATGGCCGATTGCTCCAGCACAGCACATAGATTATCTGCGATCTTTTAGACTTATGTTAGCAACAATCCACTTCGATTAATGATAAAATATAAGAGTATTATGGAATTATATGTAAACAGATTAAACATATAATAAAGAAGAGGATTTTATATACCTTGGGATAAAGTAAATGAAAATGATAATGGAATCCTTTTTAAACATGGTTATGAAGGTAAGATGGTGTCAAAGTATATAGTAAAAATGCTACATAGTGGAGTCCTAACATCCCCCCCAGCTGAAAATGTTGCATGTCCTCAGGCAACTCCTAGTCTGAGTCAGAGTCTGAGTACTGATTCTGTGCATGCAAGTTGCTCAAGCAGTAGCTGGAGAAGGTGGCATCTGTAGGAGCTCGGAATCCTCTATGGTTTTGCAAGTGCTGCCATGCTAAAGCTTCATCTCTGCCAGCCAATTGGTAGTGACACTGATATTTCTCTGAAGGCAGCCATAGAATTGGAAAATGAAAATGGTAACCAATCCAGTTTTCTCCACAATGTCGAATGCATCCGATGTAATTAGGTACCCTGGAAAGTGCACTTGAAGATTGTCAGGGTTAAAAGGGTGATAATCTTGTCTTTCTTTACATGCCTGCTGCCAAAACATAGTATTAGCCTTCAATGCAGCAGTCCCTTTTACTCTGATTTGCTGTTGACACTTAAAAAGTGTTGAAGCCTGTAGTTGTTGCATGTACCTATGCATTCCTGGTTTCTGTAAGAATTGGTGATATTGTGCTACAAACATAGCCGGACTTAAAGGTTTCGGTCTAATCCAAAGGAGCCTATTCTCCTCATTATGACTACTTGCAATAAACGCAGTTTGCCAGGTGAGCTGATTGGCCAAAAATGAAACAAATGCCCTTATTTGTATATCACCTGCAATTGGAATGAGATTGACTCTTCTATTCTCGGGAATGGCCTCATTATGGAGGTAAAGTTCGCACAGCAAATGCTGGTCACTTTCAGGGGCCTCGGCAAAAGTCTTAACAAATTGTTCTGCAGTCAGCAATTCGTGAGGTCTGCCATCATTTATTGCCTTCAATTGAAAATAAACTAAATGTTCAGAAAGGAAGAGAGAGTAATTTACAGAGGGTTTGCGGGTAGCCATCAACTTCTGCACTAATGAAAACATTAAAACCATCTTTTCCTTTGATTCCTTGACCTCTTTCTTGGAATCTCTGAGCTGTTGCAATGTCTGGTCCCAACTATCCCAGTTGGCATACATGTGATTCTACCATGCTAACTTATGCTGCTGTAATATTGTATCTTGTTCTTCAGCATATTGTTTCTTCCATTTGTTCATCAATTCTAATTGGTTCCATGGCAGGGTCTGTGTCCTGGCATTAGAAGTACTGGGTTGGGACATTTTTTGAGTGGCTGCACTGACTAACTCAGGACAAGATATCTGTGGTTGTGATACTGTCTGAGTGGCTGAGCTGACTAGCTCAGGACAAGATATCTGTGGTTGTGTTTCTGTCTGAGTGGCTGCACTAACTAGCACAGGGCGAGATATCTGAGGTTTGGTTTCTTTTTCTACACTTTTTGAGAGCCCTACTGGTTCTTGTGGAGCAGTAGGGCATTCCTCTTTTATTGCAGCTGATGTAGATACCTCAGATACTTGAATTTTGACTAATTTGTAGCCTGCCTGCTGGTAAATATTACCACACTCATTGCACATGTATTCCTTGCATGGCTCCCTATTCTGTGATGATGCTGTGTGTTCTATCATATAGAGATTCAATTCTCTATCAAAGGCTTCTCGTGCCATGATTAATTCATTCTTATAGGCTTCTAGCTCAGACTTCAAAAACTCATTTTCTTCCAATAAAGATGCCATAGTATATGAACCCTGTGTGCTGGTTGATTTTATTGGAGTTGTCTGCTGATCCCCAGCTGTAGCTGGTTCTTGTGGAGCAGCTACAGCTGGTTTCCCTGTATCATCATGCTTGGTGTATGATTTTGGTACCACAGTGGCTGGTTCTTGTGTTTCAGCCTCTGGGTAAGTGACTGGTTCTTGTGTGGCAGTCACTGTTTGAGCCATAAACAATGTCGTATTATCCCGGGGCACTGGTTCTTGTGTGGCAGTGCCACCGGACGAGACGGGTTGGGGGATTTGAAATGGGGGTGAAGATTGGAGTTTTAACAGAATAGTGGCGGGGTCAGGGGAAATGGGAGTAACTCTTGTTTCAACAGTCATCTTCATTTTCCTTTTTGGTAGGAAAGCAGAGAAATCACTGTCTTTCCTTTTCTTTGCAGGGGAATATTCTTTTCTGGGGGGAGGGCTTTCGGAAGAAGTGAAAATTTGGAATTTGGCCCTTGTTCGACGTTTTGAGACAGAGACTGTTGGGGTTCTTTTCTTCCTTTTATAAGTAGGTGGGGATGGGGGTGTTAGAGAGTCATAACTAGGGATAGAAATAGTGGGAATAGTTGACTCTACTAAGTGGGACGAACTTGGGGTTGGGTCAACTGGCTCTGAGGATGGAATTACTGGTGAGTCTGGGATATCGTCCAGTTGCCCTTCATAAGGAATCTCAGGAGTTTCTTGGGAACTTTTGGCTTGTTGGGGGATTTGGGCCTGCTGAGGAATTTCAGCCTGCTGGGGGATAAGGAGTGGATTACTCAGAGGGGGGTTTTGCTGAGCAAAACCCCTCTGAATTAACAATTGGCATAAACGATGATGGGTGAGGGATAACAATGGGAATTTAGCCCGTCTGTAATAATAGGACATGTTTTTGATACAACCAAGAAGATAATAGGGAATATTAACTAATCAACCATTCCTTAAATGATTCATCAAAACGAAGTCGTGTTGGTAGACTACCTGGTAACGCCCTTCGCATGTCAAGTAATGTTTGATGAATTCTGCTACTGTTGGCCATGGTCGAGGAAGTGAATGCAGACTTACATCGCGGCCTTTAAGTTCAACTGGTTCATCTGGACGAAGAAAATCTTGCTGTGCATTTAAAATCACTTGCTTCCTACTGAACCAGCGAGTCCCAATAGCCGGAAAACTTGAAACTTGAACTATGTCCTTCTCTGTAACTGAAATGCGGATGCCTTGAACCACTGAGAAATTCCCCTGAAGATTTTGTGCAAACTCTAAAACCTGCTCCTGATCAAATTCTCCTAACCATTCAAAGTATGTTGTCCATCCTGCTTGTTGGAAAATTTGATAGGCTTCCAGGAACATTTGAAGAAGATTTATCGAACCAGGCTCGTGTCTGATAGCCGACCCTCCCATGGCTGCTAGCTTGAGTTATATGCAGAGGCACAGAAGACAGAAACACAGGCTTTGGTCAAGCTAATTGTTGCAACAGAGGATGCGGAGTCTCAATGACGGCGGAAGTGGATATGAAGAATGACGGAGGATTGGTTAATGTGAAATGATTATTCAGTTTTCGAAATTCCCCCCCCCTACGTATGGTGCAATGATGATTGGGTGTGTGGAGATTGCAACCATTATGAGAAAGATCCTCTCTTTAATATAATTTAACTGCATTACATTAAAACCACATACCTTACATTTTTACCTTTGGTTTAATAATTCGAAGTGTAGAGTGCTTCAGAATGGCTTAATATGCATGGAAGAATCTGTAGATTTCTCTGAAATTTAGAACAGGAGTGTAACACGATCTGCTCAGTACTAAATAATTTTCACCCAAAGGATCTGAAGCGTAAAAGTGGAGAACTAAAAATCTTGTATAGCAGGAAAGAAATGATGTTTTAATGATGAAAAGATGAATGACAGGTTGCTGAAACTGGTGTTTCAGCAACGGAAAAATGAATGACGCGTTGCTGAAACTGGTGTTTCAGCAACGGGAAAAATCAGGAAAATGGGATAAATGACTTGGGTTTGAAACAAGTGGGGGAAGTGTTTGATAAGGGATAATTCCAGCAGTAAGGGATGGGAAATACTAGCTGAAGGATGATATTTCAGGAATGGTAGAAGTGGGAAAAATGGGAAAAAGGGCAATAATGTAGAAATGGGGATGAAGGGATATTGCTAGGAAATGGGGTAAAATGAAGGGAACAAACTTCTGTGATTGAAGCTTCAGATCTTCTTATGATGGGTCTGTCCTCCTTAATGAGCTTTTCCAGAATCTGCAAAATTGAATTGTAATATGCCAACCCTTGACATGGATTATTAGTCTTAAATCTAATCTAATCTAATACTAAAAAAAATAGTGCAGAAAATTAAATGCTGTGAGGAGCAGAAGACTCCCCTAGAAAAATATAATGAATATCAGTCATGCAAGCAGTCTTGAAATCCTCTTTAGAAACAGGGCGCTGATATAAACGAAGCCTATGACCATTGACTAGTAAAGGTGTTTTAGAATCATCAATTCTTAAAAGTCTTACCGTTCCATTAGGAAAAACAGCATCTACCTCGTATGGTCCAAGCCAGCGTGTACGTAGCTTACCCTGAAAATTTTCAAACCGAGAGTCATACAACAAGGCCCAATTACCTTTTTGGAACTACTTGTGTTTGATAATTTTTTCATGCCACTTCATTCTCTGTTGTTGAATCATGGTTGTTTGGTGAATGGCATCTAATCTCTTTTCATCCAACTCAAGAAGCTGCTGCAACCTAGCTGTCTGCACATCAGTCAAATCAAGGTTAACAGCTAAAGCAGTTCTTAGAGTTTTGATTTCAAATTCCACAGGAAAAACAACATTTTTACCATAGACCAATTCATAGGGAGAGAAACCTGGAGTGTTTCTCCAAGTAGTTCTGTAAGCCCATAATGCTTCAGGCAGCCTTTGAGACCAATCCTTCCGGTTGTCCTTCACTGTTTTAGTTAGAATGGCTTCTAATACTTTGTTTGTGCTTTCCACCTTCCCATTGGCCTGGGGGTGGTATGGTGTAGTCATTCTATGATTAATATGATATTTCTGAAGGGTAGACTTAAAACCATGAGAATTGAATGGAGGTCCTCCATCTGTGACTAGCTCTCTAGGAATTCCAAATCTAGTGAAGATTTCTTCAAATAAGAAAGCTAGGACAGCCTCTTCATTGGCTCTAATAAGTGCTTTGGCCTCCACCCATTTATTCATATAGTCTGTACAGACTAATATATAAATTCTTTGATTGGATGGAGGATTAATGGGTCCTATGAAATCCAAGGCCCATCTTTCAAATGGTTCAGAAACTACCTGGGGGTTTAATGGAATTTGGTCTCTATGATTGGGTTGACCCATTCTCTGGCAGCTGTCACAAGCCCTTACATATTTCTTTGCATCCTTGAATAATGAGGGCCAATAGTAACCCATCCTCAAAATTTTGTGTGCTGTTCTTTTATCAGCAAAATGCCCTCCACAAGGGCCATCATGACAAGCTTTCAGTATGTCATACACTTCATCTTCCCTAATGCATCTTCGGATTTCCTGATCAAGCCCTGTGCAGAAAAGACACCCACTTATCCAGCTATACCTGGCACTTTGTTGAACAATTCTTCTATTTTCTCTGTATGACAGGTGTGATGGTAATTTTCCTGCAACCAAATAATTAGCAATATCTGCATACCATGGAGAGTGAGCAGAAACTGCAAACAAATACTCATCAAGAAAATAATCATCTACTAGAATATCATTATCAGTTTTTAACCGTGAAAGGAAATCAGCCACCACATTTTCTTTACCAGGCCGATCTACAATTGTGATATCAAATTCCTGCAGTAATAATAGCCATCTGGTAACTCTAGCATTTGTGACAAATTTTTTCATTAAATACTTGATAGCTGAGTGGTCAGTGTGCACAAAAGTAGAATAACCAGTGATATAGTGTCGAAATTTATTAATGGCATAAATTACTGCAAGAAATTCCTTTTCGGTAACTGTGTAATTAAGCTCAGCAGGGGTCGTATTCTTACTAATAAAGTAGATAGCATAAGGAAGATGATTTTCCTCTTGTCCCAAAACAGCTCCAATTGCAGTGTCTGAAGCATCAGAAGATATATGAAAAGGGAGGGCCCAATCAGGCCCCCTCAAAATAGGAGCAGTAGACAACTGATGCTTGAGTTCTTCAAAAGCTTTCTGACAAGAATTAGTCCACTTAAATTCAGCATTTTTCATAAGCAACACAAATAATGGAGAAACTATCTTAGAAAAATCTTTAATAAATCTTCTGTAGTATCCAGCATGTCCTAGAAAACTTCTCACATCAGTTTGTGTTTTAGGAACAGAAAGATTCTGAATGACCAATATTTTAGATGGATCTACCTGAATACCTTGAGATGAAATAAAATGTCCAAGCACTACTCCTTCACTCATCATAATATGACATTTTTTAGTACTTAGGGAGAGGTGAGCTTGTATACATCGTTTAAGTACTTTCTCAAGATTTTGTAATGCATCTTCAAAAGACACACCATAAGGAGTAAAATCATCCATAAATATTTCCATAGAGTCATTCAACATATCAGAAAAAATTCCTATAACAGCCCTCTGAAAAGTTGTCGGTGCATTACATAGTCCAAATGGAAGAACTCTATAAGCAAAAGTTCCCCAAAGGCTAGTGAAAGTGGTCTTGTCTTGGTCTTGGGGTGCAATTCTTATCTGATTATACCCACTAAATCCATCTAGAAAAGAAAAGAATTTCTTCCCTGCCAGACTATCCAACACCTGATCAATGAAGGGTAAAGGAAAGTGATCCTTTTGAGTAGCTTTGTTCAAGGCTTTGTAGTCAACACATACTCTCCATTTCCCGTTTTTCTTAGGGACAATTACCAATGGGGAAACCCATTCACTGTCAGATATAGGGTATATAAATCCTGCATTAAGCAATTTCTGAAGTTCTTCTTTAACAATTTCTTGTAAATTAGGGTTCATTCATCTTTGGGGTTGACAAACAGGCCGGCATCCCTCTTTAATGTAAATTCGATGAGTACATAATTCAGAAGAAATACCTTTCATATCCATGTAATCCCATGCAAATGCTTCCTTATATTCATGCAATAACTTCATTAATTGCTGTGTTTCAGCATCTGTTAGATCAGGATTTATGTTTAATGTCTTGCCAGGTTCAATTTCAACTGTTATGCTTTTAGATGAGATGATGGTTAAAGTCTGAGATGAGTCTTCAGATTCAATCTTTTCTTGTGTATCAGTTTCAAAAATTGCAGTTAATTGATTGTGTGTTTCAGCAATGACAGAAGAAGGTTCACAAATAAAATTATTAATTATCTCATCCTCTGTATTGTCTTTAAGAGTTAAATCTTGTCCAATAGTTAGAATAGGCTGAACAGCATTATCATCATAATCCATCCACATAGAATCTTCATTATTAATTATTGGTGTAGCATGAGGATAAAGAGTAAGCTGTTTTGTCCCATAACCATTAGAGATTGTCATTGAACCAGATCTGCAACTGATAAAAGCATCAGTTGTGGCCAGCCATGGCCTTCCTAGAATTAAGGGATGTCCCCCCAGCTTTGTTTTAGTCTGCAATACAACAAAATCAGCTGGGTATTTCCAGGATTCAACTGAAATAAGTAGATCCTCAACAACTCCTTTAGGTTTAATTGTAGAACGATCAGCCAACTCTAGAATGGTGGGTGTATCTCTGATTGTGTTATTCAGCTGTAACAATTGTGAAGTTTCAAGAGTCATTATGTTAATTGCAGCACCTAAATCTACCAGAAGTTGGGGAATCATTGTTTTACCAATCTGAACTATCACAGTAGGATGGCCGGGATCACCATATTTCACAGGAGGGGCTTTTCCGGACATTAATGCAAACAAGTCACCCATCACATGTACTGTAAGGGGATCTTTAGTTTTCCTACCAGGTTTCTTAACACAAATATCCCTTATTGTTCTGGCATAAATTGGTACATCTCTTAATGCTTGTAAAAGTGGAATTTTAACATACAAATTTTTCAATTCCCCTAAAAGATTAAAAGCAGGTGTTTCAGGCATTCTAGTTAAAACCAAACGCTCGGGGAATGGTGGTTCTGTTATTTCAACACTCTTGTTAGAAGGTGGTTGTGCTTTCTTATGTTTCTCAATTTCCTCTTTATCAGAATCAGAAGAAGTTATGTCATCAATAATAGGCTCTACTATTTTCCCGGATCTTAAATGAATATCATTACATTGCATAGTAGGAAATATAGACTGATTCTGAATATCAATGACTTGCACAAATTTATTATTGGGGTTAGGATTTGGTTGCACAGGTAGCTGGGGTCTCATTTGGTTATTTGGTGGAGCATTTGATGGCAGAGGAAGTGGTTGTTGGAATTGAGGCAATTGATTTGGATACGGGAGTTGTTGGCTTCTCCAATTTGAATTCCAATGGTTAAAAGAAGATGGCTGCTTTGGAGGCCAAGGAGTCCACATTGAAGGATCAACAAAGGGAGGGTTTGATTGCTGCATGGGTGGGAAATTCATTTGATTGAAGGGTGGGTATTGCATTTGATTAAAGGGAGGGTAATTTGTTTGACCGAAAGCAGAATAATTATTCCAACGATTAAATGGCATACTGGAGTTCATACCTTGTCCTTTTGGTTGCCATTGTCTTCTTTGAGTTAGTAGGTAAACTGCTTCAGCTTCTTCTTCCGTTGGCTGCAATGCTGCCTTTATTCCTGGTAGAGATGGACATTGTTTTGTTTCATGGTATTTCTCACAAAGGGTGCAAATTGGTATTTTATCCATTGGGCATTCCCTTAGTGGATGTTTGTCTCTGCACTTCGGGCAAAAGACAGCCAGAGTTGCTTCTGCTTTAGCCTGCTTCTTCTTAACCTGCAAAGTGTCAATTTGTGAAGCAAAAGAACTTAACATCTCAGTTTTAAATTCTTCAAGTAAATTACCTATTTCAACTCTTGTTGCTCCCCCACTGGCTGATTTCTGCACTCTTTAATAGGTGGGATCTCTATTACTTACTCTGTTCCTTGCAGCTCCCCTTGAACACCTCTTAGAAAGTTCAACAATCTCATCATATGATTCTTTAGATATATCTCCCTTGCCAAGCATGTTTAACATATCTAAAAAATCATCCCTTAAACCTCTAAGTAATATTGTTTTGCGAATTTCCTTACTTATATTTGGATGATCAGATCTCTGTATATTGTACTGCAGCCTTTCTACATAGTCCTCCAGATTCTCGTCCGACTTTTGTGCCATATTGAATAGTTCATCCTTCTTTTCTCTCGTCCGGCAGTAGTCTTGATATTTAAGCAGAAATTTATGTTTCATCTGCTCCCAAGTTGTGATTACCTGACTTCCAAGGCTCATGAACCATCTTAAAGCATTTCCTTTCAAGGTGGCTGGAAACAGTTTCAACTTTTGAGCATTAGTAACATAATCATAACTTCTTCATAATATATCAAATTCAAAAAGAAATTCATCCGGATCTTCAGAGGATAAACCATGGAAGTTAGGTAAAGCAGACAATGGAATGTTTTTCATAGGAGTTGTTCCTGCAGGGAGATCACTGATAGGAAATCCCAAGGTAGAGAGGGAATTTTCATCCCTTCCTTCTCCTTCAGGATCTACACGTCCTCCACCAAAGAAATCATCATTTTTTCCTTCCATTGTCGGTTCTCCTACTGCACGTGCTCGATCGTCAAGATCTTCTACTGGCTCTTCAATGTTTTCCACTGGTCGTCCAACACTCTCTATTATTTCCTCAATGTGCTCTGCTGATTTACTAACACTTTCTTCTGACTCTCCAGCACTGACTGCTAGTTCTTCAATCACTGTCTCTTCTAAATTTTCAGGACCCACAACTTCCTCTGTTTTGTAATCTGATTGAGGGGAGTGCTGAAGTTTTGGTCTTCGAGAACTTAATCTCTGTGATGATTCAGCCTTTGATACAATCTCGTCAATAAAAGTCTTTCTTCCTCCCCTTCCTTTGCCTTTGCCACTTGTGGGGTTAGTTTTCTTCTGGTTTCCGCGTCCTCTCATACAATCTGCACATTTAAAGAGAAAAGATTAATGCTTTTGAAATCTATAATTGCCTTCCCAGGCAACGACGCCAAAATGTTGGTCGCTTTAATTGTTTTCACAATTCAAGCTCCACATAAATTGTCAACTCGAGGAAGTCTTTTTATTCCAAAGACAATCACGCACTGGATATGCTCAATTTCAAAAGCAAGAACAATGTTGTAGTAAAAAGCCACACAATTACCAATCATACAAATCTAATTATTCACACTCTGTTTAATCAAAGCTGAAGTCAATTATGCTATAGCAGAAGTAATTCCTAGGTTGCAGTTTAGAATCCAATTAAAGGGAAATCAATCTGCAGGAAAGGAAACCAATCAACCATAACAGGAACAGGACCCTATTCCTTAATTAGGAACTTCATCACCTACTGCCTGACACTAATCACTCTGTAGCAAAGATAACTCAAGAGACCAAGACCCTATTCCCATGAACAGGAACCTTCAGCCCTTGTCTCCTGTTTCTAATCACACTGCAGGAAAAAGAAGGCAATTAGTGGGAGCAGGACCCTATTCCTTTGTACAGGAACCTTCAGCACCTGCTTCCCAACATCATACATTCAAACATATAACAGAAATAGATTTCTCAACTCCTTAAGAATGAATGTACTGAACACTTGCAGCGTTAAGGAAACAGAATATTCAATAAACTACAGAACTGTGTAACTGGTGTCTCAACAACAGAATTAAAGTAAAGTGCAAACAACATAAAGAAATTAAACAAACTACAGGGACAGAAGGGTGAATCTTGTGAGGAAGGCGGGCCCTTTCCCTCTCACAAGATTCCCCAGGGAAAGAATTAAATTGGAGCGCTCAAAAGAAGATTTTATTCATCTGTCAAAAGAAATGATACATTACAGATGGAGTCTAGCTCCAGTCTCTCAATTACAATGTTCTCCTGTAGCTTTCAAACTCGAACTCCTCTCTAATGATGATGTCTCCTCTTTTTAAAGAGGAGACATCTCTTACAATTACATGAGAGCGAATCTGTGTTTATCCCAATTCTGTTCTTCTTTCTTAAAACAGGACTATTCTGTTCTTCCATATTTAAAAGATATTGTTACAACAGATACAACAAGAATGCTATCTTTAGAATAATCCGTGTAACCATGTCTTCATGCTATTGCCATTTTTCCATGAAATACTCTTCCAGAATCGCAAATTACGAGTGACGGAACTTATGTGTCATTGGGTCAAGCTTCAAAGAATGAAGTCAATTGTTTCAAAGAACTAGTCAGTTTTCTGCCAAAGAACGGTGTTTGACTGCTTTCAAGAACGGCCGATTGCTCCAAAGACAGACATAGATTATTCACATCTTTTAGACTTTATGAGTTGAAGTAAAATTCAATCCACTTCGATTAATGATAAAATATAAGAGTATTATGGAATTATATGTAAACATATTAAACATATAATAAAGAAGAGGATTTTATATACCTTGGGATAAAGTAAATGAAAATGATAATGGAATCATTTTTAAACATTGTTATAAAGGTAAGATGGTGTCAAAGTATATAGTAAAAATGCTACATAGTGGAGTCCTAACAGAAGCAAAGAAGCAAAGGAGACAAGCAGAGGAAGCAAATACGGAGACAGAGCCGTTTTCATAGCAGTAGAGGCAGAGGCAGAGTGACATAAGCGACAGAGGAAGAGCCACAGATGTTATTCCAAGAATATGTACATATATATATAAATTCAGAGAATTTTTATACAGTCGGGCGTTACACATAACATTCCGGGCGTTTGAATCAATTAGAATTCACTGTTTGGATTATGTTTGAAATTATCGTCATTTTTTAACAAAGCACTTATACTCGATTGACATGGAGATTGTATATATGGTAGGTGCTTTATATATATATTGTTTATATATATG
Source organism: Pinus albicaulis (assembly GCA_034641835.2). Taxonomy (NCBI): domain Eukaryota; kingdom Viridiplantae; phylum Streptophyta; class Pinopsida; order Pinales; family Pinaceae; genus Pinus; species Pinus albicaulis. Next base: position 783,528,800 of record CM076583.1, read on the forward strand.
CATACACCGAAGAACCAGCGTGAATAGGAGCGGAACCATAGTCAGAGGCGGAACCAAAGTCAAAGGCGGAACCATAATAGTAAAAAAAGTATATATATATATATATATATATATATATAATTGAAATCTTTGAAGAACAACTGAGCATGTGGAGAACCGAACCTTTGACCCGAGGAACCATGAGGGGACTGAAACCACGAGCGGGTTCACGGAGGTGGATTTCCCAATTCCACACCACCTTTCGACCATAAGGTGGTTTTGCAGAAATCGCAGCGATTCCATAGACTTCGTGACACGTGGCATAGGTGGTATTGGAAGCCACCGTTTAACTTGCAATTTCGTGCGTTATACACCGACCAAAGACGCCGAGCGAAATGGATATAAACCGTCGATCTGGCGGAGGAGCATCGGATGGAGATCATTGAACGAAGATGCACGAGGTTTAATAAAAGCACACGGAGATTAAGCCAGGTACGGTGCATTCCGTGAATTGGTCGTTTGACTGAATTGTGGGGCCTGGCGGAGTCATATATATAAATGAATTGGTTTAATTATGGTTTTCGACGTTTTATGGTCTTAATATAAGGTCCGGAGGTAATATAAAAGTCGGAGATACGTGCAATGGACTCTGGGTATTAATATAAGGCGGCAACCTTGGTGATCATGTTCGACAATAAAGTTGAACTCGTAATTATATTATATATTACCACGGTCTTGACATTTGATTAATTATAATATAATTTAAATATGCGGATGTCGGGTTATTCATATGGACGAATTTCATATATTATATGTGTTGAGATACTATGGTGTTGTTTGCCCTGTATTTCTCCGCATACACTGTAAAATGGGGGTGGGAGGCCCCGTAGCTTCATCATGGGTCGTTGATCGGCGGTCAACGTGTGATCGGCCAGTCAACTACGGGGGGTACCCTCTGTGTTAACCTCTGCGCTCTTCAACCCCCCGCACTCCGTCGATCTCTAATCAACCTGTGCGTTTTTTAACATGCGCCTGTTCACCGTGCTGCCGCCTGCGAATTGATCTCTCATTTGGGCAGTTGGAATTACATTCCAACAAGTGTATATGGTTAATTGGCGCGATATGAAATATGAAATATGTGAACGGGGCCTAATACATATACACGGAGATGGACTGTCAGGTTATAATATTATATGGTGATGGTAAAGTTAATTCCTTGGGCTTAATAACAATACCAAGTCTATAATTCTTGGAGGCTGGGATATATGCATACCGTCGAAGCTTTGGTTACCCTCAAGGAACTAAAGGGAATGGAGTTCATGATGCTAATTGATACAATCTAGTCTCAAACCATATATACTTCAAGGAGAAAGAGGAAGTATATGATATCATTAAGTTATATCAAGAACAAATATGCCGAGACACACAGAAAATTTGACAAAAAGTTCGGCTACTGTGAACTGAAAATATTCAAAAGTACAAGAACAGTGAAATGTGATGATAAAAAAGAAGATGCGTACGCTTTCTTAACAACAATAGAAAAAGACCAATCCAATAAAGCCAAAATCCAGAAAAGGAGTTGAGTGAAATTGATGTATAACTGAAAAATGTAAATGTTGTAATTATTTTTATTGTTTGTGATGCAAAGGCAAGTATCCTAAAGAAAAGACAAAATCCCACTGTAGCATGAAATTTTGTACAAATTATTATGATTTTAAATTGAGTTGGATAAAGAAATGAGGAGGCAGAAGACCAAGGGGTATGACCATCCATTTCGAATTCCTAGAGGAAAACAAAAAGTCATCAAGAAATTCTATAAGTAATATCATTTGGATATGAAAAACAAGGGTGAGAAGTGAAAGAGAGAGTGAGAGAAGAGAATGCAGAAATGAAGCAGTGAGGCAGAGAAGAAAGAGGAGCTGAGCAGAGAAGAAGGAGAAGCTGATAGAGAATCTGAAAAGATGCAGAGATGATAAAGGGCAGATATGAGAATAGATGAACAGCAGAGCAGATGGAACAGAACAGAGCTGATATCCAAGGTAAATCATCAAGTGTTTCTCTTTTGAAAGAGTAAGGAAGTTGGAGCTTCCCTATCAAGTTGTAGCTTGATAGATGTCAGTTGTAGCTGACTGAGGTAGGAGCCTCCTGTAGGTTGGTGCCTGCAGAAAATTGATGGGAGTTGGAGCTTCCTTGCAAGTTGTAGCTTGCAAAATTGAGGTAGGAGCCTCCTGTAGGTTGGTGCCTACAGAAAATCAGTGGTGAGAGGGAGTTGGAGCTTGCCTTTGCATCACAACAATAATAAGATGTGGTTTTCTCCCTTTATGGGTTTCCACTTATATCTGGTGTCTCTGTGCATGATTTCTATGTGTTGATGTGGTTTATCTAATCTTCTTAATACTTGTTGCTCACATATTAAGACTGTTGTTACATTAGCAAATCTGTTTGATACTTGCTGCTCACTAATAAAGATTGTTCACATATTAAGTTGATCATGAAGTGAAGGTGTAAATAAGTTTTAAGAGAAAGTTTTAAAAGTCCATGTATGTATTAAACTGATTCACCCCCCCCCCCTCTCAGTTTAATTAAGGGTTCAACAGCTCTTTGGTAGCTGGAGAGGATTCAATTAGCCTCTGATGTGGTAGTGGAGGCCTTTTGGACTGATATATCTACTTTACTCTGTGTTTTAGGTCTAATTAGGCCTTGATCTTCATTTATGGTATTTATCCTTTAACAACTGTGGATTAGGCCTTTGATTATCGAATTGGTGCCTTAATACCTTTAAACTTTGTTTAAAATCATTAATCTTCACTTATGCACTAATCTTCATCTTTGAGACTAATACTCTTCATTTTTTATGTTTACTGTTTTTTCTTGTGTTGTAGGTGCACAGAAGGTTTTATAAGATCACCAATGCTTATGAGGCATGGGAAAATTCATAGTTTTAAACCTTGTAGACTCCTTTTCTTCATGAATAATGGCCTGGGGGATTGTCATACCTGGCCTTTGTTTCATTTTAAAACTGTGGAGAAACCTTTATATCCTGCAAAAAACACAAAAACTTATAAAAAACATGCGAAGAATAGGTTCAAGACTACTTTGGAGGTTTTGGGCACAAGGTTAAATCGCAGCCGTCGGATGAGAATAACCAACGGTCGAGATTAAACGGTGGTTTGATCTGGGAGGTTTATATGGTGGGGAAACGCAATGTAGGGGAAGTTAAATCATGATCGTCGGATTAAAATGATGAATGGTGGATATTGACAGATGAAGCGTTTGGGAGAGCAGAATGGTTGGCGGACGAATAAGGGAGAAATTAAACGAGAGCTGTTCAATTAGAATAATGAACGCTCAAGATCACTCGGTGAACTCTTTCGAGAGTAAATCAAATGAAAAGTGAATAGGGGTACGAGATTAAAACAAGATTGTCTGATCTCATAGATCAATGACTCGGATTAAATCTGAAAAGACATTGCGGAGGAGAAAAGCGACAAGGCGGAAAACTGGCAGTGGTTTTTGCATTTTATTTGCGTGGTAAGCATGTTTCACAAAAGGAATGCAATATGGTACGCCTGCTGACACCTGTCCTTTTCAATACCACCGGCTTCAAAAAAAATTGGGCATTAACGTGCTGTCACAAAAATTTTGCAAAACGCTACGTCTACCATTAGATTGGTGGCTCCAGATCCGATGGTGCGGATTGCACATGACGAGGAAGTTGTAGGGTGAACGGTAGAAGTAATGTGGATCGTTGGATTTGAGAAGATCAACGGCAGAGATTTCATCGCAGAATCGCATCGGTGGGAGGAAAAGGAAAAGTGGCAATGCGATGTGCCGATGCGATTGAGCGCGGACCGTCCGATCTAAGAGAGATTGACGGTCAGGATTAAATCGATGGGTTAATGTCAGAAGGCTAATGAGAGGAGCGTGATTGAATCTGCGCTATTGGTTCTTGTGGATTCAACAACTGAGTTTAAATCGGAGGATCAGCATCGGATGAGGAAAAGGGAAAGGATAAAGGTAATTTTTCGATGCGATGGTGTACTTACCATCGGATCAGAGGGATGATCGACGATCCAACTTAAATCAGGGATCATATCAGTGAAGGGAAACATGATGAATGCGCGCGATGCGATGAGATCCAAAATATCGGATCAAGGTGGATCAATGGTTGAGGTTTGCTCTGAGGGATCACATCGAAATTTTGAAAGACATAAAAAAAGGAAGGACCCATGCGGACTTGCGATGTGATGAGCCGATGGACGTTGATCTGCAGAGATCGATGGCCCAGATTTATTTTAAAATATTCATGTCGGGAATGGAAAAAACAAAGGAAAGGGGGTTCAGGAAAGGGCTTTTTAGACTTTTAGCGCCCGATTACGGGGATTTAGGGCATATGAAACAGGGGCTAATAGGATATAAGCTCTCAGGGGCTTAAGTCCTATAAAGTGTAAAAAGGCAATTTTAGGGCTAAAAACCAAGGTTTTTAAGCCAAACTGAGGGTTCTGATAGAGGAGATAGGAGTTTTTAAACCAAATGAAAGGGGAAAAAATGGTTTAAAAGGGTGTTTGGAATGATTTAGAGGTTAGATGAAGGCTTATGGAGGGATTTTATGAAGGAAATGAGAATGAAAAATGGGATTGTTTTATGAGTGAAAGGAGAGGTAAAATGAAGGGGTAAATGGGCTTTTAAGCAATCTTTCTCTTGGCAAACAACGGATTATTTTTAGGACAAAAGGGAAACAACAGTGAAGATTAAATTAAAGGATGATGATCTTCATAAGACTTTAAGAACTAACAATTTGAACATGAATTTTTTCTTAAAGGCTTAAAAAATATTTTAGCCACCATTTGATATGACAAATTTTATAGGTGGCTAACACTATCAACATTTGTATCATAATTTCAGTGGTGAAACCCTTCCACAGTCCCCATGCTACATTTTTTGTGGGTGATATCCATAGTTTGAGTTGCAAGAAAAAAACCTAATTCACTACATATTCTACCCTTCCCCACACACAAATACATTTTCCACAACCCTATCACCCTCTTACCCTCATATCCATAACCCCTACACCTAACCCTAGCTATTACGTTGCATTTTTAGGAAGTTTTAGCATTAGGACTATTTTTCATTTCCCTACACTAATACCTACACTATTTTGTCATTATCCACCTCCCTAAGCTTCCTAATACAATTTTCTGCCTCCCAAAATTTTCCTACCCTCATATCTTCTCCCTAATCCCTTCATCACCTCCCCTCACCTACTTCCTATTTCTTTAACTAGGGTTTTTATTTGCAATTGTAAACAACGGAGGGTGGAAAGAAACCATACAACAAAGGAGGAAAAGTGTCAAGGTTTGAGCCACTTAACACTCAGGATTTGATGTCTTCATCATTGGCCATACAATGTTTTCAAAATGTATGATGTCTAGGGTTATGTGAGAAAATCCAACAAGTGGGATATCATGCCAAGTTAACAAGCTTTTTTTCCACAAACCTTAGGAGATATAAGGTCACCATTGTAGGAGTGAGATTTATAATTTCAACTAATGCCATAGCCACCACTACAGGGATACAAAACAATGGAGAAAAGTGCTTCAAGAACTCAAACTTGGATGTTCAAAATTATAGAGCTTTCATTAAAATTCATTACAAGGATGCCATCGAGAAATATTTTCCTTTTAGACAATTGTTGGACAACTTTTCTCCATTGATGAAGTCCATAATGAGGTATTTTAGATGTGAGGGTAGATTCTCAAGCTTGTACAAATATCATGTCGGGTTGTTAATGCATTTCATAGGTTTAAAAACTCTCAAACTACCCTACTATCTCCACAAAATCTTGGAAAAAATGGCAGAGAAAGTGTAGCATAAAGAGAGTGATCACCAAGCTAGTCTTTTCCACCATGGCCTCATCAAAATCATTGTCTTACACCAGCTTACACAGATGAAAATCTATTGGGAGATATTCATTTAGTCTACTACCTTTTTTCCCTTGCTAGTCAACCTACTAGCCAAAGTACAACATTAGCACCATCCAAGCCAAAAGGAGGTCGGATAATCTAGCAGAATTTCAGTTAAGATGACACCTAGGGCTGAGGTGACTCAAAAATACCAAAGAGGAAAGAGGCTTGACTTTTCTCTAAACATTGTTGAAAGGACCAAGCCTACATAAGTTGAACATGGATCATCATCACACCATGAAAGACCTTTGCAAGATGAGGAGCCATTCCATCTTGACATTGACATGGAAAACTTGGAGGTGAATGAAGAGAAAAAAACACCAGAATAGATCATCATGGAGATATATGCTAAGATTAGAGAACTTAAGAAGATCTTGTCAAAGGCTAACTTTTTGGTTTCATTCTTAGAGCAAGAGATTCATATGAAATTAAAGGTAAATCAACTACTCTTGAATAAGCCTAAGGTTGATTTGAGAAAAGAATATGTAAAGGGTAAATTAGTGGTTGATATTCATGTTTCAGATGGTCAGGAAGAGAAGGTAAGAAGAAAGAGACCAAGGACTAGAGGTCTCAAAAGGGAACTTGAGAAAAAAAGAAGCACATCTCCACCATGGACCCAAATGACAGTTGATGAGCTCATATTGGCAGAAATTTAGAAGGATAGGGAATATTGGCTTGATAGACTAAATTTCCACTTAAATAAATTCCTGAAGAGGGAAAATAAGAATAGAAACATACAAAGAAACCTGTTCATGCATTACTATATAAGAAATGAGATGTCTTAGGTAAGAATCAAGAAGTTGAAGGGAAAACTCAAGGAAAACCTAATAAAGGAGAAAGGGAAGGGTAAGTTGGATTTTATTGCTGATGCTTCCCTCATAGCATAACATACCATCACAAGTCTCCATGAAACAATTTTGGAACAATTTTAGTAAAATTAGGAAAACATTTCACAAATTTAGAATTTTTGTGGCATTTATGAAATTTTACACAGTTTTTTGTCCAAAAGGGTAGTGAGCCTCATGTTATGCTTTTGTTGGGGGCATCCAAATGACAAATATTTTTCATTTCTAGATTTATTTTGACCTATACATGAAATTCAGATATTAGGAGATCCATGCTAGCATATTCTGGTGGGTGAAGAGGTAAAAACATTACCAAACATTCACCTTTCTACCTATTTTTGAGAGGCACGCTGCACTTTTGGAGTAGTTGTAGAAGAAATGATTTTTTTAGGTCTATAAGTAGTATTTTTCCATGCTTGAAGATCCTAAGGTGTGGCAGAGAGGTATAGATTTCTCTATCATCTTTTAGATCCTGATTTGGAGCATGGAAACTCCTCCAAATGTCACTTACAAGAAGCACACTACATTTTCTCCTTGCACTGCGCGCTTTCTTGTCAATTCACTGTGCTTTTTCCTCAAACTCATTTTGCTCAGTTTTCTCAATCCAATTCGACTTTTGTTGATTTAATTTTTCATTTTTGGGGTTTTAATGATGCATTGTAGTGCAATTATGCTGGTTAAAGTTAAAATTAGGTAGATTAATGCTTGCAAATTATTTTCAAGGTCACATGTATTAGTTTTTATATTGTGAGAAGATTTTTGTTAACCGCCCTAGTCATTAGGTTTTCATTGAGGAATTCATGCAAATTTTTCCTAAACATTAGGATTTTACCCCCTAAGAGAGGGGAAGTGGTTTTTGGTAGATATGTATGGATTTCTTAGTCATTTTGATGATTGGAAATTAGAGGATGGAACTCTTGTAGCTTGTACTTCATCTTTTTAGGTAGGAAATAAAAGGACGAGTTGCAACTATTATTAAGGAATTATCGTGTTGTCAGTTTGTGATATTTTATTTTCTCTATTATAGTTTTATATAGATGATATACATTTCTTCTTTCCATATATTTCTTTCTTCAGTGATTTTCCTGATAGATTTATAAGAAGAATTATTTCATGAAAGCTCTGTTTTGATTGGGAATTTCATTTTATGTAACCTTCCTTACTTTTTAATGAACTCATGGTGCATATGCTCATTAAGATTTTATTTCACTTTCAAACCCTACACTACACCGAAAAACTCCTAATCCATCACAAAAGCATAGCTATCTTGGTCCTCCATATCTCTTGCAGGTGTGACCTTTGATACTTTGACCTAGTTGTAACTTAATTTTCAACTGTGATCCAACATAAAAACCCTAAACTTTCAAAACCCTAGAGCTAAGCTACCTAGCCTAAAATCCACTCTTGAGCTAGTTAGATCATTGGTTATGCTTTTCATAGAGAGAGCCCTCCATGGCTTGGTAGGGATAACTACCAAACTAAAAGCTTGGTTTGAGGTCACCTCCATCGATATCCTTTCAACCTTGGGACATTGTGGAGGATAAATTTTTTGGGGATGTTACTCGAGATCAAAGTGACACATCTTCCCTTGGTGTATTATTATATTTTCATCAAATTATAGGCTTGTGGTTGATAGGACCTAGTTTTCAAGAATGCTGATTCAAGTTGCAGAGAGCCAAAGTGGAGGAAACAAGACGAAATTGGCTCCTAAAAGCATACATGATCAAATCCAGATCCATATCCAGCCTCTCCCATTGAAGATACATATAGACTCATAAGAAAATAAAGACCTCAACATTCAGAGATTCAGTCAAATTCATCTACTTTGGTAAGTTCTACATCTTTACCTTTAGAATTTATTTCACTTGAAGATATTCCTTTTGATCTAAAATTCGAATTATCACTACTTAGATAAAAATAAAAAACATCTTTTCCTGAAATTGTATTCTACCCTTTAAGGTTATTTGAAGTAACATCTCTATCTGAAGTTGTATTCGACTATCTAAAGCTTGAAACTAGTTTATCATCCATAGAATCCAATTCAGAAGCAGATTTTGATAGGAAGTCTTGGATCAATTTGATAAGCTTCAAAAGTTATCAAAACATATTCAATATATCTCTAAAAATGATTTTATATAATATCAGGAGGAGCTCTTATCTGTTGATCCTCTTTCAGCTTCATCTATTCACATTATTGTTTCTTCATCATCCATACTTCCTCATACATAACCACCTCTCATACTAGCACTTCCTATTGTGACTACAATCTTACATCATAGGACAACTATGGCCAGATTTTCTCCATTAGTTTTGGTGGGACAACTCACTGATTTACCTCAAAATTATGGACAAAAGCTACCTCTTTTTTATGGAACCACCGATATTACAAAGAGGTAGCATATTTACAAGAACAAAAATTTCATATATTTAGAAGAAGTAGACAATGATGATGCGAAAATGAGAATTATTTCTCAGAGTCTCACAAGAGAAGTGAAAAAATGGTTTAGAGATTTGGCAGCTAGTTCAGTGCAGAATTCATAGCAGTTAACAAATATTTTCCTTGCTCTGTGGGAGGAAAAGAAAAATCCTCTCGAGATATTGGAAGAGTATAATTCATTGAAAAGGAAACCTAATGAATCAGTTCAAGACTATATTACCCGCTTCAATAAGGGGTATAATTCCACTCCTGTCAATAAAAAAATTCCACCGGATTTTGCCTTTTTGCACTATCCAAATGCCTTTGACCTTGATATGGCATATAAAATTAGAGAAATAAACCCTACCTCATTGGAGCAGATGCAGAAAAATGCATTCAACATTGAAGCCAATATTTTGATCAAGAAATCAAAAAGCAAAGTTGAAAAAAGAGTCACAATTAATGAAGAACCATCATCATCATCCAAAGAAAAGTTGGATATTTTGATTAGAACTATGGAAAATATGGTATGCAAAATTTCAAATTTAGACAAGCAACCACATAATCAAATCCGGAATCCCAATTTCCGAGGATAGTAGTAAAAACCATAGTTCATGATTAAGAAGAGAGAACAAAGAGCTCTAGATTAGAAATCTCAAAAAAAAATCCACACTCCATTACAATAGAACTATGCCCAAGCACCTGAAGTTGAAGATGAAATTTTTGAAGAAAACCTTCTCTTTTCAAAATATCTAGGACCTATTTATATTATAGAGGACGATGAGTATAGCGAAGAAACATATTTGCCAAATGACCATGAACTTGCACTTGAAAATGATGATGGGTTGGTAGTCCAATATGAGGACTACCAAAGGGGGCACCTAAATTCTCTCAGCTCAATGTAGAGACAGTAAAACTTGAGAAACCAAGATTTTCCTATTACTTCTACTCAAAAGAGAACAATTTAGCAAAACTATACTCAACCCAAACAAACTTTCCAAGCAAGTCCAAACAAGGAGAAGGAGTCTGCTTCCATAAATTAGAGAAAGAACAATGAGACATCTAAAAGTATAGAAAAGAAGGATAAGGAAGTGAAAAGGAAGGAATATCCACCAAAAGAGCAACCTGAAAAGCGGGATACCATTGTGAAAAAGGTAGAGAAAAAATCTAACTTGTTTAGATTAGAGAGTGAAATGTATAAGTTAAATGGGTCTATTCCCCTCATTGAGATTTTAAATAATAATAGATATAAATCTCTAATTTCCAAGATGTTGAAGGTAAATCACATATCATATATGTTCAATGTGAGTGATGACCATCTTAAACTTCTATTTGGTCCAGTCGTAAATGGAAATCTTGAAGATAGTGAAGTCCCTCCCTTTGATATCATCTTGAGGATTCATGATTATATTCTCCATAATGCAATGCTAGATTCTGGAGCCCTACATAATTTAATGCCAAAGGCTATCATCGATAAGTTGGGGCTAGACATAACCAACCTTATCATGACCTCTATTCTTTTGATTCTGGTAGAGTCTAATGCCTTGGTATCATCAAAGACTTAGTTGTCTCTTTGGATCAGATTCCTGCCAAAAATGTGTTGATGTATGTTGTATTTTCTGACATACCTGCAAGGTATGGCATGCTTATTTCACAGTCTTGGGGAGGTAAATTAACGGGTACTCTACAACTTGATTTTTCACATGCAACAATTCCGATATTTGGCCAACTTAGGAAGCTATACCGAGAAGTGAAAATGAAATACATGATCACTAGAAAAGATAATCCAAAAAATAAAGCCATTCACTCTATACATATTGATTTAGAGTCCTTCATATTGTATAATGATCATGGTACTGATCATTTAGATAGTCAGCTTGTAGAAGGCGAAGCAATTTCATAATTGTCAAATAGTGTCTGAGGTCTTGAATGCAGAAAATAGAAATCAAAATTCTGAAATCTTGTAGCCAAGAAATTCAGATAAAAATTTAGTAGAATCATAGAAAATATTAGTTGAACCATTCAAAGGTAAGGAATAGGCTGAGACAGCAGGTCAAAAATAAAATACAAATCAACCCAAAGAATTTCAGCTTCCCGATGATGAGGAGGGATTTTGGACCATGGATTTCGATGGTTCTTTGGGAAAAGATGGAGCTAGTATCAAAATATCGATCTGTAGCCCTATAAATCAGTCATATAAAGTCCCACACAATGTAATATTGTGTTCTTATAAGCTAGCCTTTGAATGCTCAAACAATGAGGAAAAATATGAGGCCTTGATCACCGGTCTCCAAATTTTGAAAAGGCTAGGTGCAAAGAGAATTACAGTATCTAGCAACTCTGAGTTGGTTATAAAATAGGTAAAATGGGAGTAACATGCCAAAAACCCTAGGATAAGAGCTTATAGTAATGTTTCTCTTGATATTATTAAAACTTTTACCGAATATACATTGTCTATGATTCCTAAAAGTCATAATTTTATGGATGATTAGATTTCGACAACGACCAACAATTTTAATATTCCTATTAATGCTACTATAAAATTTGAAATTCATGTGAAGCATCACCCATTTTTCCCTGACAATCTAAAATAATGACAAGTATTTTGGGATGATAAAAAAATAAATAACTTTTTGTAGATGGAAGAGGAGTTTGCTAACTCCCATATTGATGACATCTACAATGAATATGATCAGCTAATTGAAGTTGCTAAAGTTGAGGTGTTGAAACTTAAGGAAAATAAAATTCCAAAAGGTCTAGTACCTTTGGAAGAGTTTTTTTATCACGATAATGTCGCCAAAAATGAAACAATGGTCCCCTCAGAAATAGGTGTTGGAGATGTAAATATTGGTACATCGGATAACACCAAGATGATCAAGTTATCGAGGTCTTTATCCCCTGAGTTGAAAGATAAATGTACAACTCTCTTGAGTGAGTTTTCTGATGTTTTCTCTTGAGATTTTTCGTATTTAAAGGTGTATAACCAAAAAATCATCCAGCGTATCATCCCAATCAAGCTGGATCAAAAGCCATTCTGCCAAAATTTGAGGAGAATAAGTCCTAAGCTGCTACCAACGATCGAAAAAGAGGTAAATAGACTTTACAAATCTGGTATTATAATTCCTATTTGATTTTCAGATTGGATGTCTAACCTTGTGCCAGAAAGGAAGAAGACAAGGGAGATTCATCTTTGAATATATTTCAAAAATATAAACAAGGCATCCTTAAAGGAAAATCAAGCTTTTTTGAAAATGGACCACATATTGCGGAGCGATTTTAGAGTGTCAAGGATGTTACTTCTCGATGGATATTCATGATACAACCAGATATTGGTGCATGAATATGACCACAAGAAAACAACATTTACAATTCCATGGGGTACTGTCATGTACGCCAAAATTCTATTTGGGCTTAGGAATACAGGGGCTACATTTCAACGGGCTATGGAAACCTGTTTCTCGAATGATAAGCATGTATTTTTTTTATTTTAACTTGATGATGTTACTATATTCTCACAGTCAGATGATGAAAACCTACACCACTTGAAAATAGTGTTTCAAAAATGCAAAAAATTTAGCATCTCGATGAATCCTAAGAAAAACTTATTTTCCATGGAGGAGGGAAAACTACTTGAGTACATCATCTCAAAATATGGCACCCGCATTGATCCCTCTAGGATTGAATAAATTCAGCAATTGGACTTCCCAAGGAACACAAAGGAGATCTAGTCATTCAAGGGTAAGATGTGTTTTTTGAGGAGATTCATCCCCAATCTCGTTGAGCACCTTAGAGATATGATAGATATGTTGAAGAAGGACAGTGAGGTAAGATGGTCAGAACATCCAAATAAATCATTCAATTCAGTCAAATTTTATTTTGCATGTTCTCCCATATTGATCAACCCTAATTATACTTTAGACTTCATAATCTTTTCATTCTCTTCCAAGCAATATTTGGCTGGCGTAATAATGCAGAAAAAGGACTCAAAGAAGGAGCATCCAATTTCCTTTTTCAGCTAGACCATAAGAGATGCAGCACAAAGATAAAAAATTATTGAAAAAGAATCTTTGGCCTTGGTGAAAGCATTGAAGGAATTTTGGGTATACATTCTACACTCACACATCATAGCTTATAGTACAAATGAATCGGTGAAATATGTGTTCATGAAAATTCATCCTGAAGGAAGGCGAGGGAAATGTATTGGAGCCATGCTTTAATATGATCTGAAGATCAAGACAACAAATCTGATCAAGGGACAAGGAAGAATCTAATTTATATGTGCTAGACATAAATCTGATTTCTGCACTTTCTGAAGAGGAGGTTGATGACTCGTTGACAAAGGTGCCTCAAATTTTCATTTCATCCCCTTGGTATGATGATATATTTTATGTTTTGCAACATTTAAATCCTCCATCGGGTGTGTCTAAAATAAAATGTATATCACTAAAATTAAAGGCTTAAAAATATTGTATTTTAGATAGTGTTTTGTATTGGAAATCCTCCATCGGGTGTGTCTAAAAGAAAATTTAGATCACTAAAATTAAAGGCTTAAAAATATTGTATTTTAGATAGTGTTTTGTATTGGAAAGACTCGGGAGGTGTCCTGTTCAATTGTATTCTTGAAAGTGAAGTGAAGGAGGTGATGAATGACTTTCACAAGGGTGATTATGGTGGTCATTTATTCTGGAAGACCAAATCAAACAAAGTTTTTAGGGTTGGTTTCTATCGGCCAACTATTTTGTTTATGTGTACACGACTAGCATGAGCTGTCATGAACGCAAAATTTTCTTAGGGAAGAGGAAGTTTCTCCCTCTACCTTTACAACCCAATCAGTCTAGGCACCATTTCAGTAATGGTGTCTCGATTTCATAGGTCGAATCCATCCTTCATCATCCACGTAGCACAAGTGGATTTTTATGGCTACAGGTTATTTTACAAAGTGGATTGAGGCCATCCCAAGTAAGCAAGCAAATAATTTGGTTATCATTCAATTTTTGGAATCTAATATCTTGTCTAGATTTGGTTGTTAACAAAATATCATCATGGATAACGCAACTACATTTAAGTCAAAAAAAATGGTGTAATTTTGTGAGAAGTAAAATATGACATTGGGTCATTCAACTGCATACTACCCGTAAGGAAATGCATTGGCTGAGTCTTCGAATAAGTCTCTGTTCAATATTATCAAGAAGATGCTAGAGATAAATAAGAAAAATTGGCATAAGAAACTCATCAATGCATTGCGAGCAGACAAAGAAATTAATAAGAAGTCCATAGGAAATTTTCCTTTTTTGTTAGTGTATGGAGTTCATATAGTCTTTCCTACTTCTCTTGTTGTTCCAATCATCAAGTAATTGCAAGAAGTTGACAGTGAACCGAATGATTTTCAACGGCAGATAAACCAAATGATTCATTTGGAAAAGCCCAAGGAGGAAGTGTTTCCAAACACTTATAAGCTTCAAGAAAGAATAAAAAGGTGTATGACTAGAAAAAAAGGGTGGATGACTTCAATATGTGTTATGTGGTTCTCCGTTGGGATGCTCGAAATGAAGATAAAAGAAATCATGGTAAGTTCCAGAATTTGTGGAAAATATCGTACAATATTTCAGCTTCAAGAGGGAAGCATCCTTACTTCTTGGTTGAAATTAATGGAAAAGACTATGGAGGAGGACTAGTCAATGGTAGGATTCTCAAGCACTACCTCTTTTGATCAAATTTATGCACTTTCTCAACATCATTTTATTTTTATGCCAAATTTTGAAGGAGTTAATCATCAAAGCTTGAAGCCTGAGGTGAATGCCATAAGGTTTCCTTGATTGCCTATTGATTTGTAAGTACAATAAGTTTTTTTTTTTTTTTTTTTTTTTTTAATAGTAAAATTCATTTCAAATTTTCAGTCAGCTTTTTGTTTTGAGTTTGGTCTTTTTATTTTTGACTCCATGCCCAATGGATAAGGCTACTTGTTCTATGGGGTTCTTGACACCTCCAAGGAGCTGTCATCACCAGTTGGAGCCAATGTTAGTTTCAGTCAGTTTGGCCTATCACAAGTAATCAAATCTTCCCTTACCAGATTTTTGTTAGGGTCTCAAGTCAAATTTTTATGGCTTCAGTAGGTTTTCAAACAAGACTTTGGTCACTGGATAGTGTGTCTAGGTTTGTTACTACTCCTTTCAAAAATTTCATGTTTTGGTCATTTCCATCATTTAGTTGGATGAGTCTGGCATTGAAGGAGTAGTAATACGGAAAATTCCAAATAAATTATTTTTAAAGTGTAATTTCATTTCAAGTATGATTTAATATGTTTCTCAATGTTCCAAAGCTAAATTTTTAAATCCAAATGTAAAAAAAAAAAAAACACATGGTGGGTCCACTACACCACTATGAAAAGAATTTGATTTCCAAAAGCTACAAAATACCATACAAGAATTTTTTTCACTCATTCCAATGGAATTTAGCACTAACTCACTAGAAAATACCATCTTATCACAACAATCATCAATGGACACTCTCAAAAAGTGATTGGCACCCTCTCCATGCAACCACGCCACGTTTCTAGGCAACCACACTTCGTTTGTGACCCTTCGCTGCGTTTCCACTTCTAGAGGAAAAAAAATCATCTTAAATGGTTTTTAGTGGAAATTGAAGTTCTATCAGCCTATTGACAAGTAATTTGAATCTCTTTCCACCTCATATCAACATTTATTTCATAACTTCAGTGCTCAAACCCTCCCACAATCCCTACACTGCATTTTTGTTGGGTGAGCTCCATAGCTTGAGTTTCAAGAAAAAACACCTAATTAACTACATATTATACCCTTCCCCACACTCAAATACATTTCTGACAACCCTCTCACCCAGTTACACTCATTTATCTAAACTATACACCTAACATAGCTCCTATGCTTTGTTTTTGGGAAGTTTTAGGGTTAGTGCCATGTTTTAATTCTATACACTAATCCCTACAATATTTTTTTCATTCTCCACCTCCTAAGATTCCTAATAAGCCTATATACCTCACAAAATTTTCCTGCCCTCATATCATCTCCCTAATCCCTTGCTTCCCTCCCCTCACCTACTTCCCCTTTATTTCTCTAGGGTTTTTCTTTCCGATTGTAAATAATGGAGGGAGGAAAGAAACCATACAAAAAAGGAGGAAAAGTGTCAAGGTTTGAGCCACTTAACACCAAGGACTTGATTTCTTCATCATTGGTGAAACAATGTTTTCAAAAGTAGGATGTTTAGGGTTTTGTGAGTAAATCCAAAAAGTGGGATATCATGCCAAGTTAATAAGCTTGTTTGCCTCAAAACTTACGAGAGATAAGGTCACCATTGCAGGAGAGAGATTTAAAATTTCAACTTAGGCCATAGCCACAGCTACAGGGATACCAAACAATGGAGAAAATTTCTTCAAGGACTCAGACTTGGATGTTCAAAATTACAGAGCTTTCATTAAAAGTCGTTATAAAGATGCCATCAATAAAAAATTTCCTTTTGGAAGGTTTCTCGGTAGGTTTTCTCCATTGATGAAGGCCATAATGAAGAATTTCATATGTGAGGGTAGATTCTCAAGGTTTTAAAAATATCATGTCAAATTTTTAATGCATTTCAGAGGTGTAAAAAATCTCAACCTATCCTACTATCTGTACAAAATCTTGGCTAAAATGGCAAATAAAGTGCAACATAAAGGGAGCGATCACCAACATATACTTTTCCACCATTTCCTTATCAAAATCATTGGCTTACACTAGCTTACACAGATGAAAATATCTTAGGAGAAGCTCATTCAGTCTACTATATTTTTCCCCCCTACTAATCAGCCTACTACCCAAATTACACCATCGACAACATCAAGCCAAAGGAGGTTGGGTCATCTAGCACAATTTAAGTCAAGAGGACACCTAGGGCTGAGGTGACTCAAACATATCAAAGAGGAAAGAGGCTTGTGTTTCCTCCAAACATTTTTGAAAGGTCCAAACCTACATCAGCTAAACAGGGATCACCATCACACCATGAAGCACCTTCGCAAGATGAGGAGCCATTCCATCTTGACACTAACATGGAAAAATTGGAGGTGAATGAAGAGAACAAGAAACCAAAATAGATCATCATGGAGAAATATTCTGAGACCAAAGAACTTAAGGAGAGCTTTTCAAAGGCTAACTTTTTGGTTTCATTATTGCAGCAAGAAAATATGAAATTAAAGGTAAATCACTACTCTTGAATAAGCCTAAGGTTGATTTGAGAAAAGAAGATTTAAAGGGTAAAGAAATGGTTGATATTGAGGAACCAGATGGTCAAAAAGAGTAGGTAAGAAGAAATAGACCAAGGAATAGAGGTATCAAAGGGGAATTTTAGCAACAAATAATCACAACTCCACCAACGACCCAAATGACAATTGATGTGCTCATATTGGCAAAAACTGAGAAGGATAGGGAATACTGCCTTCATAGAATCAATTGTCACTTGGAGAAACTCCTGAAGAGGGAAAATAAGAAAAAAAACATACAAAGACACATGTTCATGCATTGCTACACAAGAAATAAGGTGTCTCAGGTAAGAATCAAGGAGTAGAAGGAAAAACTTAAGAAAATCCTAACAAAGAAAAAAGAGAAGGGTATGTTGGATTTGCATGCTGATGCTTCCCTCATAGCATAACATACCATCACACGTCTCCATGAAACAATTTTGGAATAATTTTAAGCAGACTCAGAAAATGTTTCCCAAATTTAGAAGTTTTTGGGCAAGTTGGAAAATGTATACAGTTTTTGGTCTAAAAGGGTAGCAAGCCTCACGCTGCGCTTTTGTTCAGGGCATCCAAATGAATTTTTTTTTGCATTTCTGGATTTATTTTTACTTTTACATCGACTTCCACTATTGGGAGAGCCATGTCAGCACTTTTTGGTGTGTGAAAAGATAAAACAACTACCAAAAAATCACCTTTTGGCCTGTTTTTTTAGGGGCATGTTATGCTTTTGGAGTTTTTGTGGGAGTAATGATTTTTGGAGGGCTAGAAGTAGTATTTTTCAGTCTTTGAAGATTCTATGGTGTATTAGACAGATATAGATTTCTCCAGCATCGTTCAAATCCTAATTTGGAGCATGGGAAATCCTCAAAAAGTCACTTACAAGTAGCATGCTGCATTTTCTCCTTGCACACTATTCTTTCTTGTCAATTTGGTGTGCCTTTTCCTGTAATTCATTTCACTCAGTTTTCTCAGTCTAGTTAAACCTTAGCTCATGTAATTTGACATTTTTTGCATTTTAATGATGCATTGAGATGTAATTATGCTGTTTAAAGTGAAAATTAGGTACACACATGCTTGTAAATGCTTTTCAAGGTCAAATGTATCAGTATTTCTATTTTTAGGATAGTTTTTTTAACCTCCCTACCCATTAGGTTTTGGCTCAAAAATTCATGTAAATTTTTCGTATACTCTAGGATTCAGCCCCTGAGAGAGGGGAAAATATTTTTGGTCTATATGTATGTATTTCCTAGCCATTTTGATGGTTGGACATCAGAGGGTGGAACTCTTGTAGCTTTTACTTCATGTTTTTATTTAGGAAATCAGAGGACCAATTGCGGTTATTATTCAGGAATTCTCGTGTTATGAGTTTGAGATATTTTATTTTCTCTATTATCATTTTATATAAATGATATACATGTCTCCTTTCCATATCATGCTTTCTTCAGTGATTTTCCTAAGAGATTTATAAGCCTAATTATTTCATGAAAGCTCTGTTTTGATGGGGAATGTAATTTTATGTAACCTTCCTTCTTTTTTAATGAATGCATGGCGCACATTCTCATTAATATTTTCATTCACTTTCATACCCTACATAACACCAAAAAACTCCTAAGACATCAAAAAATCATAGCTATATTTCTCCTCCATATCTCTTGCAGTTGTGACCTTTGATACATTGACCTAGTAACCTCATATCCATACCTGATCGAGCATAAAAACCCTTAAACTTTCAAAACCCTAGATTTGAGCTATATAACCTAAAATCCACTCTTGCATCAGTCAAATCCTTGGCTATGTTTTTGATAGAGAGAGCCCTCTTTGGTTTGGTAGGGATAGCTACCAAACTCAAATATTGGTTTGAGGTTACCTCCATCAATATCCTTTTACCCTTGGGATGTTATGGAGGCTAAAACCAAGGATGAAGTGTGTTATAAGAAGTTCATAATAGGATATGCAAGAGGCAAGCCTACGATTGCATTAAGGGGCTCGACAAAGAAATCTTAGAAAAAGGGACACTTTATGTTGGGCACAACACTATTTTTCATTTATATATTATTTGTATATGACATGTGGCACACTTTGGCCAAATTCTCATGTTTTAAAATATTGCAAATTGTACATGGTTGTGTATAAGGTTTGTGGCACTCAGCTTGTGCCAAATTATATCTTGTTATCTTTTGTATCTTTTGGATATTGCAAACTCTTAGTTAATGCTCTACTATTTATATGAACTAGACATACATGTGAACTATTTCCTATGTAAGCTATGTTGTTTAGTTGTTTTATGGCCATGGCTAGATCTAATCCTTGTCTTGGTGAGTTCTTGAGTGAGACAAGTTCATCTTGGACATGAGTAGCCTAACATGAGTTATAGGTAGCTCTTACGTGAACAAGGTAAAATATACTTGTAATAGGTGAAATTGGTCAAGTTGTTACAGCCTAAGAAAACCAATTTCACATGAACTATAGTAGATAAGAAAAAATTGGGTTCCCAAGTCATGAAAAAATGTAAGGCTAGTTGTGAGGGAATGAGTGCCAAGGCATGCTATGGAATTATAACATGTCCTAGATATTTTGAAGGCATGTAAAATATGCGAAGATGTGTCAAGTGCTAAGCAATACCAAGATATGCAAGGGTGTGACTGTGACAATGTTGGGAATCACGATTTCCATTAGACCAAAACCCCCAGGTGTTAGTCAACGATCGCATCGCCAGAGATAAGGATCCATGAGAGGCGGTTAGTTCATGTCACAAAACACACAGGGAGTGTTGGTTTATCCAATGTCCAACAATCTCCCCCCCAACGCGAGCCGAGTGTGTATCGAACTCATGACCTACCCTCTGATACCACTTGTTGGGAATCATGATTGCCGTTAGACCAAAACCCGCAGATTTTAGTCAACGATCACATCACCAGAGATAAGGATCCACGAGAGGTGGTTAGTCCATGTCACGAAACACACGAGGAGTGTTGGTTTATCCAATGTCCAATAGACAATACATGAAAGGGATTATCAAGGAAAAAAAAATGAGAAACAAGTTAAACTAGAATGAAATTAACACATCATAGGGTTAATAAATCATTAATTTACATTTTGCAAGAGGGGCATGCTATGCACACCAACACTAGGTGGAAATAAGTGCCAAGTGCCATGTTTTAATCAATTGTAAGTGCCAAATCATTCTCTGTTACTTCTCATCTACTTTCCAATAATTGATCTCAAATATATTTAATATTAAACCATGAAAAAGCATATTGAGGCATCTTAATGAATGCCAAGCATGCTAATACTTGCCAAGCACCAATACATGCCAAGTGCCAATGTATGCTACAGAGTGATACACATGCTATGAAGTGGAAGGGCATGTCGAAGAGTGCTAAGGTGTGAAAAAGTGTGCTAATTCATGCTGAGGAGTGTAAGGGAGTACTAGGGCAACACAAGGGAGAACTAAGTCAAAATGCATGGAATTGAATGAATATGAGGGTGTTCAAGGGAGTGTCAAGGAGTGCTAGCTAGCATGCCAAGGAGGGAGTGACAAGGTATGTTAAGCACTAATAAGGCATGCTAGGTAATATTAGGGCATGTAAATAGGTGCCAAAGTGTGCTAGGGAGTTGTAGTGTGTGTTAAAATGTGCCAAATAACTCCAAGAGATGCAAGATGCTAAGGCATGCTAGGATGTGCAAGGTACTAGGGCATGTCAATATGTGCCAAGGAGTATCAAGGAAAGAAAAAGAATAACCAAGCTAAAATGAAAGGAAATGAACACACAAGAGGGTTAATAATTCAAGACTTTATCTTTTTCAAAAGGGGCATGCTAGGAACACTAGTCATAGGTTCCAATATATGCCATGTTACAATGTGTGCCAAGTACTCATGTATGTTAATGCATGAAAAAGTGTTCCATGGCATGCTAGGGACTACAAGGTATGCCAACACATGTTAGGAGAGTGTTATGCTATGCTAGGGCCTGCCAACATGTTCTTGGGTGTCCTAGTCATGGGAATATGTTCTAGGTACAAAGATGTTCTAAGATATGTGAGCTGCCAAGGAATGTTAGTGTGTTACAAACCATGTTAAGATGTGCCAAGAGTGTTGAGGAGTGCTAGATCTCTCTCATTAATATAATTTACAAAGCTTTATTTTTTATTCGATAATATAATTTCTACAGACACTAGTGGAACTTTATCTAAAGGGAAATTGTTAGATAATAAACCTAATAGAGATGAATCATGTATTGACTCATAAGAAAAATATATTCTCATTACTTGAAGGAAATGATACACACTAATTACTTCTTAAAAAATTGACTGACTCTAACTACTATATGGCCATGGACACATAAAGAAAATTACTCCACAATAATGGTCTTAAATTATTATCTTTTGATAAAAAATATAGTAACATGCACATAACGTCATAAAAAACTCATTGGAATGATCAATGATGATGAACATTTTTGGACCTTCACCAAAAGTAACCAAAAATATAATTGGTGAGGGTCAATACAATATAGTCACTAGAAGTGTCACCAAAGAGATAATTAGTGACTCACCTTTAACAGCCATCACCAAAAGTGACACTGAAAATGGCTTTGGTGACAAACCTTAAAGGACTGTCACTATATGCACTTAAAACAACTCATTTTTAAGGACCATCACCATATGTGACATTGGTGACTAACCTTAAAAGTCATAGGAATGACCCTCACCAATGTCCTTCCTTTTTAGTGATAATATGGTATGTCAAGGAGTGAGGAATAATTACCTAAGATAATAGTTTTTTAGAGTAGCTCCTAGCCACTCAATAAATACCCTCGCTATTCATAAAATAAGAGAATAAAGACTTGTTAACTAATGGAAATTGTGTTAGGAAAACTTAATAAGGAGTTGGGTTTGAGAGTAGGGAACATAGATACCTAGTGGAATGGAATTTGTAATACATACTCACAGAGTAAGCAGAGACCATTGAACTCCAGCAACCAAACTATCGAGAATGGGTCCTACAGACACAATTCAGTGGAATCAAGGAAACTAGGAAATTACAATAACATATTTACACCGATAGGTGTACCCCCCTATTTGAATTGGCTGCATTAATCCTTTTGCTAATTAATATTTTTCATCTAATGGTCTATATTGAAATATGCCGATATATTCTAGTCATCGCCACTAAATCAATGGACGAAATTCAAACAACTAACTTCCTTGCATATCTAAATCACATGTTTAAACCATACTTAAATTATTTTTTTACAAAACCTGATTAAAAATTTACTATGCCATTTGTTTACCGCCACCTATCAAATTAGGGTGAACTCTGGAAATTAAAAAAATAAACAAAATAAAATTTACATACATTCACTTGCCAAGTATCATAAAAAAAAACTTGCTATACACTTGGCGGCAAAGGCACAAGAGGAACAACACGTATTAGTGAACAACCTGACCACATTGGTGCGCACATTCCCAAGGGTCTCCTCATGCCTCTCTAGAACATGGATGACAGGGACGGGGTTGAAGCAACCGGGGACATCTGGATGAAATTTCATTATGTCCAGCTACACCCTTTACTGCTTCATAATGCACCCAGATATTTTTGGAGGTGGATAGCCATGTGGCCTTGGAATTAAAAAAAAATGGGTATACACTTGGCAGCGAAGGCACCAGAACGACCTAACCAACCTATCTGCTATGATGGTTGACATTCCGTAACGCTGCATTCTTTCAGACCATAAGGCCACCCTGTTTAGAGCAGCTGACACATTTGGAGGTAGAGAACCGGGACTGTGGCTGGTCAGATCAAAGAAAGAAATCCTTCCGAGGAGCTTCATAGCTGTAGAATGCACACTCTGGACGATAAGCTTTCGAATACTTCCTCCCCTCTTTTTTTTATCAAGTTGCGTGTACTGGTTAGAAGGGTACAATTGAGTGTCTCTTTCCACAACGTTAAATATCTTTACTATACTCTCGTAAAAGAGAATAGCTGCCAAACTTCTATCACCAATAACAATATGTATTCATTTTCTGTAGAATTAAATGCCATGATTGCATTAGTTTGTTTATTCCATGTTGTTTTCATATATTTATTAGATTTTATAAGTAAAAACTTAGAGAATGAGATTGTATAAATAACCTAATTTTAAGTAGATTTCATATATGTTCATATGATAATTTTCATCCTGTACCTCTATTCTCGCTTAAACTACTTATGCATCCGAGTCTAGGACAGGTTTGCTGAGTTCCTGAATGAGAATCTTATTATGCCTGCACAAAAATTATCATGCATTATGTTTTTAGTGGCATCGAACAGCCCAATCTTTGAAACAGCCCAATCTTCGAAACCTTCACTCTGTCCAAGCTTCATCACAGGCGTTCATTTATGACGTCTCAAATATTCTATTTGACTTGTAATCAGAGTTGAACCCTAGATCTCTGATCACTAAATTACACTACACTGCATCTAATCACCGAATTATAGTATGTCACATCCCACCAGACGTCACTCTTCTCCCATGAGGCAGTCAAGCCGAGTGGACCACCGTTTCTCAGTCAGGTATCTGCATGGCCTCTCGAAAGTAAAATCCCCATAGGTCGGTAAATCCCCATCATTTGGGGTTTAAATGATGCTCTGTATGTAATTGGAAAATCGATGTTGATTAATGAGGCACTGTTAATATCGATCTTATGGTTTTAAGTTGAATGAAACAAGGGTTACATATACCTTTGAGGAAGTTACAAAAAGCTTGCAGTCATCAATCACTGCAAGGATCGATGACCATAGCAAGAAAGATGAATTCCTAATCTAGAATTTGATATGGGGTTGTATGTAAAATGTTCTGAGACGGAATTATGAATCATGGGTTCATATGCAAGGTCGAAACAGAGAGAAGTTGAGGTAAGGGCTTCTGTGCAGGAATATTGAATTGAATATACAGTTGGATGAAATCCACATTTTGGAGCATTATAATATGCAACGGTGAAATTTTCAAAGGAAGCTAGAGTAGATTCAAAATTAATGAATCGATTCCGTGAATTGGAAGCGTAGAGGGTTGAAGACCAATTAGTATCTTGAACCAGAAAATAGGGATCACGATGCTGTGAAATACTTGTGGAGGTTTCGTGTTGAAGGACTAAAAAAAATCATGAACAAAGGGTTTGTAATAGTGATGAAACTATGAAGGAGGCAGATTCGTGAATCAAGGATCACGGAAATTCCAATTAAAGAACACGTTCTAGTGTGAATTTAAATGCGCGAGGGAATTTTGATGGTACATTGAAGTTAATGGGTGAAGAAAAAATTCAATTGAAATGGAGTTACATTGTGTGGAGCTGTGAATTAACAATTCACTAAATCAGGACCAGAACTTGATGGTGCAGTTGAAAAGAATCGAAATGGAGGCATCGCTAAATGATGTCGCAACAGAATGGTGAAGTAATACCACAGTAAAGGAAACAGAACCTTGGGCAAAGAGGAAGTCGGAACCGTGAAAGGTGGTTTTGAAGACCCAATACCAGCTGTCTCGCTCACCTTTGCAAATGGTAAGTTTTTTTTGCAATTTGAACGCGATAGTGTCCATCGTTTGACACATAACGTAGTAGTGGTATTCAATTACCAATTATATCGCGTGAAATCTGAGAATTAAAACTCGTGCATATTCATAACACGACCTTCGTTGGATTATTAACTGGAATGCGACAAGCTATCAGCCGTTCGATGGATGGAGAATGGTAAATTGAGTTGCTTTGGCATTGGCGTTTAAAATAATTTCCATGAACATTTCATGAAATTTTTTTTGATTTTGGGATGTAAAATTCGTTGATACACCTTGGGATTAAACTAACCAAGTTCGATGGTGGGTCCAAACCACCTTGGCCTTTTGAAATTATATAGTGGATGTACAGAAAAATGAACGAATGTGATGTTGGTTTGATTGTTTAGTATGGGCTAGGAATTATTATATATTGGTGCATGGAATGTTAAGTATGGAGAAGATTTCAATTGGGTCTTAAGGAAAAGGCAAAGTTATATGCAGTGACTTCATAATAATTTTGAATTATTCTAAATTTAACATTCATAAAGTGGATTTATTCTATGGTTTATAACCACAGGTCTTTAAAGAAATGAAAAGGAAACTCCGCATATGTAATGGGTTGACAGGTTTATAACCATAGAGTTGAGATAGAAGTAAAGCTTATGCATTAATTTTAATTTCCCAGGTTTGGAAATTGAGCTCGATAAAAAAGGGAGATGCATTTTTGTATGCATGGAAGTAAATATTGTGGGTTTGGCAGGGTGACCTGCCATCAGTTTCTCAGTCAAGTATCTGCATGGCCTATCGAAATTCAAATCCCCAGAGGTCCGTAAATTGATTCTTGAAAATGATATGACACTCTCGTAAATTGACTCCTGAAAACATGGCACTCTTGTAACATTCTCCGAAATGATGAACAATCAATCACAAATAAAAACCTTAGAAACCAAACCAAACCAAAAAAAAAATTATTCAAAGATTAATTGCACTACCCTAAATTTAAGATTAAATATAGCTAATGGATGTATCAATTATAAGGCCAAAAGATATTCAAATTCAGATATATAAACATGGAAACTTATATGCATACAAAAACGATAGAGTATCCATGATTACATGGACAATTTCTGTTTAAAGGATTTTCGAGTGTAAACATAAAATGCTTAAATAGAATTTCCGTTTAAAGGATTTTTTCAAGTGTAAAATTTCAATGTATTTTGTTTGGTATATTTTTTAGTGTTTATAAATTAGAATTATGGCATGAAAGAGAGATAAGCACTTTTATCAAAATATTTATTCCTAGATTTATTGATGGTTAAGTAAATTTAATTATGTTTATTCAAGTTAATTTATGTAGATTTAACTTAAGGAAGTTGACATTTTGTCTTAATCACCTTTGGAAAATAGCATGTTCCACCTTATAGAATTTGGGACTAATGGTTGATTTCAATGGGAATAATTTTTTATAACATCACCACATTTATACACATTAGTGTTAGTAATGGGTGGCTGATTACTTGTTACATTTTCTTTTCTCCCTTTCTAAAGTTAATATGGGAGTCTAAAATTAATATGGAAGTATGGTTATTAGTTATTAGATAATTTGTATAATAATTTTATAAGTTGATATGTTTGTTTTTTTTTAAATATAGTTTGTAAAATTTTAATTTAAATGTCAATAATTATTATGTTGAATATTTATAGAAGTATCAACCAATCAAATTTCCAAAGTAATTATGCATTTTTTTCTTTTAATTAAATTGATTAAGTGCTTAAATGCTCAATGTCTTACATTTTAATGTATTTTGGATTAACTAGAGAATAATGGATTATGCTATAAAGTGATATTATATTTTTAAAATGGGTTGGATTACTTGTTAATGTTATAATTCATATTTCGTTAAATTAATTTTAAAAAAATTATATATACTTTATATAAAACGATATATGTGAAATATTATAATGCACGCAAAATAATTATTTTATTTCTCTAAAAGAGAAAAGTGAAAGACTATAATTTTTAATAATTTTTTTTGAAATATAATTTTAAGCATTACTAATTTTTAGAAAAACATATTTTGTTATTACTAATAAAAAGACATATTTTGCACAATTTCTTGATTATTGATTATAACTTATATATTTTTTTATTTTTTATTTTTAATTATATATATATATATATATATATATATATATATATATATTTGATTATGATGATGATGATGGTTAATGTCTACTGAGGCTAAACTTTGGTCAATATCTCTTTTAATATTAATTAATATTAATAATAAATATACATATTAATGTTAAACATAATAAATACACATATTAAAGTTACTAGTTCGAAACTCTTTCTTAATGTGAAGATCAGTAGTTCGAAATTCTTTGGAAAAAAATCTAGTCATGTTAAGGGTTTATGTGGCTTAGACTAGGTGCTATATCTGTTTAATTAAAATATATAACTGATATTTTTTATGCCACAGATCAAGTTTGACTTGTGGCTTGAGAAAAATAGACATTAATACAGACATAGAAAAAATACTTGCTAATATTAATAGTAAATTTGTGAGTTCTTTTTAACTATTGTAATAATGTTCTTGTGGCTCATATGGTTTTATACATTATGTATATGTGCATTTTACTATATTTGTAGATGGAAAATTGCTTATCTATATTGCTTACTCTATTCACCATTAATTGAAAGTTGTTTTGTTGATATCATGTATGTTTTCTTTTATGTGAGGTGATTTCCTTGTTTTATTATGGATCCAGCTATTTGGAGTTGTATTCCATTTGAAACTCTTGAAATTGTCTTCCTTTGGCTCCCTTTATCGGTTGTGATAAGGTTTGGCGTTATTTGTCAGCAATGGAAGATTGTTTTGCAAAATCCTTATTTCTTATTGCGTTGCAAGAATATTTGTACAAATGAATTTGGATTTATGGTTCCTTTCCTCAGTGATGAAGACAATTATTTTGCTGCTGCATACCTTGATCAAAATAGGCGCATATCTCGTTTTCATTTGTGATTCATAGATTCAAGATACAAAGTAGAGTCTGCTATTGGACCAATGGTAGTTTTATCCTTACCAACAGAATTCTCCCATTCACGAAACTATTTTGTGATGAATCCATTTACAAAGGCCTTAAAAAACATTGGGCGAATACGAATTGGAGACTGGGGATTCTTTTCGTTATTAGAGAATGCGAGCAGCAACAAATTTGACTGGGTTGTTCTAAAACATATCTATGATAGAATGCAGTCTAAATTTTATGTTTACAGTAGTCTTGATAGGGTTTGGTGAAGGGTTGATCTTCCATTTGGTGGCACTTCACCCCCTCAAAATGGAGTGTTTTATAGAAGTAAATTGTTTTGGCTCTATCTTGACATAGAGTATGAAGATTATCCTCAATATGGGTATACAATCTACTGGTTTGATGTAATAAAAAATGAATGGGGATTTTCATTTGTTCCAATCACTGACATCCGATGTATGTCATTGGCAATATGCAAGAATCAGTTGATATGTCTTATCAATGATGGCTCCACTTCTATATGGTCAATTGAAGATATAGATAATTTTCGATTTGGTCACTTGTGTATTGAACAAAGAGTTGACTACTTTGAGGATGGTTGGGGCTTCAGATGGAAGTTGTTGGAAGAAATGTCTATAGATATAAATATGAAATGTCCTGGTTATCTTCCATTTCGAACAGTCCAAGGTGTGGTTCTTATGTGCAAATGCAGTGAAGTTCCTTTCCTATTATATGACATGATGACTGGCCTCTGCTTCCCAAAAGATATGGATAATTCAACTAATCAACAAATGAATAGATTTTGGTCTCCAACGTTGCAGGATTGCAATGATTTGATCGAGTCTGGAAATGTTTTTGCAATTGCTCCGCGTATGGATTCTATTGATGAGATTCCACCATTAGATATGGACATGGAGTCTTAGGCTATTCGCCATTTTATATTCTCTCTGTCGTCGCGGAAAATATTTCCTTTTTTTTTTTACTTTGCATACTTTTGGGTATGTATGCTAAGACTATGGATATTTATATGGCTCCATTCTGAGGGGGTGTCTTCTATATGTGTATGTAGCAGATGTTGGATATTGAATTCCATTGCAATTTGCTCGAAAATATTTATTTTTGTGTCCCGTTTAGTTCTCTTAATTGCATTTGAATGTGTTTGGATGTTATCCATTTTTCATTGTTTTTATAATTATAATTACTGTGACTTATTTTAGACATGGTGTTTCCACTAGTTTTTTCTCATTGATTCTCAAACAATGTTATATCTTTAGGTTATTTTGATGGTATATAGTTCCAAATATTTAGATATATTTCAAATTCATATTATTCTTTTAGAATTTTGTTCCATTTCTATGGGTTTCCCATTACAATTATAATATGAGACATGAAATTTTATCCTTTTTTGTTTTGGCCATTTGAAAAAATCCAGTTTTATTTTTAGCCATTTGGAAAATTCATTTTATGTTTTCATAACTTTATATGGTTGGAAAAATAACGTATACGATTTTAATTTTTTTATGTTGTTGGAAAAAAAAATGTGTTCCCTTTTTATTCTTTTCTGTTAATGTATATTGGATATATTATATTTGTTCCATGTTTATTGTTCTATAATAAATATGTTATTATTCATTGTAGACATGTCATCTGAAGGTACAAGCAAGCGTACAAGAAAAAGGAATCAGTCACCAGCATCGCGTGACAAGTCTAATGAAAGTCATCGTTTACGGTATCAACAAAATAAGGACACAAGAAATGAGCATAGGAGAGATAAATATCATAGAAGAACGAGTGAAACAACTCTTCAAAATGATTTTATGGTTCCTCGTAGGTATCATACTATGGATGATATCATGGAAAGAACATTTCTGCTTGGTAGTTCATTGCCAGAATATGCTCCTCATTAGCATAATTTTGTTTTTCAATGCTCTCCTAAAAATTATCATAATTTTGAGGAAACATCTCACAATAGGGAAGAGCGTCATATTGATAACATGGATGCAAATGTTCACCCTAACCCTTCTGTCTCCTCAATTGCCTTAGGTTTTGTGTTTAAAGTATGTTAATTTCAATGTTATTTTGTTAGTTTAATAGTGTTCCCTTCGCCTTATTGGTCCCTTAGGTTATTAATATTTTTCCCTTGGGTTCACCAATTCCTTTTTTTTCTAATATTGAACCCTTGGGTTATTACTTCTTTTGGTTTATAATTTTTTGGGTAATGGTTGTCCCTTGGGTTCACCAATTCCTTTGGTTTATAATATTAAACCCTTGGGTTTATTAGTTGATTTGGTTTATAATATGAATAATCGATCAATGTCATCCATGATCAAATGTCACATTCTGACAAATATTGTCTCAATATGAAAATCACCCATGGCCAACCATCGTCATAGTTTGTCCATCATCGCATTGTGACAACAAATGTCTCAATGTTTAAATTAATTCCCTTGGGTTCACCAATTCCTTTGGTTTATAATAAACCCTTGGGTTTATTAGTTCTTTTGGTTTATAATATGAATAATCGATCAATGTCATCCATGATCAAATGTCACATTCTGACAGATATTGTCTCAATATGAAAATCACCCATGGCCAACCATGGTCATAGTTGGTCCAACGTCACATTGTGACAACAATTGCCTCAATGTTTAAATCAATTCCCTTGGGTTCACCAATTCCTTTGGTTTATAATATTAAACCCTTGTTTTTATTAGTTCTTTTTGTTTATACTATGAATAATCGATCAATTTCATCGATGATCAAATGTCACATTCTGACAAATATTGTATCAATATGAAAATCACCCATGGCCAACCATGGTCATAGTTGGTCCAACGTCACATTGTGACCATAATTGTCTCAATTTTTAAATCAATTCCCTTGGGTTCACCAATTCCTTTGGTTTATAATATTAAACCCTTGGGTTTATTAGTTCTTTTGGTTTATAATATGAATAATCGATCAATGTCATCCATGATCAAATGTCACATTCTGACAAATATTGTCTCAATATG
Source organism: Pinus albicaulis (assembly GCA_034641835.2). Classification (NCBI taxonomy): domain Eukaryota; kingdom Viridiplantae; phylum Streptophyta; class Pinopsida; order Pinales; family Pinaceae; genus Pinus; species Pinus albicaulis. The sequence goes on from CM076583.1 coordinate 783,559,830, forward strand.
AAAATCACTCATGGCCAACCATGGTCATAGTTGGTCGAACGTCGCATTGTGATAACAATTGTCTCAATGTTTAAACAACAATTGTCTCAATGTTTAAATCAATTCCCTTGGGTTCACCAATTCCTTTGGTTTATAATATTAAACCCTTGGGTTTATTAGTTCTTTTGGTTTATAATATGAATAATCAATCAATTTCATCCATGATCAAATGTCACATTCTGACAAATACTGTCTCATTATGAAAATCACCCATGGCCATCCATGGTCATAGTTGGTCCAATGTCACATTGAGACAACAATTGTCTCAATGTTTAAATCAATTCCCTTGGGTTCACCAATTCCTTTGGTTTATAATATTAAACCCTTGGGTTTATTAATTCTTTGGGTTTATAATATGAATAATCCATCAATGTCATCCATGATCAAATGTCACATTCTGACAAATATTGTTTCAATATGAAAATCACCCATGGCCAACCATGGTCATAGTTTGGTCCAACGTCGCATTGTGACAACACTTGTCTCAATGTTTAAATCAATTCCCTTGGGTTCACCAATTCCTTTGGTTTATAATATTAAACCCTTGGGTTTACAAGTTCTTTTGGTTTATAATATGAATAATCGATCAATGTCATCTATGATCAAATGTCACATTCTAACAAATATTGTCTCACTATGAAAATCACCCATGGCCAACCATGGTCATAGTTGGTCCAACGTCACATTGTGACAAAAATTTTCTCAATGTTTAAATCAATTCCCTTGGGTTAATCAATTACTTTGGTTTATAATATTAAACCCTTGGGTTTATTAGTTCTTTTGGTTTATAATATGAATAATCAATCAATGTCATCCATGATCAAATGTCACATTCTGACAAATATTTTCTCAATATGAAAATCACCCATGGACAACCATGGTCATAGTTGGTCCAACGTCGCATTGTGACAACAATTGTCTCAATGTTTAAATCAATTCCCTTGGGTTCATCAATTCCTTTTGTTTATAATATTAAACCCTTTGGTTTATTAGTTCTTTTGGTTTATAATATGAATAATCGATCAATGTCATCCATGATCAAATGTCACATTCTGACAAATATTGTCTCAATATGAAAATCACCCATGGCCAACCATGATCATAGTTGGTCCAACGTCACATTGTGACAATAATTGTCTCAATGTTTAAATCAATTCCCTTGGGTTCACCAATTCCTTTGGTTTATAATATTAAACCCTTGGTTTTATTAGTTCTTTTGGTTTATAATATGAATAATCGATCAATGTCATCCATGATCAAATGTCACAGGGTCATAACGTGAAGCTGGGTTACACTTTTGTGAGAATCGGGGTGCGAAATTTTTTTTCAACAATAGTTCGGCTGAACATTTTACAGAGTTCGTCCGAACTCTGTAATAGTTCGGCCGAACGTTTTTATAAAGTTCGGCTGAACTTGTGTTTCCGTTTAGATTGATGGCACACTGACAGCGCGGGCAAACAGAATTTTTGCCGGAGATTGGAAAACTGGCAACAAAAGTTCAGCTGAACTGCTCATAAAGTTTGGCCGAACTGTGAGTTCAGCCGAACTTTTTCTTTTAAAATAGTTCGGCCGAACTATTTTCTATAAATAAATCACCCATGAATGTTTTTAGTTTACCGTTTTCATTTCACGCGCTTTCGCTATTTGTTACTATTGTCGCTCTGTTGCTCCTGCCGGCCGCCCTGGTGCTCCTGCCGTCCGCGCTCATTGACTGCTGCGTTAGGTATGTTACGCTCGAAAAAATTTTGTGCTCCAAGTTAAAAAAAATGTATTAAAATTTTGTGTTGTGTATGAATAATGTATTAAAATGTATTTTTGTGTTGTGTGCGTCGGGTATGTTACGCTCGAAAATTTTTTGTGCTCCGAGTTAAAAAAATGTATTAAAATTTTGTGTTGTGTATGAAAAATGTATTAAAATGTATTTTTGTGTTGTGTGCGTCGGGTGTGCGTCGGGTATGTTACTTAAATCCCTACCTTTCCAAATCTACTATGGCTTCCTTATCTGCAGCATTCTGTGCTTCCTTCTTGCGTCTAAAACCAGGAGGGGATTCATATTTTTTTCCATTGATTGTCGCATTGCACTTAAATTGTTGAAGATGGTCAGAGCCATCATTCACAATGTGGTAGACATGCAATGACAAAGATTTCTTATGTGCATATTCTTGGAATCCGTTCTTAAACATTTGAGCGGGAGGCACCCTATCAAGAAATGAAATGAAAAGACAAAACAAACCAAATAAGTGAACGTTTGCCTGCTCTGACAAGAGGCCCTCTGCACTAAAAAAACCTAACTATTGTTTCCCAAATTATCGCCTAATTTTTCTTCACTACTGAACTTATATAGTTCCCTCCATGACCACCCTGGATATTAACGTTTTACTGGTTTTGACAATGTGTAACAAATCTGAAAATTTTCCAGTTAAGGCCTTAGTGGGGAGAGTATCAGATCTTTACCCACACAAAAGGACATAAAACACACTAAAAATTGAGAAAACACATACATTTGAGCGTTGTTAAGGAAGCAAAGCATTATGATATGAATTAGTGGGGCAGAGGAATGACTCTCTAAATAACCATTACAACATCTTTTATACATCATAATTAAATAGTAAATTACTCCATTGCCCTCATATGTATGCATGCAATGCAGAGTTAATTAGAGTTCAGTTTATATTTGGAAAATTCTAATTTAGTGTATGTTTTCCTGTCTTTATATTTAGTAAATTAAGTGTTTGTGGTTGGATCATTGTGAGATATATATGAAAATAAAAGGACCAAAAAACAGAAACTCAGTAATTATGTATGGAAAAACTTTTATGAATAGAAATTTTTTTTGTGTACATTTGTTCCATCCTCTCAGCTTTCCATCGATTATCATGCTAGCACTTTGTAACAATTCTTCCAGATGACTCTGTGAGATCCACAATGTTTTGATGTGGTAGCATCTGAGATCTCAACTCTGTAAAATTTTGAAGTTGTGTCTTCTTTGAATTTTGTTAGCATGGTGTTGACATAGTGTTGTATAAGAAGGAAGAAAAATGCTTATTTGAAATTTTGATAGTAGAGGTTTCAATATATTTAAAATATTAAAAGGTATTTTTTTTTAATGAATAATATTAATTTATATAATGATTGGAGTAAAATTAAAATTATTTAACAATTTTTATATTATCATTTACAACAGTTCATTATAAACATATTTTATTGTTAATTTTATTTATAAATAATAAAATAATAATTATTTTGAAATTAAATATTTTTTTAATTATTATTTCGAAAAATTAAAAAATATTTGTTGTACTTTAAGAAGTAAGAGATTAGTCTGAATTTTTTACTATTTTGTTTTTATGTTTAAAAAACACAAAGAGTTTTCATAGATCAAATGTGAGTATATGATAGATAATATAAGAGGAATTGTTTTTCATTTTCAACTCTTTGAGTCTGGCAAATGTATCAAATGCTTCCATCTCACATTATTTTGGGAACTGACCAATAGTCTTGAACTAATATTATTTTTAATATTATCAACATACTGCAAAATGATTTGTTACTTTATACCTAATCATCTAGCCAAAAACTAACATCAAGGATGCTACTTTATCTTAAAGTTTAGAAACCTTGGTAATCTTACTAGTCCTTAATATGCAAATTGTGATATTTTTGTAGAGATATTTAGATTTCCAATGATTTTATATTAGTTGAGATAATATTTTTGGCCATTTTTAAGGTAAAATAATGGTTTACTATAAAATTTTGACAAATCATTTTAGAAAAAAAATGAAATTGGCTAATCTTTTTTTGGAAAAAGCATGGAAAATTAGCCCACCTACTAATATTAGCCCCTAAAATATTTCCTGATGTCATCTCCTCTTGAGCCAAAGGTGGGGGCTTTGGCTATAGTTAAAAGCAGTTTTTGTGAACCTCTTGGCTTTGATGTGGTTCAACTTCCTTCTTATACGTAAAATGCCTAGTCATAACCAAGTTTTCAATGGGCTAAAGGCTTGCTTCAATAGGAAGATGTGAGAGGGAGTAGTTTGAGAGGGAGGGAAACTCATTCTACCTCTAGAAACTCTCTTTGGAGACTCCCAGCTACTCGCACTCTTGCCTGCAACATGCACTGACTAACTGGGTTGCATAGCACTACCACTAGGGAGCTTGTTCTTGCCTCTTTTGTTGGAAATATTTGCCTCCCTTCTTGACTGGAATGTTGGAAACCTGCTCTTTCTTGAAACCCTTTATTGGATTCTCTCTCTAGCTAGAATTGCACCTACACTCTGCAACTAGCCAAAAAACAAATTTGAAATATTTGACTAATTTTTTATATGATTGAAATTCAAAAACAGATGATTTTCTCCATGCTAGATGCAGTCCTACCTAATAAAATGTGTACTACTGCTTTTGGGAAACTCGTTCTACCTCTAGAAACTCTCTTTTGAGACTACCAGCTACTCACACTCTTGCCTGCAAAATGCACTGACTAATTGGGTTGCATAGCACTACCACTAGGGAACTTGTTCTTGCCTCTTTTGTTGGAAATATTTGCCTCCCTTTTTTACTGGAATGTTGGAAACCTGCTCTGTCTTGAAACCCCTTCTTGGAGTCTCTCTCTAGCTAGAATTGACCTACACTCTGTAGCTAGCCAAAAAACAGATTTGAAATATTTTTACTAATTTTTTATATTTAATTGAAATTCAAAAATAGATGATTTTCTCCAAGTTTTAATTGTTTAAAATATGATTGTTTGATCAACTCTTTCTCTGGGATACAAGGAGGCTGAAATATTTTTTTTCTTGTATATTTGAAGCTCTCCATTATTATATAAAATGATTTTTTTCTTACATATATTTTTATGCTCTTTGCCATAGTAATGTCATAGTGTATGAAGTTTTAAATTGTTTTTATTATATGTTGGATGTGATTTTGATTGAAAATGCTTCTTTTTTATTTATTAATTAAAAAAATGGAATTTACAATAAAAAATAGAAAATATATCTATATATAAACTATTTATGAAAAGTTTAATATTGTTTGATTTTCTCTACCATGTCCTTTTTACATACATCTAGAATAATATTATTTGTAGTTTCTGATTTTTTGTAACATTTTACTACCATAATCAAAATCTATAGAAATAATAATCTAACATTATGATATCTTGAAATGGAGCTAGCCAACTCAAATATAGTATTGCAAATCCCTGGCTAAGTTAGATGAGGAGGCTATGTATTACTTAGTATTGTATCCATATTGGGGTTGCAAGTTCTATGGGTTCAAAAGAACACTTGCAAACAATTTTTTTTCCATATGACCTCTCTTTTTCATAGATAAATTTCTTTCTTTTAGCCATTATGGATTTGAGAAAAATACATCCTCATAGGCCAATAACAATCCTTAACAATGAATTAAACATGAACAACTATTAAATATGGGTAACCAAGCAGCATCAAAACAAACAACTAAATCACCAAGGCTAGTAGTGATAAATAATAAACATTCTAGAATACTTCAAAATTCCATGTAAATAAATTTTTACCTAAAATCACTAGATGGTGAGGCCCACATCAACAACTACAAAAGCAATGCAATATAACCAATCAAACTACATCAACAAAACATATGGTATTGAATGAGGTTTTGGACTCTTTAGATATAAATGTACACCGTGGCAATAGGAAATGTAAGAAATATAAAAACATAATGAAACACAACGTAAGAAATAGAGAACATAATGAAACACACACATACATATCTCTAGACAATCAACACAATTATTTTCCTAGGAAATCCTTATATGGGAGACAAGCAACCCTAAAAATTAATGATGCTCTAGACTCCTTTTTCCCTAGGAAATCCTTATGGGAGAAAAACAACACTAAAATGTAAACATGCTCTACTCTATCTTTTCAGGTATGGAAAATATGTGAGTACAAAGAAAGAGGTAATCTCTCTAGAGTTAGCTAAGACTTTTAACATGTAAGGTTGCTATAAAAACTTAACTTCATACATTTTTCTCTCTAACTTCACACTCCTAGTTGTATTTTCAACAATGGAACAAAATACAATAACACAAAATGGAACTCTTATTCCTCCTAGTGGCCAAGTATTTAACATGTAGTGTGATAGCCAACTAGGTGTAAGATTTTACTCTGTCAACCATTAACGAGGTTTGTGATTTTAGACCTTTTAGAGTCCAGTGTTAAAATTCCATATGTAGCTAGCTTGCCATGCATGAGTAATGGGGCTAAAATGTCATTCTCTCGTACCATGGTGGTAACATGATAGGTCAACTTACTAAAGGCATAAATTTTGAATGAACTTCATTTGATTTTTTTCTTGCACCATTGGATATGTCTTTAAGTGTAGAATAATGGTCAATATTTCGGCACAAAGGATAATTATTTGACCCCCAAAAATGTCATTTAATGCCTCAAAATGTATCCAAAAGGTTTTAGACCCCAATTCTCCACCCACCATTAAAATAACCCTACAAGTTGCTTCTTTCAATTTTTTCACTCTAGAAGCATCAAAATATATGAAAAATAATATAATTATCCAATCTAGATCATTATTTAATAATTTGTTAAAATTATGAGTAAGATATGTACACCATGGAATTTAAATAAATAGTGTTACTTCATTGAACACCCTTGAACATGTTCCCTGTTAATACTTTGAAAGTAATACGTTTTGAAAAATAATTTGTTTATGGATTCTATTTTCCAAATTCTCTCAACCATATCAAAAACCTTCTTATAATATTTGAAACCTAAGGTCTTTCCCATACCAAAGTATGTTCTTTTAAAGCATGTTTTCTTGGTGATATGGGTGATTTAGAAATGATTGGGAGAGCGAAATTCCTCATCTAATACATGTACAATATGTTTGGTTCATGCCACTAAGTCAAGAATTTTAAATTCAACTAACTTTTAATATAACCAACTAAATCTTGCAAAAAAAGAATAAAACAATTTATGTTAGGGTTGTGGATTTAGGCATTGAAACAACACACCATGATATTTCAAATTTAAAAATAATGGTTTGAGTCCTAGGTAGCTTAGAATCCTATTTTTTTTCAAAATAAGGATGCACTCCCATTTGATTCTCATGATTAGGTTGTAATCATGAGGCTCTCGCTCAAGAGTGGACCTTCCAAAAATCTTGTGACGTCTTGTCACAAAAAAAACCATAAAACTGAAAAACACATCATGAAAGAAACATAGCTCACTGAAATATCATTTTTCTCCTTCAAAGAAAAAAAATTCACATCATGTGAATATCTCCATGTACTCTTACATATTGGTGTACAAAACCATCAACCAAAAACAAGTCGACAAAACATGCCTCTTCAAACAACTGACTCTCAAGTCAAATAATAGCTCATGTACAAATTTCCATATTTGTTGCATTTAAGTGTGTCAACATAACTCCACTTTCAACATCTTGCTTCATGCAACATGCACCATACTTTGAATTTTCAAAGAAATTCATGAAACAACAAAATACATTCAAGGCCTTAATTAGATAAGAAATATAACCATCTGTTAGGAAACCATTTCAATGGCGCTTGTTTTAGTTGCACTTCATCATCATGTGAATCATCCTGACCCTCATCGATTATGGAATCCTCTTTTCCATTCTTGTCATTATCTCTTTCCACCTTCTTCAAATGTTGTGGATGACTTGTTGGATACAAAGTCCAACACTTGTCCACAAGGTGACCTTTCTTATGGCAATGAGTAATAAACAATTGCATCTTATTTTCAACATCATTTTCCTTGTCCAATGGGCCTTTGATTTTTTGCCTCATTTATTTAGAAAGTTTCAATGTGCATGGATATCTTATTCCAACATCTATAAACATTATGGTTATTCAAACCACAAAAGGAACATGTGCAAGTTCTTTTCTATATCTTATGTGAATATTTACCATGTTTATCATAATCAAAATCAATTTTATTAAAGGAAAATTTATACCTTGAACATTCACCGTTGCCGCCTTCTTGAGGAGGTGAATTTGATGAGGTAGTGGCTCTCCTCTGAATAATAGCAATGAATTCAATGACTAGATAGAGCTTTCAACATCCTCTTCTTTTACATTCTCATTAGCTGCATGTTTATTAACATCTTCTTGCAAAGTGGGTGTCAAACTTTTCCATTCATCATGAACACAAACCTCACAAGCTTGAGGTATTGAACACGAAATAAAATTCCTTCTTGGAACAACTTCATGTGCCTCCTTGCCTTTGGAGCATTTTCCATCATGTTTTCCATAACCAAGACCCAAATAATTATGCCCTTCCTCAACAACATTTGGCTCAACTATGCCTTGTAGTCAACTGGTTAGTTTTTTGTCTTCCTATATTCTTTATCAACCTCTTCTAGTGATTCTTGAAAGGTGGATACTTAAATCCTTCCTAAAAATTTGGGCTCTAAAATGAGAAGACATACAAGGTCATTTTAAGTCATTCTTCTATCCAATTATAAAAACCAAGTGAATATTTCTACATATTGATTTATGTCCCATAAACTGTACAATATATGTGGAGTTTCCTCACCCTAAGCGAGATGTTTAACAAACATAATAATAGAAAAAAAATTAGTGACGTCACCAAAAGATGTAGCCTCTTCAAGGTATCATATCCTCTCATCAAGGTCAAGAATCTATTCACCAAAAATGTCCTATGGAAATGATGGTTTAAGAAACAAAACTAGACAAAAAACTTCAGTGAGAACAACAAAATCTAAAACCTCTTCAAGGTATTCAATCTGCTCGTAAAGTTAAATTACATGTCTTGATCAAGTCCAACAACAAAGAAACATTCAGTGACAACACCAAAATCTACAACTTCTTCAACATCTTCTAAACCATCTTCAAAGTCAATATTGTGTGCATCAAATTCCTTAGCAAGGTCATCAATGGAGTCATCAAAACTACTATTTCAAACTTAAATGCCAAAAATAAGTCAAAAGAATTCAATTTATCCTCCAAAACCTTCTTCTCTAAGCAAAGCTAGCATGATGTCATCGAGAAATTCAGTAATTCCATGAGGAAATTCTATCTAAGTTAAAACAAATCCTTTTCATCCATATTTAATGCCCATTTTTTCAGGTGGAACACCTCCAAATTTAAGGAACACAATGACATAAAATATGTAACTTTACCTAATAGGTGTAGACCTAGAACCCCCAACTTTGTGTGACATGTACAATTGAAGATATTATATGGTAAAGAGTGTGAGAAGATAGTCATGGTCACTGAGTTGAGCAACAGAAATAGTTTGGTATGAAAACCTTATTTGTGATAGGTCTAGCTAGCAGACTACCAAATTACATGGTAATGGCATTCAAAATGTGAAAATTCCCATTTCACTTGGAAATACGATGGTAGAGAAAGGTATAGATGAAAGGAGATATCCATCTATGGTAAAGAAATCAAATAGTTCTATCGATTCCACGTTGCAACTCTAAGAGACATTGAATTAAATTTCATCTCAAGACAAGGCTTTGAGAGGACACTCTCAAAGCCAACCTTCGTTATGGCTTTGAAACACATGGTAAGTATCAAGACTTAGCAACCTTATTTGCATATTTTTTTCTAGCATGGACCTTAATGCCATAGCTTTCTTTTGCCTAAAATGAATGCAAAATTCCTTGCAATTTGGCTTGCGATATTCATAATTCATGATCATGGAACATGATTGTGTTGCAATTGTCATAACATTTGCTATATGTAGAAGCTAATAAAAAATGATTGAAAATGACATTTTTGCTTTGTTTTTTTGAAGATTTAAGGAAAATTACACCAAGTAGCTTCCAACCTCATATGACCATCATGTCAAACTATTTCAGGATATTGTCCAAGTAAGAGCCACTTAAGCAAGAAATCTAGTATACATGACTCCAATTTCAATTAGCAGCAATGACAGTTCTAAGTATGGTGCCAACATTGCTCCAGATCCTCAATGGGGCATGCTTGATGACAATAATTTGGGGAGTGAGAGAGGGAGATGGTAGGAGAAAAAATTCAAGGAATCCACGGGAAATTGAAAAATATATAACTAATAAGGTGGAAGACATTTGTAACCTAAGAGAGAAACTTGTTAGGAAATGGGTGAAGTTGGTATTACACACACAATTGGACAACCTCGAGGAGAAAACATTTCTGCCACTTTATTTGTTAGCATAACCTAGTAAGTGTTATTCACTAGCATGTATTTTGTAAAGGCCTTGACCTAGTTCCCATTCAACTCCATCCACCAGGTTGTAGAGGATTCCAAGCCTAATTTCATGAAAAGTAAGTTGGGGATGATCACATTGACATGCTTGATGACGTGTCTATGAAGATTAACTACCTTGAACTATTTTTTTGCGTAGGGAAAGAGACACATTCCCATGTATGAGCATGAAAACGTTCTTTGATATTGTTAATGCCTCTAGTGTTTACTTCTACAAGTTCTATAGGCAGAGTCTGTAAAGGGCCAGGTAGCCTCTGGATCTCATCTTTTATAAAAGGTGACATATCTAGTAAATTCCCCTACAGTCAATCTCTGGAATGGATCTAAATAGAATTTCTTCATTTTAATATCCATAAAACACAACAAATTTAAGGTAAACTATGTACATGTGTCATTTCTCCCACAAACTAAAGTGTATAAGTGGTAAATTTTATACCAAGTGTGCTCCCACCATGTAAAGCAAAATTTGGTGAACTTATCATTTTTATAATTTCTTTTTCGATTAAATTGAGTTTCACACATCAATTATTGCTTTGAAAGTTGTGTTCTACATAATTTGTGTACACTAAATTACAAATTGATTTTTTGAAATCTATTTTGTGTAAATGTCAACCAATATATATATATCATGGAGGATGAACGACGAAGATCAGCCGAATCCCATATGGAGGTTCAGGGATCGGAGGATGTTCACAATATTTAAATATAATCTTAAATCTCCATACATGTGTGTACATATGGAATTGATTTTTTATTAACTTTGTGAGTTAAATTAGTTGTTAATAAGTTTCATATTTAAATTCTTAGGAGGTAAGAGGAGAAGGGTTTCTACTCCATCCGTTAAGCATGGCCAAGGTTCAACTGGTCAAGGTATGAGTGGTGGCAGGTTGCGGGAAGGGGTGATATTTATTCCCCCGAAGGCCAATCAACGGCTGTTGGTTCTCAACAGGGTCACTGTGAGTCTAGTTCTCAACAACGTCATTCTGGGTCTGGTTCTCAGCAGGGTCATGTTGGAGAAGATGTTAACCAACAACATCAAGGTTACCATCAATTTCAATATTTTTTCATTAAATTTGTACAACTTTTTTTACACGTGTTTTTTCTAATATACAAAATTTTATATATATTGATTCAGAGGCCGAAAATGTTCAAGCTAGTGGTCAAAATAGACGTAGGACAGCTCGCTACATTCAAGAAGAAGGTTGTCAACCCAGCACAACTTATCTAGCTGAGATTACTGATATACCATGGGAAACCAACATGGCAGAATGCACCTTACAAAGGTGTGAAAGCCTTCATGCAAAATTGCAAAGAGATGTCGTGGCTTTGTCTCTACCTGCTGAGAGTCGACAAAGCCTTGAAATAGTTACACATTCATTGGGTGAAATGGTAATGGTGTACATAAATCTTGGGCCAACGACTGATTCATCTATAGAACTGATGAGAAAGAGAAAAGAAACAGTGAAGGGTCCCGATAAATGGGAGGACATTAAACAAAAAGTTACAAGAGACGTGGCCAAGTCAATGTTTAATTATAAGGAAGGGCCAAAAAGAAAAATGTTGAAGGTGCAGTATTTCAAGCACCCAAAAATAGCTCGTTATTTGTATGATCGGCATATTGCGGCCTTTGGAAGGCTTCCATGGAACGATGAGGTTCTTGTTTATTTTGCACAGATGTTTTATGCAGATTTTTTTTTGGGTATGAAACCCAACTACAATAACCTTCCTTCAGAATTTTTTGGCTCGGGGAAAGGTCGATTATATGACAATAAGGGTGCTAAGCGAGATGTGGAGTTGCCTCACCCTGAGCCGCCATTGGTGAGTCGACCGTTTCGAGTCGAAACTCTGCGATAAAAGATGGATGTGACTTCTCAAATAAGTCGAGAAGCAAGGGATGTTATGATCGACAATGTTCATAGCAGATTGAGTGGAGTCGATATTTGTTTAAATCGACAAAGAGCACGTGAAAATGCACGTGCCAATTTTGTTTATCGTGCAGATGAGGAGATTTACAACATGAATTTTGAAGATCTCCGAACATATGCAATAAATTGTCGCAATGGTCTGCAAGACCTAATTTTTCATGAGGAAGAGGGCACCGGAATGGTATGTGTTAGTGACCTTAGGGTTTGAAATTATTTTTACATATACATGTGTACAATTTGTAATAAATACATGTGTATGTACATGTATACATTTATTCAAGTATGTGTACATTAATCTAACAAAAATGTATGATTATATGTTAAAACACCATTTGCAATTCTCAGGCATGATGCGTGATGAAAATGTTAATATTACGTTCGGGACCTCTGGCTCAAACGATGCAGATGGGTCTGACCATCATGATATGTTGGAACATGTATGTTAGTGTTTTTTAAGTGACTCTAAAATAAATAATTGTTGCCACACATGTACATGTATGTATATATATAATTTGATAAAATGTTTTAACAGGTACCGATTCCGTCTGATGTTTTTGGGATGGCGGTACCTTCTTCTTCCTTGGGAGATGTACCTTCTACTTCCTTGGGAGATGAGCCACAAGTATGGAAAATTTTTCACAAGTTTAAAATTCATGTTTAAAAGTTATATATATATATATATATATATATATATTCTACCTCAAAAAGCTCCATTAAAAATTGAGATATATATATATATATATATATATATATATATATATATATTGAGTTATTTAAAAATTTTTGAATTTAGGTTCCTATAGAAGATTTTTTTAATCCGCGGACTCTAGCGACGGAGATACGAACATCCACAACATTTGAACAAGTTTTCTTTAGTTCCTTTTTTTAATATTATTGAAAATAAGTTTATATATGTACACGTGCATTTTCATTTGAAACTTTTTAATTTATATATATATATATATATATAGATATTGTACAGTTTACCGCTGCAGATGTTCCTATTGGAGAACCTGTTCATCAAATGGAGAGGGAACATTATGAGGTATTACATGATTTTTTTGTTATATTTTGTTTCTATATGAAGTTCTAGATATATATATTCTCATTCATTTTTAAAACATCAAATTTTAATGTTCAAGTATATGTGCATTGTGTATGTAGGTTTCCCATTCACATGATAGGGCGTGGACTGAGACCCTAGTAGGGAAGACGCTAGATCCGTCTCCATTTGATGGACATGATTTACAGTAGATTTGATTTCAAAATTTAGATGGTTTTAAAATTTTTTAAACTTGATACAGTTTGATACTTGTGAGATTTACAATTTTTGGACATATTTTATTACATTGTTATTATATAATTTGTTTTATTTAATTTTTTGGATGGTTTTAGTACTTTTGGCATGTGAATGTGAAGTAATGTTGTCATCTGAACTACATTTGGCATGTGATATTTAATGTTAAATGTTTTTGTTGGATAGTTGAATTATAATTGGCATGGCATGTGAAGTTTTTAAAAATCAAGTTTTGGATGGTTTCAATCTACATTTTGCATGTGATATTTAATGAACTTTAAATGTTTAATGTTTTAATGTTGCACAATATATAATCAAAAGGTTTTTAAAACTTAAAGTTTTGGATGGTTTCAATCTACAACTTAAAGTTTTGGATGGTTTCAATCTACATTTGCACATGTGGTAAATTGAAATGTTACTTGTAACAAGACAATCCCCATTGATTTCATTGTATATGTTGATTTCTGATTTGATATAATTGCATGTATGATGGTACATTACTTGTAAATTCATTGGATTAATAGTGTTCATTGATTTCAGTGTAAGCGCAAAAAATTATTGACAATGTAGAACAATTTTTGTGTTATAATAATTAAACCTAATAATATTGGAGAGCAAGAGAGACAAGGTATGGTGTTTACTACAAGAGTTCGAGCTAAATATTTAAATGGTTTATGATTTATGATTTTACTTTCTTTTTAATATAATCGATACAGAAAGATGAAAAAACTAATAAGGGTGACAATAAGAATAGAAGAAGAAAATAGTTTAAGATTGATCACAATAAATGCTATTTGTAATTGATTACATTCTAACTATTCACATTATATGATTCAATATTATTACATTGTCACTTTGCATTCAAAAATTTTATTTGATCATTTTCCATTATTAAAGTTATTCTACAATATTTATCATCTCAACAAATTGAAGTAACTAAGAAAATTTAAAATTTAAATGACTTGATAAATCTCAAACATATTTAGCATATTTAAAATCGTTATATTAATATTATATGTATTTACATATTATTGATAAAATTAATCATATGTTCCTCATATTATCGATAGTTTTTCCTTGGTTTCACACGACTGAAACCAACCTAGATCCATCTTAACTACGGATCTATCAAGCGTCGAGAGGGATCAAATCTCTCGAGGTGCAAACCTTTCCTCAAGTTTTGCACTCAAAAAAGAGGTTTGCACCTCTAGATATTTGATCCCTCTCGGCGCTTGATAGATCCATAGTTATGATGGATCTAGGAAGATAACTTTCTAAAAATAAGTAAGGGAAAAGCAGCATAGGGAACAATTAGGAGTAGATTTAGGGCATAGGGAACAATTAGGAGTAAATTTAGGAACATGTGATAGATGGGTGAGATAAAATCATATTTTAATAAAATAATGGGAATTTGTAGGAGAGACAAATAGTGGATATGACATGTATTTTGGTGAATAATCAAATTTATGGAATTAAACAATTAATTATTTTTGTATGTGAAAACAAGATTCACACCTAATCCTCACCTAAAATACTAAATTAAACACATTATTATTAAGGGGACGAGGAGCTTTCTAGATTTTGAGCTCCCCATTGTTAGATGAGTGTCGTAATGGCAGTCCATGTATTCTTGTGAGAACTTATGATATTGTGATATTCTAATTACGAAATAGTGATCTTGAGTACATGTTGGATAATGTAGTAGATAGGAACTTTTTGATAAGGCGAGATTAGCGATGTGACCAAATTCCTATTAGTGAAAAAATTTATCTTCACCTTCCTATAACTCCATTGTAGCTTTGGGGGCCAAAGGTATGAAGAGTACCTTGTAATTTCTTGGGTGAAAAACCAAGTAGGTCACCAACTTTGGTCTAGTGCATTGGAATTCATTAAAGAATTGGTCATTGGAGCTGCTTCAAGCTAGGAGTGAGCATCGTCACCAACCTACATTGAATATTTTACACTCCCTAGGGTGAATGATACTTTAAATTGATTGAATAACTTAAACATGATTCTACCTTCAATGGATATAGTTTAAAGATGGGCATTCATGTATAATCTCAAAACGTTATTGTAAAATTTTTAGGTTATAAATTCTTGGTCACATGTAAATGGATGGAAGGAAGTATATTAAAAGTTGTTTACTATAAATTCATATTATTGTTAATGTTAGTATATAATTTCTTGATTATATGTAATTAATAGGAATTTTTATATTGAAATGTTTTTACATAAAATAATTTAACATATTTAGAAGAAAAAATAGGGGTAAAAATTTGGGGCTATAAACTATGGATGCTACATAAACTATACTTGTAATCATACATGCAATTATATCAAATCAGAAATCAACATATACAATGAAATCAACTCCCTTGTTTTGTTACAAGAAATGTAACAAGGGAGTTGAGTTTCAATCTAGATGGTTTCAATCTACATTTCAATCCAAGACAAGTAACATTTTTCATCAATGCACATTGAACATATCCGACCATTGGACAAGCAGATTTTGTACTAGATTTTCAATTAGGATTAGAGATGTGGGTCAAATCCCACCAAAAGTCGGAGAAGTGCTTCGAGTCTCTTGTTTGAAAGGAATTTTCGTACAAAAATATACTGCAGATGATTTATTTACATTGTGTCCATACTTTTTAATAGAAAATACAACAAGTTTTTCATTAATGTACATAGAAAAACTAGTTCCAGTTAATTGCATTCTAGAACATATATATTGAATACGTAAATAATTTTTCATTAGTAAAACTAGAACAATTAATTTCATTCTAGAACATATATATATATATATATATATATATATATATCCAATACATATAACATTTTTCATCAATGCACATGTATAGAAAAACTACTTTCAGTTGATACTAGAGCACATGCTTGTACCCAAACAATTTGTAACATGTGCAAACCACAAATAACATAAGCAGCTCAATTTTTAGTTGAGTATTGGAAGTTCTAAAACATATTTAATCCAAAGATAATAAATTGTTGGACAATTCACTCAAAAAAATTCTAATGGAATTCCATCCTCAATAATCCGTTCATGATCGGATTTTGACATTTTCCATCTCTTAATTTTTTATTTTTTCTTTGATTGAACTTCTATCAACTTTATGCGTGCTGCACACACCAAGTGACTATATTGACAACTTATGGAATCAGGTTCATAGTCTTCAAAGTAAACAAAGTCTCCACTTTGATTAGTTTGTCTGAAAAAATAACCTTTCAGTATAATAGACCCTCTGTCATATTGAAATCTGTGATCATTATAGTTTTGTAATAATTTCATTTTTCGTTCAGTGCAACACATCAAATAATACTTCACATTTTCATCATTGTCAATAGGTGCAATTACAACAAAAACATCTCCTGCACAATAAAATAAACTTAACAAAATTATACATATTTAAATTTATTTCTATATCTTTAAATCATTAGAAAGTAATTCAAATGTTACCTTCTCTAACAAGATCAGAAACTCGATCACCATCGGATGATATTGTAGTTTCCTCTAATTGCATTTCTTCAAACATTGCAACAGACATTTTTTCCTTTGTATTTAGCTCTGTATGTTTCCAATCGTTCACATACATTTTGTTTTCACAAACGTCATTGGATTTTGTGTTGTCTATGCAAACATCACAAAACAAGAATATTTTCTTTTATCCAATGCAAACACATTTCTGGACGACTTTGTTTGAATTGAATGCAATTTTCGAGTCCCTTTTATTGTTTCAACATCATTTCCAATTGATCTATCTACGTCTTTGATTCCAATATGCTAGAAAAACCTTTATATGGAAAATTAGAAGAAGAATTTGTAAATATGATATCAAAATACAATCAAAGATAATCATTGCATGATAAATTTACAATGTTTAAAATTAGATTTCCAATATAAATTAAATTGAATGTACCTTCGCACTTCTCTTGATGGGTTTCTCTCATGGCTTAGAGCAGCGATGCACCATTGAACAAATTCTTCAGCGTTCACAAGTCAGATTGCAGAGTGGTTCATTTGATATCTTCGAAGTACTCGTTTTATGCATGCTCCTGCACCGCCATGTTCTCCTTTTCCATGGCCAGTTTCAAAGAAATTCCAACAATGTTTAATGCAGGTTTTATTATGAAGACAACACAACCAAAAGAATGATCGTGCAGATTTGAATTGACCTGCGCATCTGTCTGACCATATCCAATGTTCATTGAATGTTATTCCATGATTTTTCAATGAATCATAAATTTTTCCAAGACAATGTTGTATAAAACATGTATCATGTGTACGATTGTCACTGATATAAAAGTGATATTCTTTAATAATATGTCGATTTTCACTTGTGCTTTCTATATGATCGACATTTTGTTCAGCATGTCTATATAGAATATGGACAAGTATGGAGACTTGGTCAGAATGATAGTATTCACTCTGAATTTCTTTTTGTGGAACAAATGTGTAGTTTTCTGCAAAATCAATCACTGACAAAATGGTCCCTGGTGGAAAAAATTCATGAAATTTTTTGAATTGCAAGTCTTGCCATCGAGCTATATGGGAATGCTTGGTATATTTGTAAATTTTTTCCTCAAACTTTCTCAAAAAGTCTATCAGAAAAATTTTGTTTTCTAGTAATTCAATTCTTTTAACACTATTTGCACCTTGAATCGATGTATTGCTATATTCATATCTCTTCCATTTCACTTTCATGTTGGAAAATGATTGATCATTTATATCAATATGATATTTGTTTTGAAATTTAGTCAAATGTCCACAATCATCGCATTTTTTACCACCAACACATTTCTTTTTGTAAAATAGTTCATCGCTTTCTTTTTCACATAGAATTTGAGATATGAAATCATGGATAGTGGAAGGAGGAGGTGAATCCTTCCATAATGTTCTACCGAAATCAAGGAATGTGTCATAATATAACTCAAATTCCACATGATAACGGCAACAACAAGTGTCGCGTACGGTGATAGGTTTTACATACCATGGTTTTTGTTGAACAAAAGCACCGAGTGAAACATGAATTTGACGATTCTCTTTTTTGAACTTGTTGAATAACTCTATCTGAGTGGTTTCCAAGAGATGTTTTTCATGTTCTTCGTACTGATTTTGTGTTATTCTTCTTCGCATCACATGCCTTGCAGTTGGTGAAACACGCGAATTGTTCTTCCAATATTCATATATTATTTTTTTAACATTTTCTCCAAGTCTATATTTGTATGGTTGCCTACAAATAGCTCTCCAACAAGCGAGTTCATCATTTACATCTATTTGCAACCGAAATTTCCGATGTTTGTGCAAAGTTTTTCGCGAGGTTCCCAGTGCTCGGGCCATAGATGTTACCAAACGATTCTCTTGAGTACCTGAGGAAACCATTGCCATCTATATTCCTCTACGTACAATTGAAACATCTTTCTCTCTAGATCTCTTAATTGATTTTATAGCACTACTCATATTTTTTATCACCTCTTCCTTCATTTTTTTATCTTTGGTTGATTTTCGAATACCCAATAGTGTCGTAGCTTCTTTTAATTTCCTTAATGATAGGAGACTTTTCAACATTTGAGCCTGAACTGTCACCCGCTCATTTAAGAAATACTTTTCAAAAATGCAGTTAACACGATATCGTATAACATGGTCAAGTTTTTTATCTCCATATGTGTGAGTGTCAACATTTTCTAACATCTCATTATCGATAGTGATTTCATCTGTACATATTCAAAAAAATAGTACATATTCAATAAATAACTAAATTAATAAATATATCTAAAATTTCAAATATTTTTCAATAGATCAATAGATCATAATATTTACATTTACATACCTGCTTCAATTTCTGCTTGAGGTTGATTTTCTTCTTCAATATTTTGAGGAATATCTCTGTCTGTTTACATTAAACAAAATATTTTTCAAACTAGTTCATCAAATTAAAATTAAGCTTCACATTTTACATTGGGAAAATTTTAAAAATATATCAATAGATCATAATATTTACATTTACATACCTGCTTCAATTTCTGCTTGAGGTTGATTTTCTTCTTCAATATTTTGAGGAATATCTCTGTATGTTTACATTAAACAAAATATTTTTCAAACTAGTTCATCAAATAAAAATTAAGCTTCACATTTTACATTAGAAAATTTTTAAATATATCAATAGATCATAATATTAACATTTACATACCTGCTTCAATTTCTGCTTGAGGTTGATTTTCTTCTTCAATATTTTGAGGAATATCTCTGTCTATTGACATTAAACAAAATATTTTTCGAATTACTTCATCAAATAAAAATTAAGCTTCACATTTGACATTAGGAAAATTTTAAATATATCAACAGATCATAATATTTACATTTACATACTTGCTTCAATTTCTGCTTGAGGTTTCTTTTCCTCTTCAATATTTGAGAGGGCTTCTAACTTTCTTTTGTGAGATTGTCTCGTCTCTTCTCTACGTTCCTCAGGGTCTCTTTTTCGATCATATTTTCTTGCACAAGTTCTTCAATTTCCCATGATAATAGGGTATGAAGTTAAAAAAATTTCCCTCAAAAAATTAGACAATAACTCAATTACAAAAAATATCACAAAAGATTTAATTTAAAAAAATTCAGTGTAAATTTTTTGCAAAAAATACATTGAACGAAGCTCAAAAGATTTACTTCAACAAAAATTCGAGAGAAAAATGTCTTATAAAAATGAAACGAAGCTCAAAATATTTACTTCAACTCAAAACACGTACATACCTCCAAGAAATGTCTTTTGAATGTACATCCAAGAAATTTTTTTAAGTTCAAAACAATTTTTGCCAAAATCAAGCCGCCTCCAAGAAATGTCTTCCAAAAAAAATTCTTTAAACCCAAAACAATTCTTTGTAAAATCAATTTGCTTTCAAGAAATGCTCTTAAACCCAAACTTTGAAGATAAGTTTTTGAACCCAAACCAAGATCTTTATAAAATGGATGAACATATATATATATATACATATATGGTGAACCCAAGGGAATTTATTTAAACCTTGAGACAATTGTTGTCACAATACAACGTTGGACCAACTATGACCATCGTTGGCCATGGGTGATTTTCATATTGAGAAAATATCTGTCAGAATGTGAAATTTGATCAGGGATGAAATTGATCGATTATTCATATTATAAACCAAAAGAACTAATAAACTCAAGGGTTTAATATTATAAACCAAAGGAATTGGTGAACCCAAGGGAATTGATTTAAACATCGAGACAATTGTTGTCACAATGTGATGTTGGACCAACTATGACCATGGTTAGCCATGGGTGATTTTCATAGTGAGACAATATTTGTCAGAATGTGTTTGGTTTATAATATTAAACCCTTGGTTTTATTAGTTCTTTTGGTTTATACTATGAATAATCGATCAATTTCATCCATGATCAAATGTCACATTCTAACAAATATTGTCTCAATATGAAAATCACCCATAGCCAACCATGGTCATAGTAGGTCCAACGTCACATTGTGACAATAATTGTCTCAATGTTTAAATCAATTCCCTTGGGTTCACCAATTCCTTTGGTTTATAATATTAAACCCTTAGGTTTATTAGTTCTTTTGGTTTATAATATGAATAATCAATCAATGTCATCCATGATCAAATGTAACATTCTGAAAAATATTTTCTCAATATGAAAATCACCCATGGCAAACCATGGTCATAGTTGGTCCAACGTCGCATTGTGACAACAATTGTCTCAATGTTTAAATCAATTCCCTTGGGTTCACCAATTCCTTTGGTTTATAATATTAAACCGTTGGGTTTATTAGTTATTTTGGTTTATAATATGAATAATCGATCAATGTCATCCATGATCAAATGTCACATTATGACAAATATTGTCTCAATATGAAAATAATCCATGGCCAACCATGGTCATAGTTGGTTCAGCGTCGCATTGTGACAACAATTGTCTCAATGTTTAAATCAATTCCCTTGGGTTCACCAATTCCTTTGGTTTATAATATTAAACACTTGGATTTATTAGTTCTTTTGGTTTATAATATGATCAATGTCATCCATGAACAAATGTCACATTCTGACAAATATTGTTTCAATATGAAAATCACCCATGGCCAACCATGGTCATTTTTATGGCCTAAATCTACCTCAGGCTAAGAAAGGCAGAGTCTAGGGTAACATCAAACTACGCTTAATCTAGTAACTACCCCTACCAGATAGGGAGAGGGCTCTCTCCTGGTCAATCTCAGAAAAAAATGATCAGTGAGGCTTGAGATGACTTGAATAAAGGCTGATTTTAGGCTAGGTATATATGTAAAGGAGTTTGATTTCATTTTGAGGGTGTTTGTTGGATCAAAGGGAAGGGCAGAATTTGGGTTTGAGAAATGAGCAGTTTTGCAAGGATCTGAATGGGGCAAGGTAGGCAACTATTTTGATGTTTCAATTTTGAATGAAATGGATAGCTCAGACTAGTGAGGGGTTGAAGAGGGCAAGAGACTTTCAAGAATCCTCTTTATACAGTTGAAAACATATAAGCTTAAAAGAAAATCAAGGTAGAGCACTGCAAATCTAATGAATTCCACCTTTATCCTTGTTTGTTTAACTGAAGAAGAAATAAGAGGGAAGATGATACACATAAAGCACCAGTAAACTTACATTAACAAAGAGAAACACATCATCAAAACAAATAGCCACATGAATCCCAAGGAGTGCTGCAAACCCTGGTCTATTCCTTTGCCAAACTGCAGAGATGAAATGTACAATGAAGCTCAAAGCAATGCCAAGTGTCCAACCCTACAAATGACTGAAAAACTACAAGATATAGACACCACTACCTCATCCCCAACCTCTAGGGGGCGAGATCACTAGTTTAGGATCTGTTTCAACAAGATCTAAACTAAGAACTGGAAAATAGGCAGTGGAACAGCTTGCCTCTATAAGATAGGAAACTGATTCATTCAGTTGCAATTCACCTTTTGATGAATGAACCTACTTCCATGAGTAAAAATTTGCCAAAATTACATCAAGAGCCATGAAATTACATCAAATTACATAAATATTTTTACATTTGGAAGTAAGAAAGTCAAACTGGCCAAAACTAGGTGAAAAATAGAGTTACTGAGTGAAAAACGAGCCAAAATCCCCAATGCGCCACGCCCGAATTCTCTATGTGTCGCGCCAATTTGGAGCCGATTTTGAAGGCCTTCCTGGTGTCCAAATTGGTCGTAGGATAGCTCGTTGGAAATATATGTCTGTCTACTTTCCCACACAGATGGAATTTCTGAATTTGGTTGCCATTTTCCCCTCCAAAAATGAGTTTTCCCAACACTGCTTCCTGTGTGTCCAAAAAGGGGCAGAAAGGTCATTTTTAGGGTGTTTTTGACCCTTCTGGAAGCCCAAAACTTGTCAAAATCTCTTGTCCATATGTATACATGCATAAATTTTCATGAAAAATCCAAAAATATAAATTTTTACCCAAGAGGAGCTCCCAATCACAAGAACGCGCCAAGTGGCACGACGCGTTGAGTTGAAAAATCTGTGTTTAGGCAAAAAAAAAACAAAAATTGCCAAATGTGTCCCAAATTTCTTAAAATTTTGGCTGAGTTTCCTCCATCATGCACTATGCTGGGCCAAGGAAGCCTCAGCCAAAATTTGAAGTATATCTTGCCTTTTCCGACGCCTTAATGCCCTCTTCAACTTAGCTTTCAAGATCTTGATTCGTGCCTTGCAAACATGATTTCTTGCCCAATAATGATTCTTCATGTGCCTCAAAATGTTCTTTTCCTTGTTTGCCTTCTCCAACAACTTCTCCAAATGAATATTGACCCTTTCAAACCAAGTTTCGCGATTAGCCTCAATCTCTCGCTCGATGGATGTCATCTCAGTTTGGCTCCTTTGGGCAGCTTTCCGGTTCTCACGTATATTTTGCAACTCCATGATAGTTTGTTGATCTTCCAACTGTTTGTTTCTCTGCTCAAGGTAGTTGATTATCCATTGAGCTCTTTGCAACTTGACGGACAAAGTGTTTATTTCCGCCTTCTGCTCCTGAACAACCTCTCTCAGCTAAATCAACTAGATGTCAAGTCAAAAATTTTGAATGGAGAAAAATAGGAAGAATCCTATCTTGTTCATCAGAAGCTTTTGTAAAGTAGGGACAAGAACATATTGTTTGTTGGTTAAAGAAAAAATTATGTGCACTCAAATTGACATCCTATTCTTGTATGGGAAGATTAATAAATTCTTCTTTCAACAAGGTTTTACTAAAAGGGTTCCAAATTTGCATATCACTAGGGATGGAAAATGATATATTTCTTTATTTTGTGTAACTGTTGATTATGTTATTATAACAATAAATTTATGCTACCAAGTTAACTAAAAAAACTAGAAGTTGTTTGTCATAATAATTTGAAATAAAATATCTTAGAGAGATGCATTACATTTTAGGCCTTCATGTTTGTAGAGATAATAGTATAACGTTTCTCACACAACTAGATATACACATGAAATAATTAGAAGATTCAATATGAATAAATGTAAAAAAAATTCAACACCATTAGTATATAATGTTAAGTTCAAGAGTGCTCACCAAAAAAATAAGGGAATGGCATGTTATATATAAAATATGTGGAAAGTTTGACATACTTAACTACAACCATGACATGTATTTGGTCAATATAGATATTACATGGCCAAGCCACATTAAATTCATT
Organism: Pinus albicaulis; assembly: GCA_034641835.2. NCBI lineage: Eukaryota > Viridiplantae > Streptophyta > Pinopsida > Pinales > Pinaceae > Pinus > Pinus albicaulis. The sequence goes on from CM076583.1 coordinate 783,584,050, forward strand.
GGAAAGCAACCACGATAGTCCTTTGATATTGGATGGAGAATGAAACTTTTTATTTTTGAATTAACACATTATTTAGATTTCTGTTGGAAAGTAGATAGAGATGAGAGGGATTCCACCTAATTTTATGCATTCACTATTTAATGTAATGTTGTTTCATGGAGCAACAAGAAACAACCAACTAGTTTTTTTTTTGTCTTTCATTGAAGTTGAACATAAAGCCTTATAAATCAACTTGGCTTAGGAGAATTGCAAATGGAAACTATATGAAACTAGAAAACAAGCAAGTCTATTATGTAACATCAAAACATATTCCAAAGCAACATCATTCTGTATATGATACCTATTGCAAAAATGTTGTCAAGCCAAAAGTCTTTACTAAGTCTTTATGAAAAGTTAAGTTTATATTAGGTAAAGACAAGATTAATTCTCTAATTCTATATAACTCGTTAATCACTCCCAAGGACAACGTTAAATAAGTCTCATGTCTCTCAAATCCTCATGATGGATGGAGAAGGGCCAATCCAAAACGTTAAATAAATCTCTTGTCTCTCAAATCATCATGATGGATGGGGAAGGGCCAATCCAAAACGTTGATAATTGAAAACTCAGTGAATCCCAAGAAAAAGAGATTATGATAATTTGTGTGATCAAATAGAAGAGACAACCAAGGTAGCCCAACACCATGGTGGCCATTATCTTGATAGTTCTGTTTTCTTGAAAATCATATAAGCAATAGACTTAGACTTTACTCGAGCACGGAAATTTTTTTTCCATAACGAACAGGATTCGATTTCTTGCTTGTGATCAAATCGTAAAGATGTCCGAGGTCCTGAACACCAAGGTAGTTTATTACTTTCTTTGTGGATTTGGTGGCCATTCCATAAATTTATTGTTCCTTTTTACTTCATAAAGATCATTATAAGCAACCGACCTTGTTAGATCACACAAAGAATCTCTATTGATAATAATGTGAGAGTGAGAGTTAGTTTTTGAGATTAAGATGAATGGGCTTTACCGGGGAGAAAGCCAAAGAAGGAACGAATATGAAGCAGATGAACTAGTCAAATTGTTTGGTTTATTTGTATTTAATTTATATTTTGGAATGCGATATATAGAATTTCGAGTTAATTGTTAATATTTACATGAATGATAGGTATTTAAATAACATGAAATATTTTAAAATATTTTGAAAATGAAGGTTTGATATTTATCTTTAAAATAATTATGTTTATTTAGTTTTTTTATTATATTAATTAATTAAAAAAGTTATATGAATCAATGTCATATAAAACCTAAGAGTTATGATGTTTTGGCCATGTAATGTGGATAAGCTACAATATTTACTCATATATCATAATAAAGTTTATTTATAAATTAAAATTTTATGTAGTAAATGGAGAAAAAACTCTATGTTATATATTTTTCCAAATATATCTATATTTAACTTATATTTTTTTTTTTAAATGATGAATAACACTAATTTAAAATAAAGTTAATTTTTTTATAACTAATGTATTTATTATTTAACGGTAATAAATAAATATATTTTATTTCTGAATTTAACAGTGCATCTCAACCGAATATGAAATGACAAATCATAATCACAATAAGTAATTAGACGATAAAATTGCAGCAAGGGTAGTGCAGGTTTCCATGTATGCACGCGGCAACGAAGGTGGGCGGTGCTTAGGGTTTGCTGCGTTTCCATGTATGCACGCACTCTCAAATTATTTCCTTCAAACTATTGTAAAATATATTCGAATCAAAAATAGAAAGCCACGTATTTCTCACTACCCATGGTCATGAACCTCACCCTTCTCTTAACAACCCTTCTTTGAGAATATAACCGGAAAGGCACTATCATTCACTGGTGCGAATGTTCAGTCTCCAGTGGGGTATGGTCAATCATTTCATGTGGGAAAAAATGATGGTCCATTCTACATCTTTATTTGAAATATTCTGGACACATGGAAGATGAGTGTCTAATAAGGTTGTACTTAGGGAGGGTAACTTCATTATTGGTGGGGAGGTATGGTTCATTAATGGTGGACAGTGGTGGCCAGCAAAGGAAGTCTCACGTCTGAATCTTTTACTTTAGCAGATGAAGTCAGTTTATGTTAGTTTATGTTATGATATTTGAGCGGTGGAGAAAAGCTGTTTAATCTCTGTCAAGGGAATAAAAATATGTATATTCGATTGATGGTCATAAAGTAGTCAGCCTATGATGTTCGAATTTTTTGTAAAAAGTCGTTGTATCTGTCCTAAAGGGAATAACAATGTGTATTCCTTTTCTAGTCCTAAAGCAGTGAAGACTGTAATAACAACATGTGTATTCCTTTTCTGGTCCCAAAGCAGTGAAGACTGTTAAAAAAACAAATAGATATAAATGAAATCTAATTATTTACTCATAAAGATACTAGAAAAAGTGAAGGAAGAATATTAAATAAGATACACGAAGAGAATGAATAGTATTAAATAAAATATAAGGATAAATATACTAGACATGGAATGAAGAATATTAAATAAAATATAGGAAGAGAATGAATAGTATTAAATAAAATATAAGTATAAATATATTAGATATAGAAAATGAAGATTATTAAATAAGATATATGAAGATAATTAATAGTATTAAATAAAATATTAGTATATTATGAATAGTATTAGATAAAATGTAAGTATATAAATATGGGGATGTATTTGTGTTATTTAAACTGGTTTTTTGAATCTATATAAAATATGGATAAAGATTATTCTAAAAATAATAATTAACAAATAAAATATATATTAAAGAAATAAAATGTTAAAAAATATTGTTATAATATAATATATTAAAATAATATAATTTCATATTTTTTATTTTTATGAGAGAGATTATAGAAATTATAGATTTAGATATAAATTTTAATGTGTATAAAGTTTATGAAATATATTTGTAGTAATGTTTTTAGTTTTTCTTACCCACAAGTTTTATTTAAGAATTTCTTATATTCATTCTTCCAAAAGTATCTATGGAAATGGTTAGATATACTACTTAAAAACTTCCCTATAAAGAAAAAACAATAGAGGGTATATATGTGTACACTCTCATGTTGTTGCTCCATGTTATTCCATTTCCTTAGTAATAAATGCACCTAAATGTTTACATCACTAATATCTGGTTACACTCAGTGGATAAGATACACGAATAGTAGAAGCTTCAAGTAAGTTTATGGAGAGTGAAACAACTAAGTGTCCATTGTGCTAGGAATGGGAGATACAATAATGGTTTGAAGGAGATTGAGATTTTTCAACATTTTCTTAATGAAATATATTAGTGTCATTATTGAATAAGTCATTCTAAACTACTTCCTTTGATAGATAGTTATGAAATATTTTTTTGTGAATATCTTATATTTGAAAACACATAATGTGAATTCCATTCAATGGTACACTAGTTTAATAAGTTATTATTTTTCATTAATTGAATATCTATTGAGTTCTTCCATAAACTCTATTAATTAGTTGTGGAAGCCAAAATTATATATCAGTCTCCTAAAAGTTATTTCATAATGCTTTAAACTCTTCTAAATCTCTTTCAAATCAAACATGATACAACATTGACAATGGCAATGAAAATGTACCATGGATGAATAACTTCTCCAATCTAATTGATTAAATGTTTGTCTATATATATATATATATATATATATATATATATATTTCTACTTCCCAAAAAAATGATACATGATAACAATTACCTCCACACACACACACACATATATATTAACAATGTCAAGCAAATTTTATAGAAATTTTTTGATTCGATGCATATTAAAACATGTCTAAAGAAGTAATGGTACCACCTTAATGACATAAATAATGAGAAAGTAATGGAAATAATTATGGTATCACATCCCTTTTATAATAAATAAATCCATTTATTTTATTTTAAATCTACTTTTGATATTGTTAAATTGAAAATATGATAAAATTTAATATAGTGAAAGTTCATTAATATAATTTTTTTTTTACACCTCTCAAACATTCCAAAAAATAATTTATTATTAAATATGAATTCTATAATAATTATAGTTTAATAATTCCATTATTTTGAAAATATTTAATCCTTTTAATATTGTAAGTTTATTATATAATAAAAACTTCAACTTATATTTATAAAGCTTTTAAAATGTAAAATAGTGAGACTACTTCAAACATTTTAAGCATAAAATATTATTTTTTTCAATGACTTTATATGATATATACATATTTATTTTATCCAATAAATACTATATAGATAGTTGAAATTTACATAACAAGTGCATTGAAGCATTTGATCTATGGACTACATTGTTTAAATTAAAATAATTTTTTTTTTGTTATCAATATATATTTAAGCAGAAGTAAATATCATTAATATTACATATTAATATGTTTTATTTGTATTTCACATTGAATTTTTCTATGATTATGAATATTTTTAATCATCACCTACTAATTTTATATTAAGAATTGAATGAACTACACATATACCTCTTATTATTTTTATTACTATGTAAGAATGCCTGAAAAGTAAATATCCATTTTTCTTTTACAACAAGGATTTGGTAGATGGTGGCTAAGTAGAAAGCCTAATGGAAAACTTTTATGTGTAAAATTATATTTTAATTTATTAAAAAAAAAAAGTTATGGCAAGCCTTGGAATTCAATAGAAAACACCCTAGATGAAAATTTTCATTTACAAGATATTTATAAGATATTTATTCCTCTCCCTAGAGATAAATAATCTTAGTTCTGACAAGGGAAGCCAAGAGGGGCAAGAGGGAAGAAAACCCTAGGAAACCTTGGAGACTTGGAACCTTGTTGGAGGATGTCCAGGAAAATACAATGAAGGTGTAAGCTTGTAAACCTACAACATGCCACTATTGAAAGAAGGAATGACATTTCCTTTTAGGGTATTCTTGAGCTAGTTGAAGCTATTGGAATCCCTCACATATACTTGTGAGTATGTAGGTTGTGTAGTTGGATTGTTGTGATCTCGAAGGCTCAGAACATACCTTTCTAGGTCTCTATATACCAACCTTTTTGGAAATTGAAAAGACTTTGGGAGAGAAATGGATGTGATTGCCATTCTTGTTGGTTGGGTGGAGTGGAAATTGGTATTCTTGAGCTATTTGAAGCTATTGGAATCCCTCAAACATACTTGTGAGTATGTAGGTTGTGTAGTTGGATTGTTGTGATATTGAAGGCTCAGAACATACCCTGCTAGGTATCTATATATCAATTGTTCATGCAATTGAAAATACTTTGGGAGGGAAATGGATGCGATTTCCATTCTTGCTGGTTGGGTAGAGTGGCAATTGGTATTCTTGAGGTAGTTGAAGCTATTGGAATCACTCATACATACTTGTGAGTATGTAGGTTGTGTATTTGGATTGTTGTGATCTTAAAGACTCAGAACATACCTTGCTAGGTCTCTATATATCAACTGTTCTATAAACAAAAAAAGACTTTGGGAGAGAAATGGATGGGATTACCATTCTTGATGGTTGGGTGGAGTTGCAATTCCCTAATAAAAATAAGTATATTAAAGTATGAATTATAGAAAACAAGACACTGGTTGTATTTATTATAATGTGAATTTTCTGCAAGTCTATGCAAAGATGGCTTATAAAGAAATCGCTGTGAATTTGTAAGTCTCTTTTATAAATTTCGGTGTTGATAATTATAAAGAAAATTGTGTAGTAATTATAATGGTGGGAAAATATAGAATATGAGAATCTATAGTAAAAAATAATGGTGTTATATGTTATTAATGAACCCGGTTAGTTTCCAAACTCATAAATAAGAGCCAATGTCTTGGAAAAAAGCCTACTTCTTTACATAGGTATACCTACTGTAATGTGGTCAAATACTTTTCTCAAATGCTGGAAATGAATTTGGATAAGTAAGGAACCAAAAAAAATAATTTATAACCATTTAATAGAGAACAATGTGAAAGTTGGAGAGGGCTGAAAAAAACCTCCATAGTTATCTAAATCTAAAACTAAATAACAAGAGAAACTCTTAGATGAATTCCTTGAATGATTCCTTTAATTTATTTAAAAATAAAACCCTTAATTCAAATAATTAGAGAGATAGTATGTAATAATTTAATGGATGGTTATTAAAATAACAATCCCATTTAAGAGTCAAGCCAAGAGACCCACAACAGAAATCTGTAAGAATAAGGAGAGTAATAATTAATACTTTCCCGATGGGAGCTAGCTCTATTATTTACAAACGAATGCACAAATCCAGATTCCAAAATTATTTTTTTCGTCGACGCCATGAGGTCTTAAACTAAAATAAACAAAGTCCTCTAATAAAGCAAACAAATAACAACCCAAACGAATTGGAATCATATACTGAGAACTTGGATTAATATTGATTGCACGGTATGCCATTCTATGATATAACAGGTGAAAACATAAAAAAAATTATACCCACAATGTAGAAGAAGGGTGACATTCTCATAAATAGAGAGTATTATGATATTATGGAAGTTAATTGTCCAATAATATATATATGTGTGGAACATAGGTGGAAAGGGTAATCATGTGATGGCGTAGATGTTTTTCATGCCATGCAACACTCATAACATTTCATAATTTACTGGTAAAAGAAAACAAAATAATGAAAACACATATTAAACAACCTTGTTGTGGCACCAATCTAATGACATGGAAACAAAAATCAATTGCACTCCATTGGAGGAATTCAAGTTAAGAGATGAGACTGGTCCATTATGTAGGATAATATGTAGGTTATCTAGAGCATCCATGACCAGGAGAATAAGGAAATGAGCATTATCTTTCCATCAAATAGGTTACAACCTTACGTCAATGTTGAACAAAGAAGTAAGTGAGGGTTCTTAGCTTCAAATTGAGGTGTGAATGGCAAGAGGTGGTGCACGAGGGAGGGGGGAGCGACTGAGGTAGTTACCTTCATAACTACTCCACTTTCAGTGATCATATGATCTAAACAAACCCTATCTACACTGTTGGATCACCCAATGATAATTTTTAGTAGGGCTACATTGATATTTTCTTTGATAGTTTCATTCCTTCATTAACACATTAAGTTAACACATATTATTATATTATTATCGAGATTTAGCATATGCAACTATGTAGAAAGAACAATAACACCATAATCATTTATGTTGGGGAACATAAATAAACAAATTAAAGAAAATTGAAGAAAATCATGAACACACAGAGACATGAGGATTGGTCTGAAACCAAGGCAAACCCCACTATGGAGAAAACTCTTGCAAATTGTTCTTCATAGATCGTCATCAAATAATTCAAGAAACAGGAGTACAATGATACATTGAAACATATAATCATAATATAGTAAAAAAACTATCACATGCACAATATAACCATCAACATACTTCTGTTGAAAGATCCTCATTCTGAGAACTATAATGCATTGTCACTTGGTATTATATTCTCTTAAAAAATTATATAACTAAGAGGAAACTTCAGAGAACTGAAGATTCATGTTTGTGCGCCCAATTTGCCATGGAAATATATAGAAGAAATCTAGAGATATGTAGATCTACACTAGTAAGAAACATAGATCCAATAGATCACTCAAGCCTACTAAAATCAACCATCATATCTTGCATGGATGAAACACTAAATGAGCAACGTGGGTTAATCTAACCCAGATCTTCTCATAAATAAATTAGCCACACCCATACCATTATGTTCCTCTCGAAATGTGTCCCTTGCCACAAGAATGAGACTCTGTGCGTGTGACTACGGCCTGGATCAGCCCAATATGGCCGTGAAATGTTTTTTTGGAGGGTATTCGTTGAAATTTTCGGTCGACGTAAAGTCAATTAAAATTTTGGAAAAACTTTTGTAAAAACTTCGTTGAAATTTTGTGTCGTTAGACTTGATGGGCCGTCGAGACAAAAAACAATTCGGCTGAACTTTTTTTTAAATTTCGGCCAAAGTAACACGTATGTAATTATGCAGAGCCGAGCTGTAAACACATTTCTTCAACTTTGGACTGATTAAACTACATGAAACTTTATGAATTAATTGTCGAAACCAAGACAATTATTTGTAGAATTCAGCCTACTGTTAGGAAATATAACTTTTATGGAATTTCATAAATATTTACTAATTTTAATTAACTTTGTAATAAAACAAGTCAAAAAAATTTCTGAAGGTCATTATGATTTAGTGAAATCAATATTTTGTATCTTCCAAAATACACTGTAAAAAAATTGAAAAATTCATGGTGCATTACATTGGTTCGTCGTCTGTAATAAGTAGTTTTTAAATTTTTATTTTATAACTTATATGTTGAGAAATTTTGTGCAAGACGAAACATATTCAAAATATGCAATTTTTTCATATTGAATCAGTTCAAAAAATTCGAGTAATTATGATATGCATCTATTGGTTTTGTAAATATAACGAAAATGAAGTAGACTCTGTCTAGATTATTATAACACATTTCGTTTCTCAAAAACGTAAAGTTTTCAAATAATACACCAACAAGTTTGAACATAAATTTTTATGAATCCTTTGATTGTTAAAGAACACACACTCAAAGAAATGTTAGGTTGACATATCAAATGTGTATAAAAATATTTAAAAAAATAAGTAATAGAAAGGTAATAAAATTTCTCACAACTTTTATTTTTATCATAAAATGAAATTCTAAATAGAAAAATTAATTTGGCTTGCAGAATGTTGAAGAACAAAAAAAAATTATATTTTTTTCTCAGAAAAGGGAAAAAAAATGTAACCCAACTTCATATTTTCACCCTGAGATGAGAAAATTATTACTTGGGAAGACTTCAAACCAAATTCAAATCTAGATATGTGAATGAGAGGTATTATGATTACAAAACCAAAGAGTTTCATGAGGTTGAGATTGGGACAACTCACTATAGATGATTTTGGTACCAAATTCACTAACTTTCTTTTCTATGTGCCTTATATTAGAGAGGAAAAGGCCAAAGTACAACAATTTTTAAACTTCCTACCTACTATCTATAAGGAGATAACATAATTTGATAATCTCAAGACAATGGATGAAGCAGTTCGCAAAGAAAGACTATGTTATGAGCAATTCAAAGGCAAAAACGATCAACTGAAAAATTGAAAAACAAAGAAAAAGGGAAAGATGACTCTAGTGGAAAAAGAGTAAAACCATCATATTTAAAAAAACTTTGGGAAAAATCATCAAAAGAATATGTTTAAAAAAACTCAAGAAAATCAACCAACACAATCACAAACTGGATTTAAATAGATGGATGTAAACAACAAAAAGGAAGGGGTTGTAAAAATGAAGGAACCATTAAAGTGCCGGGGTTGTGGAGAACCTCACCTGTTACGTGACTGTCCTCATCGAACAAATGAAAATATTCAAGTATTAAGAGAGGCTACTACTATAAATGACGTTACTAAAACCATTCCAAGAATCGGTGTTGCACTTGAGGATCTCCAAGTTGAACACCAATCAACCTTGATTGAAATCAAAGGTATGATTGTTGAATAACTTGTTTCTGTTTTGATAGATCTAAGAAAAAATTAGGCTATATAAGTCCTCATATGGTGGAAAAGTGCAAATTAAAATCAGAAAAAATTTAGCAATCATGGTTAGTTCAGTTAGCTACTAGAAGAAAAAGAAAAGTGACCCATAAACTACCAAAGATTGCTGTAAATTTAAATGGGTATGAAACTAAACTAAATTTAAATATTTTGCCTCTAGGCTCATATGATGTGTTAGTGGTAATGGACTGGTTAGAAGAACATAATGCAATAGTTAAATGCTTAGATAAAACAGTTCATTGTATAGATTGTGAGGGAAAACCAATGATAGTGAAAGAAAAACCAAGACCCCATATCAGTAAGACAGATTTCAGCACTACAGTTAAAAATGATAACAATAAAAGGTTTTCAAGTGTATGTTGTACAAGTGGAGGAATTGGGACAAAAAACTGAAAAAGAAGCTGTATAAAATGTACCAGTAATTAGAGAGTTCAAATATCAGTTCCCAGATGAAATCCTCCATCTACCCTCTAAAATAGAAATTGACTTCTCATTTGAATTGGTACCAGGAGCTACCCCTATCTCTAGAGCACCATACAGGATGCGTACCACTGAGTTGTTAGAACTAAAACTACAACTCCAAGATTTGTTAGATAGAGGTTACATTAGACCAAGTGTGTCTCCTTGGGAAGCGCCTGAACTATTTGTTAAAAATAAATATGGCACATTCATGATGTGTATAGACTATAGACAACTAAATAAATTGACAATAAAGAATAGATATCCTCTACCCAGAATATATGACTTATTTGATCAAGTGAGAGGAGCTACTATCTTTTCAAAGATTGATTTAAGAACAAGCTAGCATCAAATAAGAATCAAAGATGAAGACATCAACAAAAAATCATTTAGGACCAGATTCAGACACTATGAATTTGTAGTTCTACTTTTTGGAATGACTAATGTACTTTCTACATTCATGTGTGTAATGAATAGTGTGTTACATAAGTATCTAGGAAAATTTGTTTTGGTGTTCATTGATGACATTATGGTATATTCCAAAAATAAAGAAGAACATAAATAACATCTTACAATTGTCTTGCAAACCCTAAGAGAACATAATTTATATGCCAAACTCAATAAATGTGAATTTTTCAAGGAGAAAATTCAGCATTTGGGTCATGTAATTTCATAGGATGGATTGGAAGTAGACCCAGAAAAGATAGAAACTATCATGGATTGGCCTATACCTACTGATGTCCCAGCCATATGATCATTCATGGGTGTTACTGGATACTACAAGAGATTTGTAGAGGGATTTTAAGCCTTAGCATATCCTATTACTTCTTTACAAAAAAAGGGAGCGAACTTTGAGTGGACAGCAAAGTGTCGACATCGTTTTGAATAGTTAAAACTTAAACTAACAAGTGTTCATATTTTGAAGATTGCTGATCCAAAAAAAGAATTTGTAGTGTGTAAATATGCATGTACAGAAGGATTAGGAGGGGTATTATTACAAGAAAACTCAGTCATAGCATATTAATCAAGAAAATTAAAGAAACATGAATAGAATTACATTGTATATGACATAGAGTTAGTTATTATAATACATTTTTTAAATATGTGGAGATATTATCTGTTAGGAAATAAATTTATACTGATGACAGACCATATAAGTTTGAAATATTTTTTCACACAACCTGATTTAAATGCTAGACAAGGTAGATGGTTGTCTTTCCTTAGTGAGTTTGACATGGAAATCAAACATATTAAAAGAAAAGAAAATAATATTGCAGATTCTTTGAGTAGGAATTCTCATTAGATTTTGAATAGTGTTGGAAGTAGTTACAAATTTGACATAGAAGGATTGATACAAGAAGTGGCAAGTCAAGATCCAAACTATGAAAAATTACAAGAAAAATTGCAGAGCACTAAAATAATAGGATATACACAAAATAAGAAGGGACTGATTTATTATAAAAATAGATTGTGTATTTCAAATGTGATCTCATTAAAATAGGATATTTTAGATGAGTATCATAAACGACCTTATGTAGGACATCTTGGTTATCAAAAAATTGATTTCAGCATCGAGAAAGAACATTTTTTGGCCTGGTATGAAGAAATATGTGGTTGATTACTTAGCTAGATGTATAGAATGTCAATAAGTAAAGGTAGAGCATCAACATCTAGCGGGATTGTTGAATCTTTTACCTATTCGAAAATGGAAGTGGGAAGTATTTTCCATATATTTTATTACTAGATTGCCTAGAACTAAATATCAACATGATTCTATAATGGTAGTTGTAGACACATTGACTAAAGTTGCACACTTTTTACGAGTGAAATCTACTTTTGGTACAATTCAAGTAGCTAATGTATTCATGAAATAAATTTGGAAGTTGCATGGTATTCTTAAAATGATTATATCAAATAGGGATTCAAATTTTACTTCATATTTTTGGAAGACTCTGTTTGGAGGAATGAGTACCAAATTGAACTTTAGTACTGCCTACCATCCCCAAAAAGATAGACAAACTGAAAGGACAAACCAAATTTTAGGAGACATGTTATGCATGTATGTTATGGACATGCCTACAAGATGGGAATATTTTCTGCATTTAGCGGAATTTGCATATAATAACAGTAATCAAGCTTCAATAAAGATGAGTTCTTTTGAAGCATTGTATGGTATAAAATGCCACACACGACTTAGTTGGATTCAACCATAAGATAAGCTAATATTTGGACCAGATGCATTGTAAGGGATGGAAAGAACTGTGAAGAAAATTCAACAAAACATTAAAACTCATCAAGATAGACAAAAGAGCTATGCAGATAAAAAGAGAATTCATAGAGAATTCAAAGTGAGAGACCATGTCTACTTGAGGATTACGTCTAAAAAAAATTACTTTATATACGAGTATTTGTGCTAAATTAGCACCACACTACTGTGGACCAGTTGAAGTTTTAAAAAGAGTGGGGCCAGTAGCTTGTAAATTTGCTCTACCTAGTCACATTAAGGTTCACAATTTTTTTCATATTTCCTTATTGAAAAAGTATGTGCATGATCCTACTCATGTAATTGATTGGACTCTAATACAGGTGGAAATAGAAGGGAAATTTCTTCCAGAGACCCTTTGTATACTAGCACGGGAATAAATCAAGCTCTGGAATAGGACGATGACTAGGGTGAAAATGCAGTGGAGGTACTTTTCACCTGAAGAAGCTACTAGGGAACGAGAAGAATAATTGAAGGAAAAATACCGAGCATTGTTTGCAAAGTGAACTTATATTTTGCAACACTCACGACAGTGTTTTGTTTTAGAGTGGGTTGCCCAAATTGACAAAATGATTAATTAAATTGAGAGACTATGCATTGAGGGTAGCGGAGTACCTGCACATAACAATATATACACATGAGTTAGTATATATATATATATATATATATATATATATATATATATATATATATATATATATAAACTGAAATAAAATAAATAACATGAAGTTATTTGACAAGGGTAATTAAATTGTGAAAATTACCTTACTATTTCATGTTAATGAGAGACAGAAAACTTGTACAAAGTGTAATGCCTCTCACTTCACAATTTTTTTTTATTATTATACCTTGTGCTTGTTCTATTTTAATTGTTCGTCATAACTCGATGATATATTATCTCCCTCCTTAACTACGTCATTTATATGTTCTAGTACTGAATTAAAAATCTAACATATAAGATGCTTGTATCCTTTATAACACCATAGTCTCTTAACTAAAACATTCTTTCATGGTGTGTTATATGAATATACTTAAAATGTAATCCTATTCTTATTCCACTTAGGACTAATTAAATTTTTTGATTCCACATTATTAATGACCATGACAAATCTATACTTCCTTTATAGATTTCATTTCCTTATTCTTAATTAAAAGACCTTTTCCTTATATAACAATTAGGCCTCCACAATTATTAAAAATATATTTACATATATTTCTCACACCATACAATTGTGTTGCTTCTCATTTTCATATCCTTCAACAGTAGTTATACTTATCTCAACCTAACTTCAATAATACTTGAAATTTTACTTTAATGTTTAATCTTATCGTTACGAAAACGATCTTCTTATTAATTTATTTCAATCACCCTAACTATAGTGTAACCTAGTTACATTTTTATTTAATCATCGCCTCAACAAACTATGCATTTAAACCACGTTACTATTTCTTTTCGATTTGGATTATCAGCGTGATATTCACCATTAAATATCGTATCGTTGGTTGAGATTTCATGTACCCTTTTACCTTCTGATATTCACACTCATTACTCCACTGCACATTAGTTTTATCCATTGAACCTATTATGTAGTTGTTCGAGAACAAGTGAGACTGGAATCATTTAATGCACACAGTACCAACCCATGTGAAGTTGTACCCTAACTCTTTAAATCGAGGATTTGGATTTGTTCCTCGGGATTTTCTGCGAATTTTGATGTGTACCCAAGCTCGTTCCTTGGACTCCACGACATTGATCCCAGAGGACCTCCTCATATTTTTCCATGTGGATGGTATGGATTTGATTTACGAATTAGGGTTTACTTATAGTATAAGAGAACAGACTTTTTGTTTTCAGTGGAAATTTCATTTCAGTTCTAATTCATTTGGATCTGTCCACTATGTTTATCCTTCACTTACCCTAAGGAGAGCTAAGACAGATGTCTAGGAAAAATATACCATCGAACTCATTTATTCAGGTATAGTTTTTTTTTTTTTTTTTTTTTAACGTCTGCACTCTAGTTCCTTTGGGAAATTTCGCATTGAACTCTTGTTTCTTTGGACAATTTCCCATTTTGTTTATCGATTTCTTCTTGTATATTCTCTCTGTGAAAATTTAGAGTTTTTCAAAATCTGTTATGAATTAAACTCATTAAATAGGAAACTCACAGTGCTACGCTCCACTTATTAATACATTTTTTTCTTGAATTTCTCTCTCTACTTTGGATTTATTTAGGGAAATTCAATTGGAAATTTCAATTTGTTTTGTGAAATTGAAAATGCCTCTCCATTATTAGTGTTTATTGTATTATCATTTTGTTTTGTGTGAAGTCTTTCCTTGCTCACAGTTGAGAAGAATTACTAGCTCTACCTCAGTAGAGACAGTAGGTTTCTCCACGAAAAATCTATATTTAACTTCAGTAACCCATTTGTTGTCATTGTTTACATTTGGTATTCTTAATAGGATTCAAATTCCTTTCCACTCACACTGTCCCTGCATTTGGGAAAAACACAAATTCCTCACCGTGGCATCCCAAACATTTTTTAGTATACACATTTTTGTTTTAGAAGAAGGTAAGCCTCAGTTATTCACCGGTTCAGTTCATAGTTTCCTTAACATACTGTTTGGAACATATGGCTTCGAAGTTCAGAACTACCTCACCTTGCATTTTCTGGTACGAAGCTTTCGTTCCACCAGTGCGACTTACTGCCTGCACATTGACACATTCAGGTTTGTTGTATAATGGTTTTACTAATTCATCAATACATTTTATTTTACATTGTATAGTTATGAATTTTCATGTCTTCTTTATTTAATTTCTTTGCAGTTATGGTTTGCCAGGCATGCTAGACCATTCAATGTAATACATCTTAACTAGTATGATTCAGTTTATAGTGCATACCCCTTTTTTCTTTTATATGTTTTCTCAACTGTAAAATTTCTAATTCATTTATATGGTTTCTGTAGGTAAGACTCGCTACCATTTCTTCCTCTTAATGTTGGTGAACTTTGTTAACCACGAAGCTCATTTTCCTTTTTGACACTAAAATCTGATTTGAATAGGTTGGTATCATCATTCTTGAGTTTTTCTTCTACGCAGCTCATCATGCCAGCCTTGCAGATGATGCATACAAATGTCTTATAGTGACACCGAGAGTCTTAGGTGTCACTTTCATTAGACTTCGATTTACTATATTTTATACATAAATGATTTATGGGTTTGTAACCCAAGGACTGAACTATTTTAATTATTTTTATATTCATCTATAAGTTTAATAATTAAACTTACCTTTATTACTACTTATCTGAAGTCCAACATGCAATTACAGGAATTGAAATTAATTTGCTTGTATAATTTATAGATAGTGTTTATACTCAGTATAGCTCTTTGATATTAAACGAATAGATGGTACCTTTACATTTTATCTATTGTCTCAAACAAAAATATTTAGTTATTTATTGAAAGTAGTTATGATACTGGAATATCATTATTTTATTTTAGAGGTTATCTAGTTTACAGTATAACCATCCTATGTATTTGTTAACAAATATAATTTTCATCTGTTATCATTAAATCATTATAGAATAGAACTTATTAATTTTTCCTACTTTCACAAATATATTTTGTATTTCCTAATCTATGCATAACTATTTCAGTATGCTTTCAAAATAAGTATGTCCCTTATTTCTATAAGTACTTTGAATTTCTGTTATACTAATATTAACCAATTTCGAAATATATCTGCTTCTCTTATGTGCAACCCTGAATTAGCTTTCATATATTTACGCCAGATAGTTGACAAGAATTCCAGTGATAAAGAAATTATTTATTTCATATCTGTATTTAAATTTTGATTGCAAAATTTTTAGTTATATATATTTCTATTTAGGATTATTTCTGAATCATATATACAACTAATACTATCACCTTCAAATATTCACTTAATTTCTAGAGTTTCTACTTGATTTTCCTCTGTTCAAACATGATGATTTAAGGGTATACAACATACTACATATTTAATGATACAATATATACTTGTTTCAATTGTGCATGTTATTTTCTATTTCATAATGTCATTTTAGATACACTAAAACAATTTTTATAACGATATACTAAATCAACTAACATACTTAAATATTAGTTTCCTGTGAGGTACTTAACCTCAGATCTAAAACCATCATTGGGTTTGGACATTATGAGAGTTGGTCCTCTACAGAAATACCTCTATACAACAAGACAAATTTTACTATTCCTGCTATAGTAATATCTGTTAAATGTATAGACCAGCAACTGGAACAGTAACTCCTAATTCTACTAACCTCAAATGTAGCTTTAAATTCAAACTTTTCATATTTACATGGTTACAACATCTAATTTTAAATCCAATATCATTTCAAAAAAATGTGCATACCACTTGGCTCTGACTAGTTTCCTCCCAACCATTGAGTAATCTCTTCGTAACTCACCCCCAAGTAGAGATCATTCACTCCAGTGATATAAAACCCTTTATCTATCCTGAAAAAACTTATTTAAGCTTTTCTTTCCTAGCCTATTTCCATTAACTGCGTCTAATTAATTCATGATGCTTTATTCCTATTTTGCCTAGGCTTTTTCTTTGTTTCTTTCATAAAGGTACTTTTAAAGCTGTCTTTTCCACTTTTCCAGCTTTATTATGCTCTTCCCAATACTTTCCTCTTTATTGAGATAATTAGATATTTATCTCCAAATATAATTATAGTATTTTACGTTATTCCTTCCAAAGATTTCTAGAAGTTCTGGGAAAGTCTTATCACGCTATCCATCCTCATGGTTTTGGTTTTTCAGATCTCAAATCTAAATCTAGTCATTGCACATAATTTTTTTCATTTTATTTTATTTACTTAAAATAATAAAATAAATCCACACAAATTTTTTCCATTGGGGTCCACTGTACCCTTTTTCACTTGTTCAATTATCAAATAAAAGCATAACAACCTGGGTTATTACACAAATACATGAGGAAAATGCATAAGTTTGAGATTTAATGAAACAAAAGATTTAACTGGAAAATAATAAGACAAGAGGAAAAAGGAGAGTACCTTTATTATCGTCAATAGAGTGCATAGTAAAAATTTGGGACGCTGTGATTAATTGAGAAAATCATTCCTGTACAAATCATAATTTTATTAATTTGATGAAATTAATAAAATTAGAGATTCGGTACTAAATAAATCTCAAAACCAATATTAAGTCAACGTTAATAAATTCAAAAAAATTATATTATAGAATACTATCATCATATTTCTATAGATAATGAATGAATTATGAAATTCCCACTTCAGTAAAATAAAAATTCTATGACTTAGAATAACTAGAAAGTCATTATAATTGAACGAGGGTTTCTAAGTGAATTCGAACATTGAATTTCCCTAAGAAAAATGATATGTTCAAAATTTCCCTAAGGAAAACGATATGTTTAGATATTCAATGAAACTACGACATTCGTATTAAATCCCAAAAAAATTCCATTATAATAATGAACTCAACATCAAAGAAGACTAAACTCTATACAAAAACAACATAGAGAAAGTATGTATGTCGATTGAAAAAACCTAACTCTATAATTTCATTAACAAGAAAGGGAATTATAATACAGGGAAAATATAATTCTAATCCAATTCAACCCAAATACATATAATGCACACTGGTAACACTACCAAGCTCAACGTTGGCTTTTCAAACTAATTTGGAGAAATTGTAGTTATGTATTTAAATTACATATTCAATGAAAACCCAAAATTTTAATTATAATAAAAAGTTGTGAATCCAATTTAGTATGGAAATCCTAGATGATATTTCCTTGGATTAATAATACATGGAAATGTATACAACAGAGATGCATGCTGATACTGCTATGAGGAACTATGAAGTTGTAGCTAAATAAAGAGAACGATATACCGAATGAAAACATTAGCTATGTAATTACATAAAAGAGAATGAAGTACCAGATGAACTATCAAAATAAATTCTCAGAGAAAAATAATTAAACGAACCAAGATCTAAATTCATAGTAATCCTTCAATCAATTACAAAAATATGAAAATACAAAAGGGTTTATAGAAATATAAAACCTAGGAGACACAGTATATAATTTACAGTTAGGGTATTCGTATGAATAATAAGGCAAGAACCAAAGAAAAATTCATCGATTTTTTTTAATTTCTTACATGTACATTGGAAACAAGGAATTTACCTCATAGAATTCGAAAGTATCGAAGGATGAGAGGTTAAAAACCTTAGGTAAAATGGAATCCTGTATCAAAACCATAAAACGTTAGTTGCAAATCAAAACGAAATGGAATTCAAGTAAAAAGAAATTGTACAGAGATAGAAATACAATAACGATTTCATGATAGTTAAAATTACATCGTATTACGTGAAGGAAAAGTTTACGCATAGACTGCTAACCAAATGGACTGAATGCGTAGAAAAATCAAACACACTGACGGACTGTGTGTAACAAACCATAGATGAGGGTTGCAAGAATGCCAAAATTAAAATGAAATTTCATGAGGGTAGGTCTTCGAATCACCCAAGGTAGAAATACTATCTCATCTGGACCGCAAATGTGTCAAGAATCCAAACTACCATTGGATCCAAATATCTCTGTAGCCATGTGATAGAGTTAATGAGTAGGAGTACTGTGATAAATACATTAGGTATCGAAAGTATAAGCAAATAAATCCTCTATCTTGAAGATATCTCTATCATAAATTTGAATCCAAGAACGATTTAGGAATTATCCCCATATGAAATGTTAGACTGGCATATTAATATGTTGAATCACAACATAATTTATATAAGTCCCAATTTGATAAAGCACCCTAGCCTATATATATTTAACATGAGGATAATTATGAATGAGACCTTTCGTATATACTATGAGGAAAAGGGTAGGAATGGAAATTCATAAAATGTGACTATAGTATCACTTCCCTTCCAAAATTCAATTTCAATTAAGCGATGAATGGCTAAACAAATAATTTGAAAAGTAGGTAAATAGAAATATGCAAAGTGGAAAATGTATGTAGATTCTAAAGTATATTAGAATTTTTATAATTCTTATACGATTTTCATTAGTAACATTAGTATATACTTATACAAGAATAAAAAGGAATTAGTTCAAAGATAGAGTTGAGACTCTAAGTTCCATTATGGAAATATAAATTCAAGTCTAATTCGTGTGGATATTAATGGTGAGAAATTTAGGATGATAAGAGGGTTAGTATAATTATAATCTTGGAATACAATTAAAAATTCTAAGATACAAAAGAAAGGGTATGTTACCAGGCGAGAATAGGCTTAAATTGAGAAAGGTAGAAATAAATAGAAAATTATAGTCTATTGTAACAATAGTAAGAGGACCTGAACTAAAATATAGTCACTATTAATAATGAGTAGGGAATCCTTCAAGAGGTTGAAAGGACCATTAATTATAGAAAATTAATTTGTGCATGAAACCATATGTGACTAAAGATATTTTAATAACAGTAAGTGCCATGAAAGAGTTACGTCTAATTATGATGAATTACATTAATTTCATGGATGACAATTTAGAAATCAAGTTATAATTAGATAAAAAAAATGGTAAGTGGATTTGTTACAATTATTTTCCAAGTTACAGTGGTGTATTTGTTTTATTTTTTTAGAACACTCATCAATGTATAATTTCAATTCATAAGGGAATTTCCATGACCTTTAACCCAAATCCTCATTCACCAAGAAATTCTTGTTCGATGGAATAATATATTATTACACTCTTAAAGTAAAAACTCAACCTATCCCTTATTCTACTTACAACTTCTCTATTTAGTAAAGCTAGAGGATTTTGCACTACCTCAACATTATCTTCTACTTCTTCTTATATATAGAGAAATTTGTCCAAATTATGAGAGTCGCAAATAAACAATCACACCAAATTCTCTACAACTTTACGGTTGTTCCACATATTTTCTATAACTAATGTTCATTCTCATAATGTGAATCACTACTAATTAAAATCATATCCATAATCGAGTAAAGTTAGTTGCTTATAATGATGTTTAAGAAAACAGAACGACCATGATATGGAATGACCATCAAATCCCTAAAGAAAACTTTATTTGGTGTACAAGTACCTGGTGTAAACCATATGGGCTAGGGAGAGACTCAATCAACACTACATATGTTAGTTTTCTTTTATATTGTATAACTTTTGATGGATAGTTATTTAGGAACTATGATACCATATTGAGGAGGTTGAGTGTCTGGTATTGGATTATGATGTCAAAGTCCAAAATTAGCATGAGAAATTTGATGTTTGGGGTTGTGTGCCTTAGTTGTTTGTGGATGGAGTTGGACCAGTCTTGTGAGATGCACAAATTCATTGAGTACTAGGACCAGATTCCTTCCTTGGAGAAAATAAGGTTAATCCCTACTGTGAGCCTTGGGGCTATCGTATAGACTCAGGAGGTTATATGCCTCATTCCGAAAGTTGGGAAAGAGGCTTGATTCCTCATGATTTCATTGAAATTTTGATGTAACTTCTGATTTCTACTGGTATAATAGTTCAGTAGAGGGTGTTGAGAAAACATGAAGTAATAAATAAATAAATGAAATAATAAATGAATAAACTAATTTTGGGACAAATTTCCTTAAAGAGAGAAAGTATGTAATGCCATGTATTAATAAATAATAAATAATAATATTAATAATAAATAAATAAATGATATTAATAAAATAACAAATAAAGACGAAAAAAAAATATTAAATAAAATAACAAATAATGAAGAAAAAATAATAAAAAATAAAATAAAAAATAACAAAGAAAATATAATAATAGTAAAATAACAAATAATGAATTATTGATAATAATAATAATAATTGGCATGATGACACATGGATTGTGCACATGTGTATCCCTTTCCAAGCCCCTCACCATTTTTAGAATAGTTTGTTCTATGTAATGGTGAAAAACGGATATGAGAAACATTCATTTGTTTGCTCATTATTTGAGGATGGAAATGTTGCGAGATAAAGAAAAATAGTAGTAGTAAGTTGATTGAGGTCTCAAGGATGATATTTGCAAGAAGTAACGGTTGCATCTCATATTGGGTGTTGATTAAGGTCTCGAGGCTGATAGTTGCAAGAAATATTGTTTGTAGCTCATCTAAGGTTGGGTGGGGTTGGGTGGAGAGTCATCCCCAACACTTTGCTGCAGTCAGCGGGTCAGCGGGATCTGGATAGCTTGCTATAGCTTGACAACTTCATAATCACTAGCAAGGTCTATCATTTCTCCACAGGTATTTTTTTCTTTTCAAATATTTTTTTCAAATCCTATGGTAATTAATTGAGTATATATGTTGATTGATAATAGCATGGTTGATATATTTTAATTGTGTATATTGAAATTCTAGGTCATTACATTTTTCTAATCTTAATTGTAGGAATTTATGATGGTTTTGAGGCATAAGCATGATGGCATATGCTCAATGTGTGAAATTTCAAATTTGGATCAAGAGTTGAAGAAACAAGAAATTATCTTTGTCAAGCAAATTGGTCATTACTAAAATGATAGAACACATTCAATCTCAAGAAAATGTAAGAGACAATGAGGAAAATTTGATTAGAGGATTAGTAAGCTTTGGAAGCCATGAAATCTAGGAATGAAGGAAAGAAAAATCTCATTTAGATTTAAATGTAAGAAAATTTTATTCAATCTCGGGAAAATGTAAGAGATAATGAGGAAAAATTGATTATAGGATTAGTAAGCTTTGGAAGCCATGAAATCTAGGAATGAATGCAAGAAAATTCTCATTTAGATTTAAATGTAAGAAAATTATTAAGTTAATGATAGATGGGCCTAAAAATATGGAAAAACATATGCATCTACATCCTTCTAGTATTATAAAAGATAGTCAAACCCCACTGGGCATATCCCATTTAAGGTTTTTTCAACTCTAACTTTTTAAAATAATTTTAAAGTTTCCTTAATATTAAATACCTATTTTAAGATCTATAATTTCATAATCTCCAATTGAAATTAGCAAAAAATTCTATATATGAGATGAATTTTTTAATAAAAAAATACATTTAATGGATGAATTTGAAAATTTGTTAAAGTGCTAAATTCACTATTTTTTCTATTATCAAAAGGGATAATTATTTTTTAAATAATAAAAGATTAAAAAAAAAAATTAAAGTTAAAGACTAAATAAATTATTGAAAGTTGAAATTTTATGATTATTCCAATTGAAATTTGAAAATTAAAACTTGTATTTTAGTAATTTAATATATATACATAATTAAAATTTGTTATTCAAAAAAATTGCGCTTTCTATTTTGAAATTGTTATATATAATTTAGTAAAAGAATAAATATCTCTTTTAAAAATGTTTAATTTTGAATTTAAATTATTTGTATAATAGTATTTAATTCAATTATTAAGATATTGAGTGTAAAAATCTATTTCAAATGTATTTGTGTGTTTTTTTTAATTAAATGTAGAAATTTTTATAAAATTAAAGCACGTACTATTTGTAACATACATCATTAACTTCATAGGGAAATGTAAGGAGTTAAATTTTTTTTATAAGTTAATCATCATTACATAGAATGTTTATAAATAGGAATAGTAACTCCTTAACCCTTAACAACCTCCATTACAGTATATTAACTTAATACTAAATGATGCAAACATCCATTCATCTCATTACTCAAATAGTCATCACATAATTTCCATTCTGAACATCATAACAAGAAAGAACTGAACCTCATCATCTGGACACAATAATCAATCACACCATTGAACACCATTATACCCTGGAAACCCCGTAGGGTGAAAACCAACAAACGTTTAATTTTATTATTAAACGCTCGTGAGAGTGTTCAGCCCATCACTCAATGGCTTATAAGGGAGACCATCCCTTAACCATCGTTTATATAATTTACAAGGAAATATGCAAATATCTAGCTTACAACCATTACAATATATATAATACCATTTACCCTCTGGTCTTCATGTCTTCAGATCTTCTCATCTTGGTGGCATGGATGTACCTACAATGGACTATCGCACATTGGACCTTCCTGCAACTCGCATTCATCTGCATCAACATTAGTCATTTACCGGCCACCAGGACAAGCATAATATTCCTTATCATTTACATGTCGCCATCATTCCCTGCTATGATGCCTTCAACATAAAATGATGTTAAGATTCATAAAGTATAAATCAATCACTATAGTATTTTCTCCATCTACTCATGTGTAGTTCATGACAAGCAAGTAAAGTACCTTGTCATTCTCTCTTTAATAACACATACCTCAAATGTATTGATTATAGGTCATCACAATAACTAATGCTTACGTCTCACAAGCACACATTCCTGCAAGACATTGGCTACATTTCCCAAACATTCTTTAAAATAAACTGATACATCAGCTAAGATATTTATGCATGTGATTTACATACTTTTAATAAAAATAGCTAACCCTTAAGATATTATCTTTACTGCATGAAATGCAAGTTAACATAACAATTGTTTCTTCCATGCATGTGAATGCATCACACTCATGATAATATAAAATAATCACCTAGTTCATTCATCTAAGGAATAAACTGATTAGTTCCTTTAACCATGAATTTATTAATAACTTAACTTTACCATCATCATGATAATTTATTCATGGATTTATTAAATAACTAATATTTGAAAACACCATGGTAATATACCCATGGTTTTATGAAATAATTAATCCCCATCAACACCATGGAAAACTACCCATGGATTTATGAAACTATCCATGGATTCATTAATTCATTAACCTCTACCACTATCATGGTAACTATTCATGGATATATATATTAATTCATTACTATTTACAACATGGTTAATGAATATAAATGAGAAACTCTCTTTTCTTCTTCATTGCACAAATTGTACAAGAAGATATTTCAAGAGTCTCTCTCTTTAATCTATTCAAGAAAAATACTTTGGACTTGTTATCACTTCATAACTTAAATGAGTACAAAGTCTTTTTTTTTTAAATAAAGATCATACAACTTCTATTTTCTTGCTTAACCATATTATGTAGATATTTATATTAAAGAGCTACCCTCTCTAATATATTCAAGAAAATCCCTTTTCAAATGAAGAGCATGCATTAATATTATATAAATATTTATATATTCCATTTATTTCTTTCCATATAAACTTGGAAAATATTTGAAATAAACCCTCTTTAATACTTTCAAGAAAGTCCCTTTTCAAATAGAAAGCATGCATTAATACTATATAAATATTTAAATATTTCATTTATTTATTTCCATATAAACTTGGAAAATATTTGAAATAAACCCTCTTTAATACTTTCAAGAAAGTCCCTTTTCAAATAGAAAGCATGCATTAATACTATATAAATATTTAAATATTTCATTTATTTATTTCCATATAAACTTGGAAAATATTTGAAGTAAACCCTCTTTAATACTTTCAAGAAAATCCCTTTTCAAATAGAAAGCATGCATTAATATTATATAAATATTTATATATTTCATTTATTTCTTTCCATATAAACTTGGAAAATATTTGAAATAAACCCTTTTTAATACTTTCAAGAAAAGACTCGATATCACTTCATAATTTAAGGGACTTATCTTCTACTCCCAAGATAAATCCATTCTTATGAAAATAGTCAACAATAAATTTGTTTATCGAATCCCAATAAACTAATGAAATACCATTTTCTTGGCATATGTAATTTATATCCAGAAATATAAGAAAGATCATTAATATTTCTATTCATTAAAATATTTCTATTCTCTAATAATCTTTTAAATTCTTGAAATTTCTTAGAAAATATTAAAGAAAATTCCTCCACGGCTCACTAGAAACCAAAAAAGTAAATCTCTTGAAAACTCTCAAAAAGAATACTTTTACGGTTCACCATAATTCAATGTAAATACAGCTCTAAGAAACTATCAAAATATCTGGCATAAAACATGCATCCAAATATTATAATAACAGCATAAAACTATTAGAATATCTTCTATAAAAGCATGCATCCAAATATCAAACAGTACCTACACGTTGCATGTGAAATACGTAGGACTAAGGCTAGCTGTATGAAGCAGTATCCTCAATGGAGAGAAAATCTGTATGCCAGAACTTAGCAATTTAACGTAGCTGCCAGGGTTTATCCATCTGCCATAACATGGCCGAAACTTTCCATGCCGATTTCAACTAGATAGCATGGCTAGCAGGCCCACTCCTCCACGCAATGAGTCCAAGTAAAATAAAACAGGCATCTCCAGGCCGTCGAGCAGAATATATATATCCAAATTAACATCCCATAACTCTCATGCTTCTCCCTCAAATCGACAGCGAATATCATGACCATATCCCCAGAGGAATCCACCAAGAAACTATTAACCTTCATAGATGCATAACGATTTGAATAGTTATCAAGAATTGGTTTGACATTAACCGAATCTTGATTTTCTTGATGCGACTGTCTCGGTAAAACATCGTAAAAAATATAAATTACAATGGTTTATGTTTAAGTGGGTGTTACACTATTGATAAGTTATAATAAAGTAAGAATATTGATAAGCCATAATAAAATAGGAATATATATATATATATATATATATATATATATATATATATTCCTATTAAGACACTTATCTTATAATACATTTGATATTTCATATATATATATATATATATATATATATATATGAAATATCAAATGTATTATAAGATAAGTGTCTTAATGCTTATTTTATATATATATATATATATATATATATATATAATAGGCATTAAGACACTTTTATATATATACCTTATTTACTATATAATAGAAATATAATTTAAAATAAACAAACAAACAAAATAAATAAATATTAATATTTTTTTATCATAAAATATCATTATCAATAAATCAATACATGTGTTATGTTAAACAAAAGTTTGCATCCGTCAATATCGGTCCTAAGTTAAACAAAAGCCTCCAAACCGGCCTTCAATACTTTGTACATTAAAAATATCTTTGACACAATGGTACTTCAGTAATAAGTGACCTTCATTACTTTTCATATTAAAAATATGGTTGATATAATGATAGTGAATTATAATATATAATTCACATAAAGAATGACAGATCATAGCCCACTTGGAAAGTGGATAAATATTCACATCAAATAAGGGCACTGTATTCCAAATTTTATTCACAATGAAAGATTTTCAAACCCTATAATAGAAGTGTCTTTCAAATTTTGTTGACAATAAGGAGAGTGTATTCTCAATTTTATTCACAATAAAAATTTTCACACGATGATAATAATAGAAGTGTCTTCCCAATTTTGTTGACAATAAAGGGAGTGTATTCCCAATTTTATTCACAATAAAAAATTTTCACACCTAATAATAAAAGTGTTTTTCCAATTTGGTTGACAATGAAAAATTAATGTGTGAAAAGGTAAAATTTAAGTAAATTTGGGAAGAAATTGGATAAATTATTAATAATTTAGAATTTTTTATTATAAATTATAATACCATATATTATTAATATATATATTTTTTATTTTAGATTTATTATTTTTTAAAAGAGATTAATTTTTTTTAATATAATTTTTCTATTTTATTAATTTATAAAATATATGTATTTAAAAAATGATAAATTTAAACTTATATAGATATTTGATATATTTTTACATATTTAAAAACAAAAAAAACAAAAAAAAATATACATCTATTTTATATTAAATAATATATTATTAAAATATTTTAAATACTTTTCTTGAGTTAAATAATAACATGAGGTATTGAAAGTCTATATTTCTAAAGTTGGGAGGAAAGTGCAATCCCTTTTTTGGTACACAAAGTCCGGTTATGATGCAACATTTTTGAAATTTTCTTTAAAATAAATAGTTAAACAATAACATGAGGTATAGAAAGTCTAAATTTCTAGAGTTGAGAGGGAGGTACAATCCTTTTTTAGTAGACAGACAACACTTATCTACTAATAATGTCGTACACTTGGATATGAGACATGACTGCAGTAATCTTTTTGCAGGTTATTCACGATAGCCGACCTTCAACTTGTTAAGGGTTTAAGTGAGTTTGGAGAGATGGAATCAACTATCTAAGTGCTTGGTTTTTCTGTGTGAATTTTCTGGATTACTAAACTTTGGTACAGTGCCTGGATTTCGCTCGAGTTTGTCGCAGACGCTTATCTCCTCCTCTAAATTAATTTATTCGTAACGAAACATTAAGCAACTAAACAGGGAGCTGCTTAGGCCATATGCTTTCTTTTTGAATCTGGAGAGATATGGAGAGATATTATGGTGTTCTAACTTTTATTAATTTTAAGGTTTGCTCATATGTGTCTTTTTTAATATGGAGAGATATTATGATGTTGTGTAACTTTTCTATTCTAAGTTTTGATTTTTAATATAAATTTTGGTTTTCTTATTCCTCACTTAATAAATAAATGAGTGAAATTAAAAAAAAACAAAAAAAAGCATTAGTATTATTACTTTATTTAATTCGACTCAAAGTATCTATATTTTCAACTAAATAAATAGTTGAGATTTCAATCTAAATGAATATTCTTCATCTAATACACGATCTAATGTAACACTTAATTTATTTACCGGGTTACATTTACCATAATTAATAAAACATTTACATATAACCTACAAGATTTTCATTCCTTATTCATTTGTGAATATACTTAAGTCCACTTGTAATTATTTTGATATATAATCTATAGAGTCTAAGCTTAACTCATATGTGGTATCTTAAATGGATTTGTGATAACATACTTGTAAGTTAAACATTGCAGTACTAATCATTAACTTGAATCATTTAATCGTATACCATCTAGAATTTTCCAACTCATTTGAACACTGTTATGAACCCAACTATATTACTCTCTAGTTATTAATCAAACAAAAATATGAATAAAAATTTATTGCACCAATCTCGAGTTTCTATGAATTTATTACACTAGTCTCGAGTTTCTATTCAGCGTTTAAGTTGAACCCTAGACTGATGTTACATACTATCGCATTTACCATCATCAGATCAAGACCTATGGTGATCAAAATTTGATGGAGTGGGTTAGGGTTAACCACCCATTCCCCCCATCTCCCACCTTCATTTCATTTTCCACAAACTCTGTAGGCTCTTCGGCTCTGCAACCTGTTTCTTTGTTGGCTGAGTTACTACGATGTTTTCCTGCGGTTATCATGGTTTAAGGTTTTGTTTTCAATATGTTGATCTACTGTTCTGAGATGCTCCCTTTTGGAATAATGCGTGATAACCTTCTGCGGAGCCATACTCTTGCTCCATAGGTCTCTTCGTGTGGTTTTTAGTCTTCTGTCTGTTGGTTTTTCCCTATAAAATTTTGTTTTTCAAAGGCATCCTCTTAGTTTATTTCAAAGCTACACTTCTATCAATAGGCTTCCGCACTTAAGCTAGAAGGTAAGTTCAATTTTCTACTGTATCTCTTTAAAACCAATGGTTTGCTCTAGTGTTCGTGTAGTTTCCTTAATAATTATTGTTATCTTCAAATAACTTGAACACTTTTTCATTTTTTAACTCGTTCCTATTGTTTTCTTTCGGGGTTCTGGACTCGGTTTGGCTC
The DNA here is from genome assembly GCA_034641835.2 of Pinus albicaulis. Taxonomy (NCBI): domain Eukaryota; kingdom Viridiplantae; phylum Streptophyta; class Pinopsida; order Pinales; family Pinaceae; genus Pinus; species Pinus albicaulis. The sequence continues at coordinate 783,613,047 of CM076583.1, forward strand.
GAGGTTTGTAGCAAAGCGAAGGCAAGACCCTTCATTGACCTTTTTCTTTCTATGTTTCTGTGTTGTAATACAACACCTCTCTCGGCATACTCTGTAGGCAAGGCCCAACGATTTCCGATGAAAGAATTGTTTAATGAGGAATGGAAGCCATATATTTGACTGAGTCTTACTGTTTTGTTTTAATTTCAAGTGTAGTTCTCTCTACTCTTAGATATATTTCCATATAAGCAATGGTTCTAGTTTTCTTGTTAAGGATACGCCTTACTTGACTCTGTAAATTATTATTTCCAAGATTTTCTCAACTATGATCTTTTCTATGCACTTCTTTATACTGTATAACTCTTGTTATTGCACTGGAGGTATTCAATTCAAGCAAGAGTAGTTAATTTTACAATTTTTGGCTTTCATTTTGGTAATGAAAGAACTCTATATATTTGTTATAATTTATCCGCTCCAGTTTAAATAACTAAATGATTTTCTCGTTTTATTAGATTCGTTATCCTCATTTTTTCTGAATTCATGGTTTCACTGTGGAGATTCTTTGTTTACTGCTAGAGTGCACTTCCAAAACCTTGGGAATAATCCTGTTGGGACTGGAACCAGGAAATTATGTTAAGTCAGGGTTCTAAACCCTCAGAACTCCCAATAATTTTCTTGAGAAAAAATACCACATCACGAGAATGTCTTACTATTTGCATAGTTTATGGTTTACTTATTCTATACAAAGTTTACAGTGGTCATTGTTTGATTTCTTGAATATCTCACTGTATCCTTACCGTTTGTTTTAGAATTAATTAATAAATAATTACAATGGTTTCAATATTATTTACCATTTAGTTTGATAACTGTTTTCCAATTTCTTCTTGAAATCTTGTGTTTTCTAGGAGGAATTTTCTAGCACGTTACACTACTATTCTAGAATATTTTCTACATGGAATTTTATGCTTACTGAATAGTAAATTTAACAGAGTTCTCAAGTTTATCATTTAATATGTCCTCATTCTGTTCTAGAACATCAAAGTAGAATTTATACTTTAATATCATTCACATGTTATTCTTGTATAGTGTTAGAATGAATTCTTGGGTACATATGCATAGATTTGTTTTATGTTATTGCAAACATAATTAATATAACTTTGTTTAATCCTGTAGACTCATATTCCATTCATATACAGTAATATCATAATCACTGGTATTTCCTGTCACATTCATATTTATTTCATATACAGTAATATAAAGAGTTATTGATATTTCCTATCACTTTCATATTTACTTTCGCCTGCTATAAAATTTACGTCTAGATACAGAATATCAATAGTAACTTAGATGTTGTATGTACCTACTTCAGAATTTAGGATTTTGTCTCAGTAACTGCTTGGTCCGCCCAACCTTGAGTGAGGTGATTGCGTCCTTGGCTCCCCCGTTGCTCCACACCAGGTCTAAGGAAAAGCCTCAATTCGAGAAAACTCTCAAACATAACATTTTCATCTTCCCAAGTAGCCTCCTCCACGACAAAGTGCTTCCAGTACACTTTAAATTGGGGGATGACTCATTTACAGAGTGTTATTTCACTTCGATCTAGGATATGTTGCGGTTCTAACAGACTCACCATCCATTTCTACCTGCAAGCAACAATATTTTGTATTAGTTCAAATTAGAAAATCATTGTATGTATATCATATGTCTTGTTCGACTTACATGTATATCCTACCAGTGTATGGTGTGCTTTGAATCATGTACATAACGCTTTAGTAAAGACACATGAAATATATTGTGCACTAGAATATGGCTTGGTAAGGCCAAATGATAGGCCACTGACCCTACCCTCTCTAAAACTTCAAAAGGTCTGCAATATCAGGGAGCCAACCTTGCACAAGCATTCCATTATAGAGTGCTTTTCTTTGGCTTAATTCTCACGTATACATGGTCCCCTACTGCAAATTCCCGAAAAATTATTTTCCTCTCTACATAAACCTTTTTTATGTCTTGAGCCGCCTTCAAATTCTATCTAATTTTCTTAACCTATCACTCCATCTCTTCTAGCATATATGGTTCAAGCATCATTTTATTTTCTGGGTTACTCCAGTTTATAGGAGTTGGACACTATCTCCCATATAATTCTTCGAGAGGGCTCATATTAATAGACTCTTAATATCCATTATTGTAGGAAAAATCAACCAAGTGTAAGTACTCATCCCATTTCATTCGCTATTGCATTACATACATGTGCAGCATGTCTTCTAACACTTGATTCACCTGTTCTGTTTGGCCATCCAATTGCGGATGGTGTGCAGTGCTGAATTGTATTTTTATTCCCAGTCCACTAAATAGTGTCTTCCAGAATGGTGATGTGAACTCACATCCTGATCTAAAATGACTGCCCGAGGAATACCATGTAGTCTAAAAATCTCTTTGATAAAAATATCAGCAATTTGCACAGTCTTGTAGGTAGATTGCATAGGAATAAAGTGTGCCACTTTGCTAAGTATATCAACTACCAACATAATAAAATCATTATGCCTTTTGTTTTGGGGTAAACCTGTAATAAAATCAAAGGAAATAACTTCCCACTTCCATTCAGGTACTGGAATTAGTTAAAGCAATCTCACAGGGTGCTAATGCTCTACCTTAATATGTTGGCACTCAAGGCACTTGGTGAAATATTCTACTATATCCCTTCTCATCTATGGCCAAGTATAGTCTTTTCTGATTGTTGTCAACATATTTTGGTCACTCGGATGTCCGACATAGGTAATTCTATGATACTCATCCAAAATAATTCTTTTTATACTCTCCTAATTAGCAATATATATCCTTTTTCGGAAAACAAAAATTTGTTTTTCATTGAGTTCATATTCAGACTATGTTCCTCTTTTCTCATCATATTTTACCTGCTACCACAAATTATGATATTCTCAGTCTTCCCTTGCTTCTTCTAAAATATGGCCTTGAAAATTTGATTCATTCTCATTGAAATACATTTCATAAATGTCGTGCAATTTTCTGCTCAAGGCATCCACCACTTTTTTCTCTTTTCCTTTTACATGCTCAATATCGAAATCAAATTTGCTAAGAAACGCATTCCCTATTTCTTGGTGGGCATTCAAATCAGCCTCTTTAAAGTAGTTGGTTAAGCTACTATGATCGGTCCTTAGCACAAATCTATTTCCAAGTAGATAATGCCTCCATATTCGCAAGGCATGCACAACTGCAGTCAGGTCCAAATCATATGTTAAATATCTCTGCTCATGATCCTTTAGCTTCCTAGATTCATATGCTATGACTTTTCCTTCCTTGGTCAACACTTCTCCTACACCTTCTTTGCATGCATCGATACATACCTCGAATTCCTTGCTTGGATCTGCTACCTTGAAAACAAGAGCAGTAGCTAACAGTTTTTTTAATAACTCAAAACTGTTTTGACATTCTTGTGCCCATTTGAAAACTCTTCCTTTCCTTTGCAAAGAAGTAATAGGATAAGCTATTTTGGAGAAGACATTAATAAATCATCGGTATTAACTAGCCAAACCCATAAACGAGCGTATGTTCACCACATTCTTTGGTGCCTTCCATTCCATAATTTTTTTTATCTTTTCTGGGTCCACAGCTATTCCTTCTGCCAAAATTACATGCCCCAAGTATTGGATCTACTCTTTAAGGAAATCACATTTACTAAACTTTGCATAGATTTTATGCTCTCTTAGCGTTTTCAGTATACTACGCAGATGTTCCCTATGCTCTTCCTCATTTTTAGAGTAAATAATGATATCATCAATAAATATTAACACAAACTTATCCAAGTATGGCTAGAAAATTCCATGCATTAAACTCATAAATGTTGTTGGTGTGTTGGTTAACCCAAGCGATAGCACCAAAAACTCATAGTGTCCATAGCAGGTATGGAAAGTTGTCTTGCTTATATCCTCATCCTTAATTCATATTTTATGATAGCCTGACCTTAAGTCAATTTTGGAGAACATTGTAGCTCGCTTGACTTCGTCAAATAAATCATCAATGCGCAGCAGGGGGTACTTGTTTTTAACAGTCAATTTGTTGAGCTGATGATAATCCATACACATACGCATAGTACCATCCTTCTTCCTTACAAACAACACCAATGCTCCCCGTGGTGACACACTTGGCCGAATATAACCATTATCCATCAAATCCTTCAATTTCATCTTTAACTCTGTTAATTCTGGTACACTCATTTTATAGGGAGTTCGGGACACAGGTGCTACTCTAGGTATTAACTCAATAATAAAATAAATATCTCTTTTTGGCAGCAGCCCTGGAATCTCCTTAGGAAAAACATCTTGAAATTCTTGCACAAGAGGAATATTTTCTAACATAGTAGTCTTGTCTTTTGTATTGGTGAACCTAACTTGAATTGCATAAAGCTGACATCCCTTTCTTATGCATTTACTTAGTTGTGATGCAATAATCGATCGCAGCTTTAAGGGCTTTTTAATTCCTAGCAGTTCCTGTCTTCACCCATCATTAGACTTGAAATGTATAACCTTATTCTTACAGTCTACCAAAGACTAGTTTCTTTCCAACCAATCCATTCCCAGCAATATATCATAAGAGCCAAATGGTACTACATTGAGTTCCATAGTTATGCGCTAGTCCCCAATTTTTAATTCAGAGTTGGATACCTTATATGAACCCATCTTCTAGTTCTTGTAGCCAGCTAAACCAGCCATGGCTTTTTGAATTTCCGTTCCTGCAATTTACTATTTTCAACTACACGAAGGTGTATGTAGCTCAAACTGGCACCAGGATCAACTAGAATAGAAACAACTCGGGTTTGAATCTTACCTTCTAGTTCTGTCATGGTCAGCTGGTAATCCATTTGTCGATCCTCCATCGCTACGTTGATTCTGGGTATGTTTCGAGATACATCCCCCACCGTTGATGCTTCTTGCAGATTTGTTGCCACCTCACTCGTTCCCCGATGTGGACAATTCTTAAAATAATGAGCTTCTCACATCCTCAGCACTGAAATGGGGGTTTTTGAGGTTGCCCAATATATGGTCTACTAGAAGCTTCATTAGGCCTTTCTTCCCCCATCCACATAGTTCTGTTTTTGCTTTTACCATTATGCTTGCTAAGTGGATGTCTTTCAGCATTCTTGAAATTGTTGGATCTTCTACTTATGTTAATGGAAAAAATTTTATGCCCCTTTCGAGGTGGCCAACTTTTCCCAACTTCTCCCTTCACCTTAGACTACCAGTAGCACATTTGTGCCTTCCTAATTGCTTCATCCATAGTCTTTGGATTCACAAACTCAATCCTTTCCTTCATATGAATTGGAAAAATACTCAAAAAATGCTTCACCTTGGCTTTTTCATCACGTAGGTAGGGTACATATCTCAATAAGGATGTGAATTTTGTAATAAATTCATCCATAGTCATTTGGCCCAATTTCAAATCATGAAACTCTTGGGACTTCTCATCATAAAATCTTTTAGTTAAGTACTTGTCTTTAAATTACTGCTGAAATTCATCCCAAGTTAAGTTTTGGTCTTCTACTCCTCTTACATTCTTCACTTCCTCCCACCATAGTGTTGCTTTCTCCCACAGCTGGAAAATGGCTAGGCAAGCTTTAAGCTTGTTTTTATACTCATACACCTAAAAGTATTTATTCATATTTATAATCCATGATTCCGCCATTTCCTTCGCCTCTCCATAAAAAGTAGGAGGTTTGATCTTCCAAAATTATCCTTGTAACTCCACTTTCTACTTTTTCAACTCTTGCTCTTCCATAACATTTCCAAATTCCGCCTCATTATAGGTTTGACTTTTATGGCTTTTTTGCGTTCGACTGTCCTCCACATGACCATGTACTCCTTGGCATTGATCCCTTTTTTTTTGAGTATTTTTCTCACGGCTTGGTTGTCCACTGGGAGGATTTTGACTATCCGACAAACTCTACAATATCCTCTCTTGTTCTCTCATAAGTATTTCATTGTCACTGAGAGCTTTAAACATTTATGTTTGTAGCTGTTGAACAATATCCAGCAATCTATTTGTCTTTTGCTGTTGTTATTCCAACATTCTGCTTATCTGCTGGTGTTGGTCCACACTTAGTTGCACCCACATTTTGGGACTGACCTCAAGATTGGTCATAGGGTGAGTCTCTCCCGTGTTTCTAGGTGGATGTTGGGTTGATCCTCTTCTCATGATGAAATATAGAAATCTTGTTCCTGTACTTATCAAAATATCAAACCATTAATTTCATGAACTTCCTAACACAACAGTTTAGTATGGTTCTGGCCCATTTGGCCCAGTTTATAACTTATGCTCTGATACCACTTGTAACACTTAACTTATTTACCAGGTTACATTTGCCATTATTAATAAAAAAATTACATATAAACTATAGGATTTCCATTCATTATTCATTTTCGAATATACTTAAGTCTAATTGTAATTATATTGATATATAATCTACACAGTCTAACCTTAACTCGTATGTGGTATTCTTAAATGGATTTGTGATAACATACGAGTAAGTATGACATTGCAGTACTACTCATTAACTCAGATCATTTAATCATATACCATCTGGACTTTGCCAACTCATTTGAACACTATTATGAACCCAACTAGATTAATCTCTAGTTATCAATGGAACAAAACTATGAATAAAAATTTATTGCACCATTCTCGGGTTTCTATGATTTTATTACACTAGTCTCGAGTTTTTATTTAGAATTTAAGTTAGACCCTGGATTGATGTTATGTGCACTAGCTGTCTTAGTGTACTATCACATTTACCATCGTCGGATCAATATCTACGGTGATCAAAATTTTATGGAATGGGTTAGGGTTAACCAACCGTTTCCCCCATCTCCCGCCTCCATCTCATTTGCCACAAACTCTGTAGGCTCTTCGGCTCTACAACCTTTTTCTTTGTTGGTCTAGTTGCTATGTTGTTTTACTTTGGTTATCATGGTTTAAAGTATATGTTTTCAATATGTTGATCTAGTGTTCTAAGATGCTCCCTTTTAGAATAATGAGTGATAACCTTCTACAGAGCCATACTCTGGCTCCAGAAGTCTCTTCGTGTGGTTTTCAGTCTTCCGTCTCCTGGTTTTTCCCTGTAGATTTTCATTTTTCAAAGGCATCCTCTCGGTTTATTTTAAAGCTACATTACTATCAACAGGCTTCCGCACTTAAGCTAGAAGGTAAGTTCATTTTTCTACTATATCTCTTTAAAAACAGTGGTTTTCTCTACTATTTGTGTATTTTCCTTAATAATTAGAGTTATCTTCAAATAACTTGAACAATTCTTCATTTTCTAACTCATTCTTCTTGTTTTCTTTTGGATTTCTGGACTAGGTTTAGCTCGAGGTCTATAGCAAAGCAATGGCAAGACCCTTCATCAACCTTACCTCTTCTACCCAACAGTAAGTAATTGTTGTCACTACATTTCAGAAGTTTTCTTTCTATGTTTTTTTGTTTTAATACACCACCTCCCTCCACATACTCTACATATGAGGCCCAACGATTTCTGATGAAAGAATTGTTTAATGAGGAATGGAAGCCATATCTCTAGCCCAGTCTTACTCTCTTTTTTTTAATTTCAAGTGTAGTTCTCTTTGCTCTCAGAGATATTTCCTTATAAGCAAGGGTTATAGTTTTCTTGTTAAGGCTATGCCTTACTTGACTCTGTAAATTAATATTTCCAAGATTTTCTCAACTATGATCTTCCCTCTGTACTTCTTAATATTGTATAACTCTTGTTATTGTACTGAAGGCATTCAATTCAAGCCAGAGTAGTTAATTTTATATTTTTTGGGTTTTGTTTTGGTAATGAAAGAGCTCTATATAATTATTGTAATTTCTCCGCTCCAGTTTCAATAACTAAATGATTTGCTCATTTTATTTCTTTTAGAGTGGTCGTTGTTTTATTTCTTTAATATCTCACTATATCCTTACCGTTTGTTTTAAAATTACTTGATAAAGAATTACAATGGTTTCAATATTATCTACGATTCAGTTTGATAAAAATTTTCCAATTTCTTCTTGAAGTCTTGTGTTTTATAGGAGGAATTTTCTAGCACTTTAGACTAATGTTCCAGAATATTTTCTACATGGAATTTTCTGTTTACTAAATAGTACATTTAACAGAGTACTCGAGTTTATCATTTAATATTTCCTCATTATGTTCTATAACATCAAAGTAGAATTTCTACTTTAATATCCTTCACATGCTATTCTTGTACAGTGTTAGAATTAATTCTTGGGTACATCTACATAGATTTGTTTTCTGTTATTGCAAAAATAATTAATATAACTCTGTTTAATCCTATAGACTCATTTTTCGTTCATATACAACAATATAAAAAAAATCACTGATATTTCCTGTCACTTTCATATTTTGTTCGCCTCCTATAAAATTTATGTCTAGATACAAAATATCAACAGTAACTTAGATGTCATATGTATGTACTTCAGAATTTAGGATTTTGTCTCAGTAACTGTTTGGTCTGCCCAACCTTGAGCGAAGCGATTACGTGCTCGGCTCCCCCCTTGCTCCACACCAGGTCTGAGAAATTTTTATGAGATAGGAAGTCTGACCTCGAGGTTGAAAAATCTAGTCAACTTCATCAAGGTATTTTCCTTGAGTTCCACTGGTACCACCATGATCTTAGGACAACTCAGAACCAGCATACAATGCTTTTCCCTCTAACTCTTCTGCACAAAACCCCTTTCCCTCCTAGGATTTTTCCTTAAATCCTTTATGGGAAGGTAACTATGAGAACTGTCTCAACCTCTTCCCAGATTTCTTGAAAAAATTATCACACAGTTATTTTCACCTTTTACTCGAAACAAAACTGTCTTTTAATTAAATTATTTAAAGAAAAGTCATGTGTTAATATCCTTAGTGAATGCCTCATTTATTACTAATTAATGTGTCTAAATAACTTATGTAACAACAAGTAAGAAAATAAAAAACTAAATAAAAATGTTACATCTAATGGACAATATAAAAAGTTGGTTAATCTTTCCTTTTTCAATTTCTTAAATTGGTATTTTTTTTTATTTATTAAAAATTCAATTGTAAAACTTAACTATCTTTCTAATTTATTAAAAAAAAAAATATTATGAAAAGTGGTTTTTAAAGTAGGTGTATTTTATTTCATTTAGTGGGACTATTAAAAAATAATATTAGTTTTATAAATTAAATTTTATAATATTATTTTTTTTATAAGTTTAGGTTTCATAATAATGTTAAGGTTATAATAAATATGATCATTATTATATAATATCATTAGTAATATAATTATTATTAATAATAATATTCAAATTGATATTGAAAATAATAATATTAGTAATGGTATTAATATAATATATTAATAATTTATTAAATAATGTTAATAAACTTAATTAGGTAAATTGATTTAGGTTTTAGGTTTTATTATTTTAGAATTTTAATAATATTGGTTTTATTATTATTTTAGGTTTATAATAACATTATTAGTAGTAGTAGTTATTGATAAAGATTGATTTGAATATTAATGTGAATATTAATATGAAATTATTAATATTATTAATGAAATTATTAATATTATTGATGAAATTAACATGTTTAATGTAAGTAATATAATATTTTACTAATATTAATAAATATATTAAATTATAGATTAGTCTTATTTATAAAATATGATGGGCATATAAATGATGGAAAATTTCTTTAGTCTATATCAACCACATTTACTAATGTGGTTGTACTAGTATAAACTATATTCAAACTTGAATTTTCATAAATTCATTTTAGATTTAAAAAATATTTAAAAAAAACAAAGTCTTATAACTTAACTTAAAAAATTATTCTCACTAAAATATTTTAATGATAATATTAAAAAAAAATGAAATCTTTTAAAACAATTTAAAAGCTGAAAATGGAGAAATCTAATAAGAAGTCTAAAAATTTTAACCCTTGTTCAAGTATTTTTCAAAATTGATTTTTTTTAATAGTTTAAAAGGGTTTAATCTACTGTAGAAAGATAATTTAAACAAATTTGTATATTATGTAAGAAAGAATACAAATTATCCCAAAAATATATAATTTATTTTCTTAATTCAAAAATTAATTTTATCTATAGTTTTTTTTTCTTGTGTTGTTTGAAAAGGTATATCTTTTAACAACATAAATTTCATCATAAAATTATGTTGAAAGAATTTTATGAGTGTATTATTGTATTTATGATTTTAAAATTTAATTAATGTAAGTTTATAAGAGGAGTTTGAATATCTTATTTTTTTAAAACTCCAATTAAATCCATGTTTTAAGATATTTTCAATCTTTATTAATATGATCATTGGTATGGCTAATAATATTTATATTTATTGTGCACATATTTCTCATGATTTTTGTCTTCGTGTTTATTTTTTTGCAAAATTAAGAAAGAAATTAGTATGTAAATTATAATAAGCTTATAAATTTATTAACGATATTCACTATAAATGTGTAATTTAAAAATAATTTTAAAGAGGAAACTTGAAACATTAACTAAAACCAAAGAAATAAATTCTTATTATTAACAAGATTCACTATAAATATGTAATTTAAAAACAATTTTAAAGACCAAACAATAAACATCAACTAAAGCCAAGGAATTTAGTTAATTTCTCTTTCTTCTTGTTCATATAATATTCATTCTCTCTATTTAAAAATCTAAAATAGTTATAGCATTACCCCATGGGATTTTATTATAATTTCAGAAAACATTTTTGCTTCTAAACAACTTAATATAAATAAATATTATAGACAAACACATAATTAATAATTGAATATGAATCTCTCAAAAATTCACTAATCTTGTATAAGTTTGGCCAAGCTCATTCTAAACATAATGTGTAGTTTAACTTTGTTCCATAAAAACTATATTAATGATTTGTTTGGAATTAAAAAATATTAATATTAATGATAAATTATATGCTTCTTAAACTATATTAATGATTTGTTTGGGATTAAAAAATATTAATATTAGTGATATATTATATGTTCCTTAGTAATTTTATGTATTATTATTTTAAAAAAATATTTTCAACATGGCAAAAATCAAATTGAGATTACAACAGTAAAATTCTGATCTTTTATTCATTCAATTTTATGTCATATATTATATTGTTCATTCTAGTATATTTATTTTATGTAGTTTTATCTATCACATTAGTTCAACTTCTTTCTTTCTTTTTTTGTAAAATCATTTGGTTTAATGTGAAGATAGTTTAATTAAGGGTCAAATATGTCATAATTATGCTTACTTCTCCTTCGGTAGACCTTAATTCAAAGAAATATTAGGTGAGATTCTTCTCTAAGATATGTAAGACATTGAAAAGATAACATAATTCATGTTATGATGAGATCTATGTAATAAATATTATGTTTTAAATCCACTATATCACTTACTTTTAGCAAGGTTTGAGAGATAAAGTGAATAATAAATGTCCTTCTTTATTATAATACACTTGGTGGTCATGATGAATAATTTCTTTTGGCTTTATTTTTGTATTGACTTGATGAATTATAGAGGTCTTAACCTATGTATAAAGAAATTGATAGATTCATATTATATTTTCACATTTCTATAGCTCAATAAGTCGAGAGTTTTCTTCATGGCTATTATAGTATTTTGATAGAATTATCACCCTTTAAGAAAAGCCTTAACAATGAAAAAATATAGATGATTTGTATGTATATTACAATTTAAATAATGAAGAATTACAAATTTGAAAAATTACACACATAATATGTAATGCTTCACTATTTAAATTGAAAAATGTATACATGCCCACACATATCATGTGTAACTTTTAATTATTAAAAAAGATTTTTTAAATGCATAAATAATTCCAATGCTTTGAAAATCAGTTTTGGCCTTTGGATTTTGTAAACTAGATAACTTAAACTTGCAATTCCAACTAATCTTTGTTAAATTCTAAACAAAATTAATCTAAGATATACATGAAAGAAATTATCCAAATATAAAACAATAAGACAACTTGAAATGTTTTATCTATAATATATACATTTAAAATTGAAATATTTTAATTAGCATGGGCATTGAAATATTATATTAGTATATTTATTGATCACATTGTTTACATTAAAATTCTTTTTTGTTATTAATATATTTTTAATGCATATTAATAAGTTTGTTATTAATATATTTTTAATGCATATTAATATTTTTTATTAATATATTTTTAATGCATATCACTATTACTTAATTTTACATTTTGAGATATTTTATTTATAAACCATATTAGAATTTATTTTTATTAAATTTTTGTTATTATAAATATTATTTAAAATTATTTAAATATTTTAAGTATAAGAATTATATATCTTAATAGAGCAGTAAAATTAAACTTTAAATATAATAATACATCCTTACATATATCTTAAGTAATTTAGGCTATCATGATATAAATGAAATTTTAATTTAAAATAAAATGATGAATTATCATCTAGATACACAAAATATATACTTCCACAAATAGATAAATATAACGTTATTTGAAAAACTTTTAAATTTGTCATTTTTCGTGGTTAGAAATTCCTCCCAATTGATTAGGCCTTAATGATTTTTATGTAATTGGGTAAATTACGACAGTGACAAATTAACAACCACCCTAATTGTCTCTGTTCAGCTTCGAACGTCCAGATTATTTTCTGCTACTAATTCACATTTTCACATTGTGGACCAAAAATAATGGAAAATTTTGTCCCTTACGAGGAAGGTCAGTTGCTTATATTGATCATTAAGAAAACTAAACGATGAGGATATTGAATGGCCACCAAATCCATAGAGAAAACTAAAGATTACCATAACTAGTGTTCAGGTACCTCGGTTGTCTCTTTGATTCGATCACATGTATTATTGTAAATTTGTGGATACACTGCATTTTCTATCATGCTGTCCACTCGTTGAATAGAACATTTGCCTCTTTGATTTTATCACAATTATTATCATAAATTTGTGGATACACTGCATTTTCGATCATGCTGTCCAGTCGTTGAATAGAACATTTGCCATGAGGACTTGAGAGATATGAGACATAATATATTATTATACGTAATTAAAAAAAAACTCAGTTTGTATTTTAAAATTGTTATATATGATTAAAATTGGTTATTTTAATTTTAATTAATATAAATTTTTATTTAGAAAAAGAATAAATATTTGATATATGATGCATTTAAATTTTTTTTTTAAATGTTTAATTTTGAATTTAAATTATTATTATAATAAAGTTTTATTTTTATATTAAATAGTAAAGTATTAAGGATGAAAATTTATTTCGAAATTAATTATGTATTTTTTTAATTGAATTTATAAAATATTGTAAAATTAGAACATCTACTATTAAAATTAAATCTGCATAATTAAGAAAGAATCTATATATATATATATATATATATATATATATATATATATATATATATATAATATCAAATGTATTATAAGATAAGTGTATTAATTTCTATTATATATATTAATATTTATATATAAATCATTTATTTATATAATTGAAAAATAATGTGAAATGGACAAATAAATTATTATTTTTTCATATAAAATTTTTCATTATCAATAAATCAATATTTGTCTCATCTTAAACAAAGGCCTTCAATCCTCACTAATAAACTGGCCTTCAATAGTTTATTCATTAAATGTACTCACTAGCAAGTTGTCTTCATTATATTTCATATCAAAAATATCTTTCATATAAGGATAGTGAAATCTAATATATAATTTATATGGAGAATGGCCCGTCAACCCCATTTGGAAAGTGAATAAATATTCAGAATTCCCAATTTTATTCGCAATGAAAGAGTTTCACACCGAATAATAAAAGTGTCTTCCCAATTGTGTTGACAATGAAGAATTGATGTGTAAGAAGGTAAAATTCTTGCTAATTTGGAAAGAATTTGGATAAATTATTAATTTGGAAATTTTAATTATAAATTGTAATATAACATATTGTTAGTATATATATATTTTATTTATATCTATTGTTTTTTAAAAATTATTATTTTTTTAATTTAATTTTGTTAATTTAAAAAATATATACATTTGTGATATTGAATAGAAGGCTATTGATTGCTCTCTTAATACACTCTTTGATGTGAAGTCATTTTTCCATTCTCATCCCCCTATATATATATATATATATATATATATATATATATATATATATACAAATTTAAATATTTTACTTATTTAAAAAACAACCAAAAAAATATACATCTACTTTATATTAATATTAAATATTAATAAAATATTTTAATATTATTTTTAAATAAATAATTAAATACTAACATTTCGTATAGAAAATCTAAATTTCTAAAAGTTGAGAGGGAAGTGCAATCCCTTTTTTAGTACACATGCCAGCCTTATCTTCCCTGTTATAATGCAACATTTTTTAATATTTTTTTAAATAAATGGAAAAATAGTTTCTTGATTACTAAAGTTGGTTGCTCATAATGATGTTTAAGAAAATAGAAGGATCAAAGTATGGAATGGCCATTAAATCCACATAGAAAACCTTAGGTGGCGTTCAAGTACCTCGGACGTCTCTTTGATAAGACGAAGGTATTATCATAAATTTATGGGTTCGGTGTGTTTTCAATAATGTTGTACATGCAACATATATTAAATTACATCATGTTAAATGTCAATTGAAAAAAAATTACATTCAACCACGATAATTACACCATCATTATCTACATTACTATTTTATATGATTTCGCATAATTCAATTAGCATTTTTTTTTATTTGGATAATAATATACATCTTTTTGCAAGAAGTGTACATGTACATAAACATAACCATTGGATAAATAAAGATTTATGAAGTTATAACTACTGACATCTTCCATATTATGTATTAATTCATTTAAGTACTCCTAAATCATAACATGCGTACTCTGTGATCGGCTCAATGCATGTTAACCTATGTATCACTTTGGTTAACATTTTAATTACAAGGTAGTAGATTTAATGCACCAGTCTCGAGATTATCTTCGGCATTTAAGTTTAGTCTGATCATGGGTTATGGTCTACAATTCCATCGGTCTGGCATCTCTTCTGTGGTTAGATCAAATTTCCTGGCGATCTATGATGGTGGAGCAGTTAGGGTGGGTTAGGGTAACCACCCATCCCCCTCGTCTCCCTCCTTGCCTCATTATTGTATTCCGTTGTTGAGTTGCCTTGGCTCTGCAACTCTTTTGCCACTACAGCATGTATTATTCCATTGAATTCCTTTGGTTCACCACACTTAAACTTATTTTCATGGCTGAGTTCAAATTTTCTCACTTTAGAGTTTGCACTGTGAAATTATTTAAGAACTCCATTAAGTTCCTTCGAACCTCCAAAGAAGAAGTTCCTTTGCCTCTCATTCCATTCCGGCAGCAATATTCTTATGTTCGGGTTCTTACAGCTTAATTTCTCTTCGCCTCGAACCTGCCTCTAAGCTCTATAATGTAAACCGTTTAATGTTTACTTTTTTTTCTATGTTTTACTTTAGCAGAGTTCGTCATACAAATAATTATTTAACGAATTTTTCGTTACCTTGTCTCATAGCAATTCTAACTAAGTTTTCTACTGTTATGCTATGATTATTTTTGTGGTTGGTTCCAAACAAAGTTCTTGGCAAATAGGCTTAAAGACCAGACAATAGTCCCTTTCTCAAATGTCATAGGTGAGTAGATATGAAAATTTCCTCCAAAGTTTTCCTTACTATTCTGAATTATAATATTCACCTCTGCTTACTTTGCAGGTGAGGTCTCCTTCCTTCGGTGATTTGATCAGTTTCAAATTTAGATTTCCACTTATTTTAGGAAATGAGCCCTACTCCGAGGCTTGGACTTACTAGATTTTTTTTTTTATGTAAATAATTTTTTACTCTTTCTGCTCTCATAGCATTATTAAGGAGAAACGAGGGTTCTTAATCCCTATGTTAAAATACAATGCCATACTTGGCTTGTATATGATAGATTGAGATTTTCTGTTAGAATATTTTTGTACTTCGTGATAACTAAGAATTGTATATCATTTTGGTAGATAGAGTTCAAGCTGGACTACAAGGGTTAATTCTGTAGCTTCTGGTTTATATAAATGAACTTGTTCATAAGTAAATACTTAGTAATTGTCAATGTAATTTTTGTCTTCTTGCTTACTGAGTTTAATTATATGATTAAAGAGTTTTACCGCTAATCCCGCTATGAATTTCGAGCCCAACATTTTTTCTAGTTACCGAGTTCTTTACTGCATTGTTACCTATTGGGAGTAAATGCTTCTGTCATTTTCAAATTTTCCCTTTAATAATCTAGATTATAGGTATATATATATATATATATATATATATATATATTAGTTTGTTGAGATTTATATATATAATTCCATCTAGAAATCTTTTATGAAAATTTTACTCGAGGATCCCTCCTCCTAAATGATTTCTTTTCGAAGGTTCAAATACTTAAAAATTATAGTTTGTATACTTATATATATAGTCTTCTTTCACTTACAAGTTTTTGAAACCCTGTGTTAATAGAATTTCATTATTTAAGTACCTTTTTTTTTAACTACATTACATATATATACTTTAGAAATCATATTCAGTATTTGTACCTTGTGATATATATAGAATATAACAAACGTTATAATATGATATTATGTCTTTACAAATGTCGTTGTAGACAAATTTTGCTCCTATATTTTCTATTCTCTCTTTACAGTACAACATTCATTCTATATACAAATAATTTAGAGTATGTGACCGGACCATAACTGTCTATGTAGTATCATAGGCAGAAACGACGATCTACCCAGAACCTTCTTTTGAGGGATATGGGTTTACAATCCTCAGTTATCAATTAATAGCAGTAACAAATTTTCCATAAATTCTATTTTTCTACAAAAGAGAAGATAATAAATAGTTTCCTAAATAACCAAACCTGTAACTTTCTTTGAACCTTCTAACTCAAAATTGCAGTTAAACTGAATACTTATATGTCCTCTTTTCCTTTTACTAATATTATGCCTCCCATCCATGAGTGAGGCTATTACATCCTCCAACTCTCCCCCGTGCTCCAAACCTGAGCCTCGTTGTTGACAAAACTTCTAGAAGAGACTACGGGATAATCCAGTCCAATCTCCAATTCCAGTATCAATAGAAAAAATGGATTTTTTTCCTAGTTAACACCAATCTAGAAATTTTCTCCAGAATTTTCCCTCTCTCAGTTGCCGAACATAACCCCCAAACCTCACCTGGATTCCCTTTTATCCTCAGAGTTTGGGCAACTGTTTGAACTGAATTTTTTTCAACCAACTCTCAAATCTTCAAATTGCTTTACCATTAGTCTTTTACTTTATGGAACCAATTCTATAATCAATTTTCCATTATTCAAAAATTAAATTTTGCTCCACAATAATTTTTTGACATAATTACAGTAAATGTTTTAAAAATCCTAATAAATAACTTAACAATTAGTTAATGAATAAAACAGTGGTTACAACTCCCCCCCCTGGAAGTGAACATCATCCCTGGTGTTTTCATTCTGCTCAAGCAAAAATTTCAGGATAGGCTTCTCGAACAAAACCTTCATCCTCCCAAGTAGCTTCTTCTGGGCCAAAGTGCTTCCATTGCACTTTAACCTGGGTGATGGCTCATTTGTGGAGCATGATTTCCCTCTGATCGATTATACTGAGAGGTTTGACCAAAAATTCTCCATCCAATTCGACCTGCAAACAATGATTTTGAATTAGGTTTACTCATAAATCTTAACATTCTTCAATCAATCTAGTATACATATTCTACCTGAATATTCTGCCAGTGAATTATATGTTTTTAGTCGTGAATGTATATTTTAAATAGAGATACATGAAAAAAGTTATGTACTTGAATATGACTGGGAAAAGCCAATCGATAAGCCACAGGTCGTACTCATTCCAATATTTGGAATGGACTGCAAAATCTGGGAGCCAACTTGGCACATGAGGCCCATCTTAAGGTGCTTTTCTTTGGCTTAATCCTTATGTACACATGGTCCCCTATTTCAAATTCACGATAGGTCCTTTTCTTTTCTGCATACAATTTTTTCTATATTGAGCTGCCTTCAAATTTTTTCAAATATTCTTTACATCTGTCTCCATTTCAGCTAACTTGTCGGGTCCAAGCATAAACTTGTTTTCTGGGCTACTCTAATTAATAGGATTTCTACACTATCGCCCATACAAGGCTTCGAACATAATCATCTTGAGTGATTCCTAATAGTCGTTATTGTATGAAAACTCTACTAGGTGTTAATACTCTTCCCACCTAGTTGGTTGTTGCATTACATACATATGTAACATGTCCTCCAAAATTTAATTTACTCGCTCTATTTGTCTGTCCGTCTGCAAATGGTAAGCAGTGCTAAATTTAATATGAGTTCCCAACCTCGTGAATAATGTTTTCCAAATTATTGATGCAAACTTTACATCCCTGTTAGATATGACAGTCTTTGGAATTCCATGCAATCTGAAGATCTCTCACATGAATATATCCACTATCTACATCGTTTGATAAGTGGACTGCACTGGAATAAAGTGTGTTGATTTTCTTAATCTATCTACCACTACCATTATAGAGTCATTATGCTTTTTTGATCTTGGTAGCCCAGTGATAAAATCTAATGATATCACCTCCCACTTCCACTCAGGTACCGATATAGGCTACATCAGCCCAGCTAGGTATCGGTGCTTCACTTTCACTTGCTGGCATTCTAAGCATTTGTTTAGATATTCTGTTATATCTCTCCTCATTCCAGGCCAGAAGTAATTCTTCCTTATGGTTGTTAACATCTTCTAATATCCAGGGTGTCCAAAATAATTTCTTCGATGATATTCATTCAACATCAATTTCTTCAACTCCATTCAGTTTGGAACAAAAATTCTCTTTTTGAAAGTTAAAAAATCATCATTATTAATTTCATATTGAGCAGGTTTTCCTTGGTCTTTAAGCTCTTTTTCTTGCTACCACATAAACTTGTATTCAGATCTTTATCTGCTTCTGCTTTTATTGTTCTAGAAATTTGCACTCAACCTGATTACAATATAGTTCATAAACACCATGCAAGTTTCTGCTTAATGCATTAGCTACTTGGTTCTCCTTACCTTTCACATGTTGCATATCGATATCAAATTCGCTCAGGAAAGAATTCCACCTTGCCTGGAAAGAATTGAGATCAGCTTGCTTAAAATAACTGGTTAAGCTGCTCTGATCAGTTTTGAGCACAAATATTTTTCCAAGTAAGTAGTGCCTCCACACCTGAAGTGCATGCACTACTGCTGTCAATTCCAAGTCGTAGGATAAATATCGTTGTTCATGTTCCTTTAATTTTTGGGACTCATAGGCAATCACTTTGCCTTCTTGCAATAAGATTTCCCCAACTCCTTCTTTGCATGCATCTGTGCATACCTCAAACTCCTTATTAGGATCAGCTACCTTTAACACTGGAGTGGTAGTTAATAACTACTTCAGCTTCTCAAAACTATCTTGACATTCCTTTGTCAATTTAAATATCTTTCCTTTCTTTTGTAATGAAGTGATTGGAAAAGTAATTTTTGAGAATCCTTCAATAAATTGCCGGTAATAACTAGCCAATCCCATAAAGGATCAGATGTCTGTGACATTTTGAGGTACTTTCCATTCCATAATCATTTTTATCTTCTCATGTTCAACTGAAATACCTTCAGAAGAAATTACATGACCAAGGTACTGGATTTCGTCCTTGAAGAAATCACACTTGCTTAGCTTGGCGTACAGTTGATGCTTCCTTAGCATTTCCAACACTATCTGCAGGTGTTCCCTGTGTTCCTCCGTGTTCTTAGAATAAACTAAAATGTCATCAATAAAAATTAACAAAAAATTATCCAGATAGGGGTGAAATATACCATGCATTAACCTCATAAAGGTTCTTGGTTCATTTGTCAACCCAAAAGGTAGCACCACAAATTCATAGTGTCCGTAACTGGTACGAAAAGCAGTTTTATGTATTTCTTCATCCTTTATCCGGATATGATGGTATCCCAACCTTAGATCTATTTTTTAAAACATAGTCGCTCCCTTCACTTGATCAAACAAATCATCAATTCTCAATAAAGGATATTTATTTTTAACGGTCAACTTATTTAACTGGTGGTAATACATGCACATTCACATGGTCCCATATTTTTTCTTCACAAACAGTAGTGGCGCTCCCCAAGGAGATACACTTGGTTGGATGTATCCTTTATCTAATAATTCATGTAACTGCATCTTTAATTTAGTTAATTCAGGTACGCTCATTCGATAGGGTGCTCTCAAAACTGGTGATGCTCTAGGTACCAGTTCGATGGTGAAATCTATGTCCCTTCTTAGTGGTAATCCTGGTATTTCCTCTAGAAATACATCCTTAATATCCTATATTATTAGTATATTTTCCAGCATTGGAGCCTTCTCTCTCGCATTGGTAAAGCCCACATGTATGGCATACAACTAGCATCCCTTCCTCACACACTTTCCCATTTGAGACGCTATGATTGGGTGCAGCTGTAAAGGTTTCTTTATCCCTTGAATTTCCTGGCGAGTTCCATCTTAAATTCTATAATAGATAATCTTTTCTTTGTAGTCTACTAGTGTCCAATGCCTCTTTAACCAGTCCATGCCAAGCAGCACATCATAGGAACACAGAGGTAGTATATTCAAATCCACAATTAACTGTTTTTCACCAATTTTTAGTGCACAGTTCGGTATTTTGGCACTAACTTTCCTCTTAGCCCAGTAGCTAACTGTACTAGCCATGGGTTTCTGAATTTTTGAATTCATAATTTACAAACTTCTACTATTTTGGGGCTTACATAGCTTAAACTCGCACCTGGATCTACCAAAATAGAAACAAGTTGAGATAGTAGTTTACCTTCCAGTTTAATCATTGTCGGTTGGTAGTCCGATTGTTAGTCCTCTAACATCGCATTAATCTGGTTATGCTCTTGGCGACATCACCCACTATTGAGGCTTCCCATAAATTTTTCACTGCCTCACTTCTACCTCGCTGTGAACAGTTTTAGTAGTAGTGTGCATCACCACACCCCCAACACTGTAAAGGTGGCTTCTGGTTCTGAGCTTGTTCTGGTTTGTTGGAGGCTTCTATAGGTTTATCTTATGTAGGCCACCTTATCCTTTGATGATTCCTTCCAAATTGTTTATTTACTAAGCCTCTAGCAGCTCCTTTGGAATTTCTAGTTCTATTTCTTTTAAAACCAACACTGCCCTTATGCTCCTTTTTTCCCTGCCGTCCTTTACCTTGTTCACCTTTTTCTTTAGCTTCCTGATAACACATTCTGACTTTTCTAATTGCCTCGTCCATATTTTTTGGATTCACGAACTCAATATGTTTATTGATGTGAGTCGAAAAACTACTCAGAGATCGTTGTACTTTAGCCTTTTCATCTCTTAAATATGGAACATAACGAAGTAAGGATGTAAAATTAGTAATGTACTCATCCATCGTCATTTTCCCTAGTTTAAAATCATGAAAATCCCTAGATTTTTCATCATAGAAGCATTTTTTTAAGTGTTTATCTTTAAAATATTGTTGGAATACATCCCAAGTTACATCCTGGTCATCTATACCACAGATGTTTTTCACTTCCTCCGACCATAAGGTGGCTTTCTCCCTCAGCTGATATATAGCTAATCTAGCCTTAAGATTACTGTTATATTCATACACTTGGAAATAATTATTCATGTTTATGAGCCATGCCTCAGCTACTTCCTCCTCTACTCCATCAAATGTAGAAGGCTTTATTTTTTGAAATTCTACTATTATGCTATGAATTTTTTTTCTCGTAGGTTCCAAACAGAGTTCTCAGCGAATGGGCTTAAAGACCAGGCAATAGTCCCTTTTTCAAATGTCACAGGTGAGTAGACTTGAACATTTCCTCCGAAGTTTTCCTTAATGTTATGCGTTAGAATACTCACCTCTGCTTACTCTGCAGGCGAGGTCTCCTTCCTCCGGTGATTTGATCAGTTGCAAATTTAGATTTCCACTTATTTTAGGAAATGATCCCTACTCTAAGGCTTGGACTTACTGGATTTCTTTTTTTTGTGTAAATAATTTTTTACTCTTTCTGCTCTCATAGCATTATTAAGGAGAAACGAGGGTTTTTAATCCCTATGTTAAAAGACAATGCCATACTCATCTTGTATATGATAGATTGAGATTTTCTATTACAATATTTTTGTACTTCCTGATAACTAAGAATTGTATATCATTTTAGTAGATAGAGTTCAAGCTGGACTACAAGGCTTAATTCTGTAGCTTGTGGATTATATACAAGAACTCATTCATCAGTGATAAGTAAATACTTGCTAATTGTCAACGAAATTTCTGTCTTCTTGCTTACTGGGTTTAATTATATGACTAAAGAGGTTTTCCGAATCCCACTTTGAATTTCGAGCCCAACAGTTTTTCTATTTACTGAGTTATTTACCGCATTGTTACCTGTTGGGAGTAAATGCTTCTGTTGTTTTCGAATATGCCTTTTAATAATTAGATTGTCGGTATATATATATATATATATATATATATATTAGTTTGTCGGGATTTATATATATAATTTTGTCCAGAAATATTCTATGCAAAGTTTACTCGAGGAACCCTCCTCCTAAATGATTTCTTTTTGAAGGTTCGGATACTTAAAAATTACAGTTTGTATACTTATATATATAGTCTTCTTTCACTTACAAGTTTTTGAAACCCTGTGTTAATATAATTTCATGATTTAAGTACCTTTTTTTTAACTGCTTTACGTATATATACTCTAGAAATCATATTCAGTATATGTACCGTGTGAAATATATAGAATATAACAAACATTATAATATGCTATTCTTTCTTTACAAATTTCATTGCAAAAAAATTTTACTCCTGTATTTTCTATTCTCTCTTTACAGTACATCATTCATTCTCTATACAAATAATTTAGAGTATGTGACCAGACCATAACTATCCGTGTAGTATCATAGGGAAAAAGGACGATCTACCCAGAACCTTCTTTCAAGGGATCTGGGTTTACAGTCCTCAGATTATCAATTAATAGCAGTAACAACTTTTCCATAAATTATATTTTTCTACAAAAGAGAAGATAATAAACAGGTTACTACCTAAATAACCAGACCTATAACTTTATTTGAACCTTATAAGTCAAAATTGTAGTTAAACTGAATACTTATCTGTCTTCTTTTCCTTTGACTGATATTATGCCACCCATCCACGAGTGACCCTATTACGTCCTCCAACTCTCCCTTGTGCTCCAAACCTGAGCCTCGTTGTTGATAGAACCTATAGAAGAGACTACGGGACAATCCGTTCCAGTCTCCAATTCTAGTATAAATAGAAAAATTGGATCATTTCCCTGGTTAACACCAGTCCAGAAATTTTCTCTAAAATTTTCCCTCTATCAGTTACCGAATAGAACCCCCAAACCTCACTGGGATTCCCTTTTATCCTCAGAGGTTGGGCAACTCTTTGAACTGAATTTTGTTCAACCAAATCTCAGTTCTTGAAATTACTTTACCATCAGTCTTTTACTTTATGGAACCAATTCCATAATCAATTTTCCTCTATTCAAAAATTAAATTTATGTCCACAAATTTTTTTGACATAATTAGAGTAAATGTTTCAAAAATCCTAATAAATAACTTAACAATTAGTTAATGACTAAACCAGCAGTTACAGTACACTTGTTGAATATGAGGCATGACTACATTTCTCTTTTTGCAGGTTATTCACGACAACCACCCTTCAACTTGTTATTTTGGAGAGATGGAATAGACTTTGGTGTAGTGCCATGGTTTCGC
The DNA here is from genome assembly GCA_034641835.2 of Pinus albicaulis. Lineage (NCBI taxonomy): Eukaryota > Viridiplantae > Streptophyta > Pinopsida > Pinales > Pinaceae > Pinus > Pinus albicaulis. The sequence goes on from CM076583.1 coordinate 783,636,957, forward strand.
TCGAGTTTGTCGCGACGCTTGTCTCCTCTAAATTGTTTTATTTGTAATGAAACATTAAGCAACTAAACAAGGAACTAAATCTCTAAGCACTCATCAATACAATAGTTTGTTGATGAAAGCATTTTGTGGTTATGCCATATGTTTTATTTTGAATGTGGACAGATTTTATGGTGTTGTTTAACTTTTTTATTCTAAGTTTTGGTCATATGCTTGCTTGTGAATTTGGAGAGATATTATGGTGTTGTGTGACTTTTATGTTCTATATTTTGGTTTTTAAATATAAATTTTAGTTTTTTTTTTAATATTTTATTATGTGAAATATATTTTTTAATATATAAATAAATTAGTTATATTAAAAAAATTAAAATATTATTATTATTACTATATTAATATTAGGTTCTAAAATTTTATATTTTCAATAAAATGAATGCTTGAGATTGCAATCCTAATGAATATTTTTCATTTAATATAGAAAATATAAAAATTATGTCAAAAGACAACATGAAAAATTTGGCAATCTTTCTGTCTTCTTTAATTTATTAAAAAATTATTTGTGAAACATGGCTATCCTTATAATTTATTAAAAAGTTATTTATGAAAAGTGGGGTTGGAATTCCTTGTCCTCTATTTCATTTGGTGTGGATAATCAAACTTAAAATTAGATTTATACATTTACATTTTATAATTTTATTTTTTTATAAGCTTAAGTTTCATAATAATATTAAGGTTATAATAAATATTATCATTATTATATAATATAATTAGTAATACAACTTCTAATACTAATAATAACATTTAAATTAATATTAAAAATAATATTATTAATAAGAGTATTAACACAACATTAATAATATTTAATAATGATAGTAATCTTATTTAGGTAAATTTATGTAGGATTTAAGTTTTGTTGCTTTAAAATTTTAATAATATTAGTTTTTTATTATTTTTGGTTTATAACAATATTAGTATTATTAGTGATTGATAAATATTAATTTTAATATCAATATTTGTTAAATATTGATATGAATATTAATTTGAAATTATTAATATTATTAATGAAATTAACTTTTTAATATAAATAATGTTATAAAATATTAATATTAATAAATATATTAAATTATAGATTAGTTTTATTTATAAAATTTGATGAACATATAAAGGATGGAAAATGCCTTATTTCTATATCAACCATATTTACTAATGTGATTGTACAAATATAAACTATATTTAAACTTTAATTCTTAAAAATCCATTCTAAAGTTAAAAAATATTAAAAAAGAAACAAACATTAAATGTTAAATAAACAAATATTCTTAATAAAATATTTTAATGATAATGTTCTTCTAAAGATTTTTGAAATATTTTAAAACAATTTAAAAAGTGAGAATGGAAAAATCTAATAGAAAGTCTAAGACTTCAATGGAAAAGAATAAAGTACAGTGTATCTTAAGAGAATTAGAGAATTACATTGAACTTAATCCTTGTTCACATACTTTTCAAAATTGATTTTTTTAATTGAATTTTAATGTGGAAAGATAATTTAAAGAAATTTGTATACTATGTAACCATGGATATGAATTATGCCAAAAATATAAAATTTAATTTGTTTATTTAAGAATTAAAATCATGTAACACTTACCTTATTAACCCTTACAATTTACACATATAAAAAAATTTAAATATTACCTACATGGTTAGCCAACCAGCAAACCTTATACTATTTACGAAATGTAAAGAATAACCACATATGACCATTATTAAAATAGATATATTACACTATATCCATTTGTATATTTATGCAGTGTACCTAGATTATTTTATAATCCCGAATCATATGTTCAGAATTTCAAAACAGTACTAATTATTTAACACCTCAGTACTGTTGAGTCAAATCATGTGTACACCATCTAGATTCTGCAATCAATCTAGACATTGTTTATGAAGTGTAACTTCAGTTTCACCTTGGTTAACATATGAGTTTTATATTTTAATTTAACATGCTAGTCTCGCATTCCCTCAAGCATTTAATACTGGTCCTTGGTAGATGTTATGGTCACCAACTGTCCTCATGAACTGGCGCCCCCTCCATCGTTGGATCATAACTCCTTGTGATAAACGGTGCTCATGCCTAATGGGGTGGGTTAGGGTAACTAACCACCCCCCCATCTACCACCTCTGGCTCAATGTTGCATTACGTCATTGGGCACTCCGGCTCTGCAACATCTTTGTTCGTTGGGCGAGTCGTTTTCTACAATTAGTTTTCTATTTCCTATGGCTTGGGTTTAGTGATCTGTATGCAAATGACCTCCTTTGGAACCATTCAAAGGCTCCATCGATCTTTCTGTTTGATTGCATGCCTCTCAAATCTCGTCTTCCATTGGTGGCAGAATACTTTGCCAAAGTGTCTCTGTGGCTTCATGCAACACTCCATCGTCCACAACAGGCTTTCACAGGAACAATAACAAGGTAATTTCCAGGTTTACAATAGTTATTAAAACATTTTTTTCCTCTCTTTATATTCATATGGTTTAGGGTTGTTGGGTTACTGCCATCCAACTCGACCCATTTGCTTAACTCTTCCATGCTATTCTCTACGAGGTTTGGCTAGGAATTGTTCGGTCCTTGAGGATTATCAGTTAGAGGACCTGGCATTGGCCTTCTTTCTTGCTTCTCCCCAAACGGTAAGTGTTTTTCTGTCATTTACTCTAAAATTTATTTATATAATTTTCACAATTGTAATACTCGAGCTCCCTTCGCTTACCCTGCAGGATAGGTCCCATGCTTCCAATGTTCGGACTTAATTTGCAAGTCTAGTTCTTATCTATTTGTTTAATGAAGAGTGAGAGTCATAAGAGCTTCTCCTCTGGCTCAATGCTAATGTTTACATATAAATTGGGAATACTCTGTTATCCAAGGCATTTACTTTCAGTCAAGGGTTTCAGTTTCTCTTTTAAGTTTAAGCCCTTCTTGACTTTGTAAATGGGTTTTTAAGTTCCTTTCTTCGATGCTAATTTGTGTTACTAAGCTATCTATGTAACTTATTTACTTTTCCTTGGAGGTACCTGTATTGAACCAAACTAGTTAACTTGAATATTTTCAATTTTCCTTGTAACACAGAGACTCTGTATTTATTTCAGGTTTTCCACTCAAAGATATTAGCTAAAGGGTTTCTCAGTTTATTGAAATGACATTCTTGTCTATTTCCATTTTTCATCATATTAGCCTAGTTTTGTTATTGAGATTATTTGTTTATATCTAAAGTGCCTCTCAATACTCCGGTGAGGATTTCTTCTGGGACTAGAATCAGAACTTTGTATTTGGTTCTAGATCTAAACCCACAAAATCACCATTTTATTTCATAGAGAGGCTCCTCTGCTAAAGATTAACTTGTCGTTTGCACATTTTATGATTAGCTTAGCATATTCAATGTTTACAAAAATTACTAAGTAAATGAATACTATTTCGTAAATCTTGATAGTCATCTCTCTTACATACTCTGTGTAATTCTTGAACATACTTATTTATCTTTGATTTTGTTTCCTTTTTTTTTAAGAAGAAAAAAATAAGGAATAATGTAGTTTCCATATTATTTACCATTCGAGTTTACAAACTGTTTACAGTTTTCTTCTGTATTTATATTTCCTAAGATGATGTTTTCGTGCTCTCTCAGTTGCTTCCTAGAATGTTAATCTACATGAAATTTCTATTTTCTTGTATAGCTCATTATATAGTTTATATCTTCATATTTTTATGTTCTGTACTAGAACAATAGTATATAATTTCTGAAATGTCATCATTTTCATTCTACTCTTAAGAAATATATATAGTTAACTAAAAATTCTTCATATGTTTGCATTTTTTTCTTACAAATCATAATAATGAACATATGTTATATTCTCGTAGACTCATATTCGGATCTTGTACAATAATAAGAATTAAAATACTGATATGTCCTTCCACATTTATTCTCATCTTCTATAAAATTAGTAACTAAATATAGAACATCAAACATTAAACTCAAGCGTTGTATGTACCTACTTTAGAGTTTAGGAATTGGTCTCAGTAACTACTTGGTCCAACCAACCTTGAGCAAGGCAATTACGTCCTCTTCTCCCCCCTTGCTCGACACCAGGTCTGAGGAAATTGTATGAGACAGGAAGTCTGACCTTGGGATTGAAAAATCCAGTCAAGCTTCTTTAGGGTAAGTTCCTTGAGTTCCACTGGTACTTCCACCAACTCTAGACAACTCAGAACTACCATACAATGCTTAGCCCTGTAACTCTTCTGCACAGAACCCCATTCCCTCCTAGGATTTTTCCTTATATCCTTTCTGGGAAGGTAACTGTCTGAACTTTCTCATCCTCTTCCTGGGTTTCTTGGAATATTTTACCACACAGTTACTTTCATGTTTTACTAAAAATAAAACTGTCATTTAGTTAATTTATTTAAAATAAAAGTCATGTGTTAATATCCTTAACGAATGCCTCATTCGTTACTAATTCAGAATGTGTCTAAATAACTTATGTAACAACAAGTAAAATTAAAAGACTAAATCAAGAAGTTACATCTTCCCTTGCTAGAAGGAAACACCATCCTTGGTGTTACTCATTTCCTGAGAATAGTTCCGAAAAAGCCTCAAACATAAATTTTTCGTCTTCCCAAGTATCCTCCTCCGATCCGAAGTGCTTCCACTGCACTTTAACTTGGGGGATGACTCACTCTCGAAGCTTTATTTCTCTCTGATATAGGATATGTTGCAGTTATACCTGGAAATCGTCATCCAGTTCTACATGTATACCCTGCCAGTGTATGATGTGCTTGGAATTGTGGACATAGCACTTCAATAAAGACACATGAAATACATTGTGCGCGAGTATATGGATTGGTAAAGCCAAACGATAGGTCACCAGTCCTATCCTCTCTAAGACTTCAAAAGGTCCGTAGTAGCGGGGAGCCAACTTGGCACAATAATTCCATCGCAGAGTGCTTTTCTTTGGCTTGATTCTCATGTACACATGGTCCCCTACTGCAAATTCCCGAAATTTTATTTTCCTATCTGCATAGACCTTTTCTCTGTCTTGAGCCACCTTCAGATTTTGTCTAATTAACCTCCCTCTCCATCTCTTCCAGCATATCTCGTCCAAGCGTCATTTTATTTTCTAGGCTAGTCCAGTTTTTAGGAGTTAGAAAGTGTCTCCCACACAATGCTTCAAAAGGGATCATCTTAAGAGATTCTTGATATCTGTTATTGTAGGAAAACTCAACCAAGTGTAGGTACTCCTCCCATTTGATTGGCTATTGCATTACATACATGCGCAACATGCCCTATAAAACTCGATTCACTTGTTCTATTTTCCCATCCGTTTGTGGATAGTAGGCAGTGCTAAAATGTATTTGCGTTCCCATTCCATTAAATAGTGTCTTCCAAAACGCTGATGTGAACTTCACATCACGATCTGAATTGACTACTCGGGGAACCATGTAATCTAAAAATCTCCTTCATAAAAATATCAGCAATTTGCACAGTCTTATAAGGAGATTGAACAGGAATAAAATGTGCCACTTTACTAAGTCTATCAATTACCACCATAATCGAACCATTATGCCTTTTTTTTGGGGGTAGACCCATAATAAATTCAAGGGAAATAACTTCCCACTTCCATTCAGGCACTGGGATTGGTTGAAGCAATTCCGCAGGGTGTTGATGTTCTACCTTAATCTACTGGTACTCTAGGCACTTGGTCAAACATTTTGTTATGTCCCTTCTCATATTTGGCCAGGTATAGTCTTTTCTTATTGTTCTCAACATCGTTTGGTAACCCAGATGCCCCACATAAGTATTTTTATGATACTCATCAAAAATAATTTTTTTTATACTCCCCTAGTTGGGAATGTATATTCTCTTTCGAAAAAAAAGAAGTTGTTTTTCATTGAGTTCATATTCAAACGGTTTTCCTCATTTCTCATCATATTTTACCTAATGCCATAAATTATGACATTTTGGGTCCTCACTTGGTGCTTTCAAAATCTGGTCTTGAAAATTAGATTCATTCTGGTTGAAATATAGTTCATAAATTCTGTGCAATTTTCTGCTCAAGGCATCTACCACCTTGTTCTCTTTTCCTTTTACAAGTTGAATATCGAAATCAAATTCTCTAAGAAACGCATTCCATCTTGCTTGGTGGGCATTCAAATTAGCCTTCTTAAAGTAGTTGGTTAAGCTACTATGATCGGTCCTCAGCACAAATCTATTTCCTAGTAGATAATGCCTCCATATCCGTAATGCTTGCACAACTGCAGTCAGTTCCAAATCATAGTTTGAATATCTCTGCTCATGATCCTTAATCTTTCTATATTCATATGCTATGACTTTTCCTTCTTGGGTCAACACTTCTCCTACACCTTCTTTACATGGATTATTACATACCTCGAATTCCTTGCTTGGATCTACTACCTTCAAATAGGAGCAGTGGTTAACAGTTCTTTTAATAGCTCAAAATTTTTTTGGAATTCTTGTGTCCATTTGAAAACTCTTCCTTTCCTTTGCAAAGAAGTAATAGGATAAGATATTTTGGAGAAGTTATTAATAAATCGTCGGTAGTAACCATCCAAATCCATAAACGAGCATATGTCTGCCACATTCTTTGGTACCTTCCATTCCATAATTTTTTTTATCTTTTCTGGGTCCACAACTATTCCTTCTGTCAAAATTACATGCCCCAAGTATTGGATCTTCTCCTTAAAGAAATCACATTTACTAAACTTGGCATAGAGTTGATGCTCTCTTAGCATTTTTAGCACAATACGCAGATGTTCTTTGTTCTCTTCTTCATTCTTGGAGTAAATGAAGATATCATCAATAAATATTAACACAAACTTATCCAATTATGGGTGGAAAATCCCATGCATTAAACTCATAAATCTTGCTGGTGCGTTGGTTAACCCAAACGGTAGCACCACAAACTCGTAGTGTCCATACCTGGTACAGAAAGCTGTCTTGCTTATATCATCATCCTTGATTCAGATCTGATGGTAGCCTAACCTTAAGTCAATTTTGGAGAACACTATAGCTCCCTTGACTTGGTAAATAAATCATCATTGCGCAGCAGGGGGTACTTGTTTTTAACGGTCATCTTGTTAAGCTGATGATAATCCATACACATACGCATAGTACCATTCTTCTTCCTTACAAATAATATCGGTGCTCCCCATGGGGACACACTTGGCCGAATATAACCTTTATCCATCAACACTTGCAATTGCATATTTAACTCTGTTAATTATGGTAAACTCTTTCTGTAGGGAGTCTTGGACACAGGTGCTGCTCCAGGTCAATAGTGAAATCAATATCTCTTTTTGGTGGCAGCCCTCGAATATCCTTAGGAAAAACATCTTAAAATTCTTGCACAACAGGAATATTTTCTAACATAGCAGTCTTGTCTTTTGTATTGGTGAACCCAACTTGAATTGCATAAAGGTGGCAACCCCTCCTTATACATTTACTTAGCTGTGATGTAGTAATGGGTCGCAGCTTCAAAGTCTTTTTAATGCCCTGTAGTTCCTATCTTGACCCGTCAGTAGACTTGAAATGTATAACCTTATTCTTACAGTCCACCAAAGACCAGTGTCTTTCCAGCCAATTCATCCCTAGCAATATATCATAAGATCCCAATGGTAGAACATTGAGTTCCACAGTTATATGCTGGTCCCCAATTTTTAATTCATAGTCAAGTACTTTAGTATGAACTTGTCTTCTAGTCCCTATAGCAGCTGAACCAGCAATGGATTTTTAAATTTTTGTTCCTGCAATTTACTGCTTTCAACTACACGAGGGTGTATGTAGCTGATCAACTAGAATAGAAACAACTCGGGTTTGAATCTTACCTTCTAATTCTATTATCATTAGCTGGTAATCCGCTTGTTGATCCTCTAGTGTTGCTGCGTTGATTCTGGGTATGCTTCGAGCTACATCCCCCACCATTGATGCTTCTTTCATATTTTCTGCTACCTTAATCTGTCCCTGATGTGGACAGTTCTTAAAATAATGAGCTTCTCCACATCCCCAACACTGCAACGGGGGCTTTTGGGATTGCCCAATATCAAGTCTACTAGAAGCTTCATTAGGCCTTTCTTCCCCTATCCACTTAGTTCTATTTTGGCTTTTACCATTATGTTTGTTGAGTGGATGTCTTGTAACATTATTGAAATTGATGGATCTTCTATTTCTATTATTGGAAAAACTTTTATGCCCCTTTGGAGGTGGCCAACTTTTCCCAAATTCTCCCTTCACCTTGGACTGTTAATAACACATTTGTTCCTTCCTAATTTCTTCATCCATGGTCTTCAGATTCACGAACTCAATCCTTTCCTTCATATGAATTGGAAAATTTCTCAAAAAACATTGCACCTCGGCTTTTTCATCATGCAGGTAGGGTACATATCTTGATAAAGACGTGAATTTTGTAATAAATTTGTCCATAGTCATTTCAGTTTCAAGTCATGAATCTCTTGGGACTTTTAATCATAAAATATTTCAGTTAAATAATTGTCTTTAAAGTACTGTTGAAACTCATCCCAAGTGACATTTTGGTCTTCTATTCCTCTTACATTTTTCACTTCCTCTCGCCACAATGTTGCCTTTTCCCATAATTGACAAATGGCCAGGTGTTATACAGTAATTTGTCACCGTCCCTACCATTCCCCGTCCCGCACAATGGAGGACCCATTTTGTGACCTGTAAACGTTGTCATGCCTTGAAAACATCATCAATGCATTCCTCTAAGCATGAGCTTCAATTGCCCTAAAGACATCTCCTTGCAAAAAATCATGAAAACATCTCCTTTTGCATTGGCGCGGGCAGACAGTTCAGCACTCGCGCCAATGAGGAAAATCCTACAAAGAGGCCGCGCCAACTGGCGCTCTATCCCAGAGCAGTAGTCGCGCCAGCCAATTTAAGGAGTGTTTTTTAAATAAATATGGTGGAAGTTGTGTTTCAACAAACTGAGAAACCATTGCCTATCTTGAGTTGGGAGGTTTGGCTACAGGAGTTCTATGGAAGGGAAGTGGTTTTTCCACCTCCCATGGAACCTTCCTTGTTGATAGGGCCAATCCCACAATAATAGGGATCCCAATACCCTCCTTCCCCATCTATAAAAGCCTGCTCAATCCCATGGCAAGCTAGTCTTGAAGTGCCTAAGCTTTGAATCTCCAAATTCCCAAGAGCCTTTTGTGTTGTAAAAGCCCTCTTTCTTCCCTTAAGGCCGACTCAAGTAAGGAGACTATCGTCGAGAGACTCTGGAGAGGTTTGCCCTTTCCCTGGTGAGCTTTGCGAGATGTGAACGACTGGAGACCCATCCAAAGGAGACCACGACGTCAGAACTTTGGTTGTAATCTCTTTCGATTGTTACTTAATGAATGATTACGATTATGGTTCCACTCTGTTTTCCATTATGTTAATATGAGTAATATCCTTTCTGACTGATATTTAGTTGCGTATGCTGGATTTTATGCTTGTATTTTTTTGTTTCTTGCATGTGTAGGTATCCATCCGCGGAGATCGTGGGGGATCGTGATCTTCCGAGGCTGAGGAACGGGAACGCTCTCTTCTTCAGATCATAGCATTGGATTCCAGGTAAGCCTCCATCTTTGTTCTTTTCATTCATAACTAGGAACTTGCGTTGTAACATTTCGTGATTGTTGCTAGACCCCTGTTGAGCTAGTAGGGATCGCCTCTGTCCGCAGAGAGTATTTACCTCCTCAACAATTTGGCGACTCCGCTGGGGACGTCTAGACTTCACTGTCTTGTTTGGATTGTCTCGTTTGATTGTTTTATGATTTTCCTTGCTTGGTTAGCCTTCTGGGCTGGGTTCTTTTGCTGTTTTTTTGCTTCTTGGTTTGCTTAGTTTACATCGATCTTCTTCTGGAGTAGTTCTTTTTTAATTTTGGCTGAGAAACTCGACTGGCGCGCTTTTTAGCCCGACAGTCGCGCCAATTGGCGCATGTTGCTTTTTTTTAGCCCGCGCCAATTGCTTCCTGGCGCTAGTTGTAGCCTTACAGTCGCGCCACTCCTGTAAGGTTTTTGAGTTTGCTCAGTTTTGAGCTCTCTGGGTCTGGTCAGTGCTTTTGTTCTTGATTTTCCGACTACCTGAGTGTGTTGGAGTCCTGTTTGACTGGGAATTCGCCTCCGTCCTTTGGTTGTTTTCTTTTATCTATCGATTTCACGTTTTGAGCCCTAGGGCATCTAGTGGCCTAGTGTATCGAGCCCTCCTTGGGAGTTTTGGTGTTTCGTTTGTCCAGTCGACTTTCTGATTGCTCCTCCGCATCCTCTTAGTAGTTGCTGATTGTTTTGTTGCGATTTTTGGGTGATTGCTCATTCCTTCATTCAAATTTCGTTTGGTCTTGCTTTGGTCCTAGATCACACGGTCCATTGGAGCCTTTCAGTCTTTTACTTGGTTTTGAGAGACTTTGGTCGATTTGGGATCTGATTGTTTGTGTCATTGAGTGAAATTTGTTTGTTTTGCTCTCTCAATATCGTTTCTCAAGTTGTTCTGTTTGTTTTCAGTTTGTTTAGTGCATTTAGCTATCAAACGTTAAAAATTAAAAAAAAATCTCTTTTGCTTTTGGTTAATTAGTGTAAATTGTAATCTTTTCGATTTTGCTAGTGATTAGTGATTTGAATGAAAAGTTTTCAATTTCATTAGTTGCATTAGAGATCTCTTTGTTTGTCTTCCGATCATTTCGTTTGTGTAAAAGCTCTCAACTCTTCTGTAACTAGTTTTCATCGAACGAAATGTTGGACTGTGGCATGTAGCTTTGCATTTAAGAGTCTTTTAAGACATTACATAGGATAAGGCCTGAAAATTGAAACTTAATTGAAGATCAACTTTAAAATCTATCCAATTAACCTAAGGCAGCATTGAAATCTAACGAAACATATTTAGAGGTCTAGGCTAGAGATTGTTCTATTGCCTTTAACTTAGCATAACAAGCTGCCTTTTTGTGGCTTTAGACACAAAGCTAGCACACTGGACTTAGCTCCTGTGTCAGCTGGGCATAGCGAGACCTCTCTGAAGTAAATCCTTATCCACAGTGGTTTGAGTCTCTGTTTTGACCTATACCCATGATACACCCAACACAAACACAAACATTCGGGAGATAGGCTACGCACTTGAAAGTCCTTTGGCTGATTTCTCGTTTAATATTGAAACTAAGGCAGGCCAGTACTTAAGGATATTTATAATTTTGTGCCTAGTTTTTCCTGAGCAGTCATTTGGTCTTTTCTGACTCCCTAAACTTGAAAAGACCGTCAAGCGCTTGTCCTTTCACGCTTGTGTCAACTCTGAAAGAGACAGAGTCATCTTTTTATCGTTTCTTGACTCTTAAAACATGAAACGGTAGAATTTGTTTATTTTCCAATGTCGTAAAATCAATCTCCCACGATTACACACCCAGTTAGATATTGCTTGTGACTGTTTGATCGTGTGTCTTATTCATTTTCAGCCCGTGTGTGTGTGTGCTCTCTTCTTCTAGTCTTTTGTCACGGTGGCGGAACCCTCAGTTTCGTCTACTGGCAGTCCTTACACGGACGATTCTTCAGGCTCTCAATCCGCTCGTTGGAACCACAACAAGATCCACAAGATGTTGCTTCCGAGTGCCTGCACAGACGGTTCTCGCCGAGCCACCCTTGAGGACCAAATGAGAGCCACTATCTTTTCGAACCCCCCGTGTTTAATGAGATGAGAGTCAATTTCTTCTTCACTTGGGTTCATTTCTTTTGTTGTCGCTATTTCTCCAGTCTTGCCATCTTTTGTGTGATTTTGAATCGCAGATCAAAAGTCTCTGATTCTGGTGAGGAAATCCCAACGTCTGGTGAAGACTATCAGTTCTTCCCGCGAAGATTGTTTGAGGGAGACAACTCTGAGCTGGCTAACATGTCAACAGCCAGTCCTTCTTTACCACAGGGATACAGATCTCTGGGTCAGATCATTTCCGCTGCAGCCTCTATGGGAATATCATCTCCTGCTTCAAGGCCAACTGCTACTACACCCGAGGTGTCTCCTCAAACACCCGTCACTTCTGTTTCCGTCCGGCCCACTGTCTGTGTGGCCGCCTCTTCTCCTGTTGTCTCAGCATCTGCTACTAGGGCTGGGCCAACTCCTGAAGATGTTTATCTAGCCACTGCTATACCGGAGAACATCTCTCCGGAGGAGTATTGGTTGTCTTTGCAACAGTCGAACGCCGAGGTTGGACCGTCCTCCCAAGATCCCTAACGATCTTACTTTTCACACTATGCACAGGATGGTACTCCCATGTATGCTTTCCCAGGTTAGTATGACGAGCACGGGGAGATTTTGCATCTACTCGCTCCTGAGGCTTATCTCTATGCTCAAGGTTTACCGTATAACCAGGCTTATAACCCGCAAGGACAGCCTTTCCAAGGCCAACCTGGCTATTTTTATGATCCACAGGAGCAGCCTATTCAGGGCTATCCTGTCATCCAACAAGGGCCATCGTACGGTCCACAAGGACAGCATTATAGCCCTTCTGGTCAACCTGTTCAGCCTCAGCCGGGGTATCAACCGGGACCGGTCTATGGTCCTGGGGGGCAAATCCAGCCTTCTTTACCGATGCAACCACAGTATCCTGTTGTTTCTAACATTGCATATCAGCTGGGACCATCCTATGGTTCTGCTTCAGGTCAAACCGGTTTCCAGCAAGCACCTGGTCCTGTTCCACCACCAGGCCAACCGGTACATCCAGTGCAACCCGGTGTCCCGCCTCCAGGCCAACCGGCCCATCTGGTACAACCTGGAGCTCACTTACAACCAGGTCAACCTGCGCAACCGGCGCCGCCTGTCTATCCGGGTCAACCTGGTCATTCAGGTCAGCCCTCTCAGTCGGGTCAACCTGTTCATTCAGGGTAGCCCTCTCATTCCATTAACCCTGCACAGCAGCCGGTTCATTCAATGCCGCAGCCAAATCAACAGCTGCGCCCTACTTATCAGGCTCCGCAGGGTTCCACTTTTCAGCAGCCTACTCATCCTCAGGGTGGTTATTATCCTCATGGTCAGTCTCAACCGAACTATAATCACCCCAGAGGCTCTCAGTTTTATCCTCCTCCACCTGGTTTTACCTACACTCAGCAGCCAAATCCAAACGCTACTTATACTGGGCCGACGCATAATCAGGGTCCGTACCCTGGTTATCAAGCCCCACACTATGGTTACCAGCATCCAAATCAGTCTGGTTATATGACCTACGCCCCCTACGGTCAGAATCCTGCAGGACAGAACCCGTGGGGGCAAGGATATTCACAACCATCGTGGAGTATGGGTACCGGACCTCATCCTGGGCCTGGCATGGCAGTTAATCCTCCATTGCCGTTCCTAGCTACCTTGGAGCTACCAGATGTTTCAAAGTTGACCAATGATCCGATTTTACATAATCCGTATTGGCCTCCGGTTCCCACCAAGATACTAGGTGATTGCCCCAAGTTTGAGGGAAAAGCGGGAGAGGACCCCCAGGCGCATGTGATGACGCGTCATCTTTGGTGTTCGTCTAACTCTTGGGTCGACGATTCGATTTGTCTGCGCCTCTTCCAGTGCACCTTAACTGGAGCTGCTGCTAAGTGGTACATAGAGTTATCCTGTGGCATTTTCCAAGATTTCAACTCTTTAGCCATGGCTTTCCTCACGCATTTTCAGTTACCGGTTCGATATGAAGCCGGGACGCACCTCCTGACTTCCCTGAAGTAGGATAAAGCCACTCACATCTCAGATCACATTCATGAGTGGCGGCGCCGTCGTAGACTGATCAAGTTTCACATACCTGATCAGATATTGACTCACTGGTTCACCACCTCCTTTGTGAATAAAATCGCTCAGGATATTGCGATGGGAGCGTGCGTGACAGAGGAACAAGCCATCGCGCGTGCCCAATACCTGGATCTTGTCTATTCTCAGTCCGGCACGCTTTATGACATCTTGACTGATGCTCCACGGCTCGGAACCTCTAAGGCTCCGCCCACCCCTGTGGTGGATGGTGTCATTGGTTCTGTCTCTCAGAATTCGAAGAAATCTTCGAATGGGAAGCAGAAGGCTAATTCTTCCAACAATACCTCTGCTAATCCCGCCTCATCCGATTCTGGTAAAACCACGGAGGTGAATGCCGTTCAGGCCAATCCTGCGGAAAAATCCTCCAAGGGGAAGAAGAAGGGCAAAGGCAAATCTAAATCTGATGCCCCGAAACCAGAATCTAAATCTTGTCCTGAGGATGGCTCCCAGCGTAAACCGAAGCACCCTTGCCTCATCTGTGAAGGGGACCATTATACTAAGGATTGTCCACGACGATCCGAGGTTAGTCAACTTCTTAAAGGCCCTAAAGGGACTCCGGCTGTTTTGAAAGAGCCATTTCCATCTCAGCAGACCCAGATGGTTGAACAGCCGTCACCATCTGCACCGTTTGGGTCTCAGGTTTTCATGGTGAAGAGTGTTGCACCTATCTCTGTCCCTGCGCGGTCGAAGGATTACAACGAACCGCGGCAGGCACCTGGAAAGGCAGTTGCGGATGGGCTGCCTCCCCCACCTATCTCGGGTCCGTTGGAAATCGAGAAGCCTACTCTCGAACCCGTTGTGAAGCCACCTCCTAAAGGTGTTCTTCAAAGATCTTCTTAAAATCCGAACGCTCGTGCCACTCAACATTACAGTATTGTTGAGGATCTGGCACAGGCGCCGTGTGCTATGTCTGCACTTGAGGTTCTTCAAAGTTGTCCTTCACAATGGAAGGCTTTACTGTCTGCGATCAGGGGCATTGATCCTACCGACTTGAGTCTTCTCACCTTCGATCTGGAGAATTTCACTCCCCGGCTTCCACATCAAATAGCTCTGGTCATTCAAGTCGGGATTAACGGTCTGAACATTCATAGGGCCGTCGTGGATGAGGGTGCATCTACCTGCGTTATGTCCTCCACTTGCTGGAAGGCCATCGGCTCTCCAGCCTTGTCGTCATCTCCCAATGCCCTTGAGGCATGTGATGGTCGGGAATCTAAACCCCTGGGCGTTCTCGAGAGTCTAGCGATCACATTACAGGGAAAAACTGTCAACGTAGAAGTGGAAGTGGTTGACGCTAAACTCAAATACAATATACTTCTTGGCCGCAGCTGGACCCATGCCATGCTCTGCGTGCCGTCCACCGTCTTTCGATTCATTAAGTTCCCTCACGAGGGCAAGATTGTCACAGTGGATCAGTTGTCATTTTTCACCTCTAACTCTGAGAACAACGTGCCATACGTGGATCAAATTCTGAATCCCCCAGACAGTGTAGGACCTGGTCTCTTCAAAGACCCAGTCCTCATGGGTATCTTTCCCACACCGCCACCGCATACCGCTCAAGTCAACATGTTGTCCAGGTCCGATGACCCCTGGCTCATTCCTACACCTGAGCAGGTATATGAGTTTGGAGAATCCATGCCTTTAACGCCCGTAGAGATCAACTATTGTGAGATCGTTGCTGCATCGGACCCTCCACCTCCTTAGCATGCTCCTTTGAGCATGGCTCTCGACGTCTACTCTCGATCCCCCTGGCTTGGTCAGGCTGATTCACCTGACCCTCTCAGAGAGACTTTTCCTTCCGATGAGGCTATCATTGAAACTATGTCTCTTGAGGAGCTGCCTTGGGGTGATGGACATCATCACTCCTCGTTTATGCCTAGCTTGGGGGCAATGACTGATTGTCTAGAGCGTTATGCTACTCAGGTTCCTTCCCCTCCTCTTCAAACACCCATCTTGATGCACGAGGTTTTTTCGGAGGGTAACCTGAGTAACATTACTCAAACTGTTCCAATCAACATCTTCGTTAAACCAGGGATCGTTGAGAATATTCATGTGGGTGTGACTTGTTCTCCCGATGAGATTCAAGTCTATACTGAGCTTTTCAAAGAATTCAGAGATGTTTTCGCGTGGTCTTACGAGGAAATGCCAGGGATTGATCCCAGTATCATAGTACACGAGATTCCAACCTATCCAGGTGCGAAACCCGTGCGCCAATGCTTACGCCCCATGCATCCTCAAAAAGTCGCCGCCATCAAGGCAGAAGTTGAAAAACTTCAGAACACGGGTTTCATTTATCCCATCCCCCTCACAGAATGGGTGTCTAACATTGTCCCTGTCGATAAAAAGCAGGGTACGATTAGAGTCTGTGTGGATTATCGCGACATCAATCGCGCCTGTCCAAAGGATAATTATCCCACTCCGTTTATAGATCATATCATCGATGAATGTGCTGGGAGTGAGATCTATTCCTTAATGGACAGTTTCTCAGGATATAACCAAATCAATATTGCGCCTGAGGATCAACACAAGACCACATTCATCTATCCGTGGGGCACTTTCGCGTACAAAAAACTCCCGTTCGGCTTAAAGAACGCTGGAGCCACTTTTCAGCGTGCAATGTCCTACGCTTTTCATGACATTCGCCATATCGTTCAGCCTTATCTGGACGACTTGCCAGCCCATTCGGGTAAGCGAGAGGACCATCCTGAGCATCTCCACCAGATCTTTCTTCGTTGCAGGCGCTACAATATCAGGCTCAATCTTCATAAATGCGTCTTCTGCGTTGATTCTGGCCGTCTTTTAGGATTCATAGTCTCGAAAGACGGAATTCGCCTTGACCCTTTAAAGGTCGAGGCCATCGTAAATCTCCCATCACCCTCCTCCCTGTATCAGTTACAGAGTCTGCAAGGGAAAGCGAATTTTCTTCAGCGCTTTATCCCGAATTATGCCGAGGTGGCCAAAGGATTCACTCGTTTGTTAAAGCAGAACGTTCCCTTTCATTGGGACGAAATTGCTCAGGAATCCTTTGAGAAGCTGAAGACGTTGCTTGTCAATGCTCCGTTGCTTCGTCCTCTGGACTACCACCGCGACTTCACTTTATATCTAGCCGCCGCATTTAGCACCATAGCCATGGTCTTGGTGCAGGATGATGATCACGGTGATGAACATGTTGTTTATTACCTGTCACGGAACCTTCTCGACCCGGAAACGCGTTATGCTCATGTCGAGAAGTTGGCATTAGCAGCAGTACACGCTGTACAATGCTTTCGCCATTACATCCTTTTGCGTACGATAACAGTGGTTTCAGACTGCAACCCTATGACGTATATTCTTTCTAGACAATTACTGGGGGGCAAGTACTCCAAATGGATTGTGATCCTGCAGGAGTTTGACTTGGAGTTCACTACTGCTAAGTCAACTAAATCACTGGTCTTCGTAGATTTGATATGTTCTCTCCCTACAGACTCTTCTCCCTTACACTCTCAAGACCATATACCGGACGAAACGCTTTTCCTCATCAGTACTCGTGACCCTTGGTACGGTGACATAATAGTGTATCTTCAGACCTCGACATTTCGGTCTGATTTGGATAAAGCTGCCCGCCGTCGGATCCGGCACCAGTCCCAACCCTACCGGATAGTAGGAGATACCTTATATCGCATTGGAGTAGATTCGGTGCTCCAGCGATGCCTAACCTTGGAAGAGGCTGAGAAGGTCCTAAATGACTGCCACAGTGGCGCCTATGGTGGACATATGTCCGGGTATGCTACTGCCCAGAAGATTCTACGAGCAGGTTATTTCTGGCCTTCCATATTCAAAGACTGTATCACTGCAGTCCGTAAATGTCATCCATGCCAGATATTTCAGTGCAAAATGCGCGCGCCGCCTTTACCATTGCATCCCGTTATTACCGTCGGCCCTTTTGTGAAATGGGGCATTGATTTTATGATGTGTAACCCTCACTCGGCCGGGGGGCATGCGTATATCATTGTCGTCGTCGACTACTTCACCAAGTGGGCTGAGGCGATGCCTACACTAGCTGCTGACAGGAAAACGACTGCTCAATTTATATTCAACCACGTTATTACACGGTTCGAAGTTCCTCAAGCCATCGTCACTGATCACGATACTCATTTCCGAGATTATATGATGGCGGAGCTGACTTCAACGTTGGGCTTGCGTCACGACAGCTCGACACCATATTACCCTCAAGCGAATGGTCAGGTTGAAGTAGTGAACAAGGTTTTGGTCACTATGCTTCAGCGAACGGTTGGTATTCACAAATCCAATTGGCATCTGAAACTGTTCTCAGCTCTCTGGGCATATCGAACATCTGCAAAGAGTGCAACTGGGTTCACACCATTTCAATTGGTGTATGGCCTGGAAGCAACTCTTCCGGTTGAATGCGAGATTCCTTCATTGAAATTAGCTGTGGAGCTTCTACCTGATACTTCTGCCGAGGAAGAACGTCTTCTGTATCTGGAACGGTTAGATGAAACCCGTCTTCTGGCTGCTTTTATTTTTGAAGCACAAAAGAAGAGGGTCAAAACTCATTTTGATCAATCTGTTTCTCCTCGTTCCTTTATTGAAGGAGACCTCGTCCTCCTGTACGATCAAGCACACGACAAGATTGGAGCCGGTAAGTTCCAGCCTATGTGGCATGGGCCCTATATAGTAAAACACGTTTTGAAAAATGGGTTCTACGAGCTTATAGATTATGAAGGAGTACCGCTGGCGTAGCCCAGAAATGGGTTGTACCTCAAAAATTACTATGCCTGAAGTGATTTCTTGGTGTGGTGTGTGTACATAGGTGTGTGATTTTCATTTGTGTGCATGTATTGTGTGGTGTGCTTTGTAAACATCTTTTTGCTGATCGGGTCTTCCTGGTTGTGCAGATGTCTATTCATCCATTTGTTAGTTTCGCGGATGGTGCCTCCCGCAGTACCAGGAATCTATCTTCAGCAGCCTGGGTAATCTATAATCCTGCTGGTGAGTTGATTGACCTGCAAGGGGTGTGTCTAGGATGTACCACGAACAACATCGCGGAATATAGTGCTGTGTTAGAATTATTAACCGAGGCAGTAAACCTTGGTATCCGTGAATTGCTCGTGTATCTAGATTCGCAACTTGTGGTGTCACAACTGAACGGACACTATTCAGTAAGGAACCCGTCCATCTTACGTCTGTATCTGCGTATTCGATTACTGGAAAGAAATTTTGACTACATTACATATCATCATATACCCAGGCATTTGAATACATTAAGAGATGCAGTAGAAAATTTGGTATTAGACAGACATTTGCGCAACTTATAAATCATCATCACATGTAAAGAAAGATCCATCCAGAAATAGATATGCACATATATATAGATATCGAAATGTTTACATAGAGTGTGTCACATAAAAGTCAAAATATACATAACCGTCTTAAGTACATCCGGAGACGATACGTCTCTCAAAAAATAGGTGTGGTATAAATCCTAAGAGCTAATCCGCATGGTGCTCATGATAGCATGTGACTGCACGCACTAAGCGTCTCAGGATTCGGTGGATCCGACTTGGAACTCCCACCGTGTGGCGCTGGTATGCCATCGGTACGTCCGCCAGCCAAGCATAGTCCGGAATCCCTCGGGCAATCCCCTCAAGATTCTGAATCAACTCCTCTCCTCCAGTGCCCTCTCCCTGAGGATCAGGGGCGAGTTGTGTCCTCCGTGAGATTGGAGACATCCCAACTGGTCTCTCAGGTCCCACATCTGCATACATATATAAAACGTGTTAGGAAGAATGTGTATTTAAAAAAAAAAAAAAAAAACATAAAATCAAAAACATGAGGTCTTACCCAACTCCTCGTCCCAGTCATCTCCTTCTGGCAGTGGGAGATCTGGGTCTCCGGTGAAGTCAAATCCTGCATAGGGCCAGTCTTCCACGACAATCAGCTGGCGTCGTAACCACCAAAAAAACTCCGGCCTCCAGGACATCTGTTGGCTGCCTCCAGCTTTGGGCATTAATGCTGCCCAACGAGCCATTCTTGGCTCTCGTGGTATCAGATCTGCTACTGAGACCCCTTGGCCCTGGAAGATTGGTAAGCGTTCCAGAATGAACGTTACCAGGATGGAACCATAACCAAACTGTTTCAGTTTACCCTATTTGCATTTTGTGAGTTGCCTTTTCATATTTATTGTTACTGCTGTTGCCCAGTCAAACAGTAAGGGACTCATGCATTCTGAGGCCAGCAGGAGTTGGGCCTTTGTGGCCTCGTGCGGTGCCTGCGACCCTGCAGCCCGCGTGATGGTATGTAGGACAACTCTCAATGCCAGATCGGGGATAGTGTGGATATCCACCTTCTTGCTTCCTGATCCCATTTGTGCTCCTCGGCACACTCGTGCCATCACTTCTTCCATCTTCTCGCCAGATGGTCTGCTTCCAGTCAAGACAGGGATCGGACCTCTGCGGGACAATCCGGTGATAAAATAAACATCAGAAACCTCCAGCTCTAATACCTGATCTCATAACCTGAACACCTGTTCATGTTCATCCCAGATACTGATCAAATACTGGAGGAGCTCGGGTTGAGCTCGTAGACAGGGTGTGAGGAAGAACTTCTTCAGCCCACAGTTTCTGAAGGCATTCATGCAAGCTTCACTTTGGATGGCCTATTCATCCTCTTCTCCATGCTCTCGTTCTTTCCATTCAATCGCCATTTTTCTTGATTACCTGCATTCATATGGTCATAAACCCTTAGTTAGATCTCTCGTAGGCCTCAAATTCCATGCAATTTGGTTTAAATATCGAATTTTTAGGCGGATTTTTAGGTTCGGCCGCTAGCGCGGCTATTTTGTGAACAGTCGCGCCACGTGGCGCGAGCCCTTTGTATAAAAGAGCCCATTGGCGTGGGTCCGTTCCCAATACCCGCGCCAATGAGCGCAGCCCTAAAATTTCAAAAGTGGCCCTAGAGAACTG
This sequence comes from Pinus albicaulis, assembly GCA_034641835.2. NCBI lineage: Eukaryota > Viridiplantae > Streptophyta > Pinopsida > Pinales > Pinaceae > Pinus > Pinus albicaulis. The sequence goes on from CM076583.1 coordinate 783,657,748, forward strand.
ATTTACAAAGGAAAACTATCAAAAAATGGATGAAAATGTAGAGCAAGGGAGCGCCTCTTACCTGTAGCAGACAAGAAACTGAATGGTCAACCGGATCTGTCGCAATCGCCGTCAGAAGTTTCTGCTCCAAATGGATCACTGTTGCCTTTTACCAAGGTAAATAGTAAATGTAATTTTATTTTTACCAATTTGGCATATTTATAAATTTTTGACATAAAATGAGTTGTAAAAAGTCATTTTTATCGAATATTTTTATATGTTATGTTGAAAATGGGTTTTACGCTTGCTTGGTATGTGCAGCAGTAGGTTTTTGCGACTTTAACGATGGAAACGAGTTGTATTTTATACTTTTTCGGACTCGGTAAATACACGAAAAAGTCACTTTGGAGTCATATTTCAGCTCTTTTCTGACTTTCTAAATATGAAAATATTGCCGAGGCCCTTGTCGTTTTGATCTCATTAAATTGGACACGAATCGACATCCACCCAGTATACGTTTACCCCTTTTTTGGGCTGGGATGGATTGATTACGAAAAAGGAATACCCTAGCCTATCGCGACTAGGAGGTTTTCTCGGATATTGTTTTCTACCTTTTCGGATCGGAGGAACTATTTACGAAAAGGGACCTGTGGAGTTTAATTTTCTGCTGTTTTTTCAAACTCTCTAAACATGAAAAGACGCCGAGTTCTCCCTTTGTCAGACTCGTTAAACCCTGATGACATTGGATCCAGCCGAAATGACGTTCTCCGAGTTTCTCCTTCCTAGGACTCGTTAAATGCACTAGAATGGATTCGCCCGAACGGTGGACTTATATTACAAGCATATGTTATCCCCTTCAAGCTTGTTATCAAAAATAATTGGGGTACTCTCCAGAAATGGTGGGGGAAAAATGGAACCATCGTCGTTGTCATCGGCAGTATGTCGCTCTTGAACATGGAACTTGTCTGCATTCGTGTCGGGTTGGGGACATCTCATCTCGTTTCTTCACTTTGCCTCCGTGGGTTTGGATAATCCCTTTTGACCTCTCCTCTGCTCATTGCCTCGTCATCATGACCTCTGATCCGTTGATGTCAAATACTGCCAAGTCCACTGTCGTGCCGTTTATATGTTCAAGAGAAGTTGACCTCTGCAAATATCAACCTTCCTCTGATTCCCATACGATCCTGATTCACAAAAAAAACATCATGCTCCTCTGTCTCGTGTCGATGATGTGGGAAACATTATGGCCCACCTTCGATCAAGGTCACTTCCTGTCGACTTCAGCTCATTATCCAGGAAGCTGATCTAGAGACTCGTTTATGGTACCTTGGAGCCTGCATGCCTCAATGGCAGGTTCATCGCATTCGACGTGAGGTTTTCATTATTGGCCTCCGATCGAGTGATTCTGCGAGTGTTCGACGCCAACTCATTAATTCACATGTCGTAGATTGTACCTGCAGTACCTTGAGGGCCATTGTCATTATTGGTGGTTCCTCTCGCGTCTGTTAACAGCTTTCATCATTGGCTGGTAATCAGACGATGTTCCTGCATGTTCGACTTCAGCTCACATATTCGCATGCTCAAACTTCTACTTTGTTTGGGTCGAGATGGAGCGCAAGACCCTGGATTGTGTCTGTTGTAATCCAGGCTGCGATTGTGGATTATTATCATTATATATATGACTCATTGATTGGATGGCTGCGACCATACCTCAGCCTATTTATTTGATCCTCGCTGGATGGCTGCGCCCATACCCTGGATCTGGATTATAGTGTACTCTGTTTCGGATGGCTGCGCCCATACCACACATACATCATGTACTTGAGATATCAGTTGTATTTTTCTGCGCAGGTTTTCCGACGGCGGGCCTTCAGTTGAACATGTTCTCGTAAAGCATTTCACCCCTCTCTCTCTCGGGCCTCATACTTTAGGGGGCATCTGTTACACAGTAATTTTTCACCGTCCCTACCATTCCCCGTCCCACACAATGGAGGACCCATTTTGTGACCTGTGAACATTGTCATGCCTTGAAAACATCATCAATGCATTCCTCTAAGCATGAGCTTCATTTTCCCTTGAGACATCTCCTTGCAAAAATCATGAAAAACATCCCTTTTTGCATTGGCGCGGGCGAGCAGTTCAGTACTCGCGCCAATGGGGAAAATCCTGCAAAGAGGTCGCGCCAACTGGCGCTCTGTCATAGAGCAGTAGTCGCGCCACCCAATTTAGGGACTGTTTTTTAAATAAAGATGGCGGAAGTTGAGTTCCAACAAACTCACAAACCATTGCCTATCTTGAGTTGGGAGGTTTGGCTGTGGGAGTTCTATGGAAGGGAAGTGGTTTTGCCACCTCCCATGGAACCTTCCTTGTTGATAGGGCCAATCCCACAATAATATGGATCCCAACTCCCTCCTTCCCCATCTATAAAAGCCTGCTCAATCCCATGGCAAGCTAGTCTTGAAGTGCTTAAGCTTTGAATCTCCAAATTCCCAAGAGCCTTTTGTGCTGTAAAAGCCCTCTTTCTTCCCTTAAGGCCGACTCAAGTAAGGAGACTATCGTCGAGAGACTCTGGAGAGGTTTTCCCTTTCCCTGGCGAGCTTTGCGAGACGCGAACGACTGGAGACCCATCCGAAGGAGACCACGACGTCAGAACTTTGGTTGTAATCTCTTTCGATTGTTACTTAATGAAAGATTACGATTATGGTTCCACTCTGTTTTCGATTATGTTAATATGAGTAATATCCTTTCTGACTGATATTTAGTTGCGTATGCTGGATTTTTTGCTTGTATCTGTTTGTTTCTTGCATGTGCAGGTATCCATCCGCAGAGATCGTGGGGGATCGTGATCTGCCGAGGCTGAGGAACGGGAACGCTCTCTTCTTCATATCATAGCATTGGATTCCATGTAGGCCTCCATCTTTGGTCTTTTCATTCGTAACTAGGAACTTGCATTGTAAAATTTCGTGATTGTTGCTAGACCCCTGCTGGGCTAGTAGGGATCGCCTCTGTCCGCAGAGGGGATTTACCTCCTCAACACCAGGTGAGCTTTAAGTTTTTTGTTATAATCGTACACATGGAAGTATTTATTCATATTTATTATCCAAGCCTTTAACATTTCCTCTGCCTCTCCATCAAAGGTAGGAGGCTTGATCTTATGGAACTATCCCTATAACTCCACCTTCTGATTTTTCAGCACCTACTCCTCCATAACATTTCTAGATTCTGCCTCATTATATGTTCGAATTTTATGGATTTTTTGTGTTCAACTCTCTTCCACATGATCATGTACACCTTGGTTTTGAACCCTATTTTCCTGATTATTTCTCTTAGGGCTTGGTTGTCCATTAGGAGGATTTTGTCTATTTGACAGACTCTTCAATATCCTCTGTTTTTCTCTCATCAATCTTTCATTGTCACTGTGAACTTTAAGCATTTATGTTTGTAGTTGTTGAACAGTATCCAACAATCTATTTGTCTGTTGCTGTTGTTCTTCTAGCATTATTCTTGTCTGCTGGTGCTGGTCCACACTTAGTTTCACCCACATTTCGGGACTGACTTTAGGATTGGTCACAGGATGAGTCTCTCCTGTGTTTCTGGGTGGGTGTTGACTTGATCCTCTTCTCATGATGATCTAAAGGAATCTTGTTCCTATACTTATCACAATATCAAATCATTAATTTTCATAAAATTCCCAACACAACAGTAAGTATTGTTCTGGCCCTTTTGGCCCAGTTTCTTAACTTATGCTCTAATACCAATTGTAACACCTAGCTTATTAACCCTTACATTTTACACATATAAAAAAAAATTGAATATTACCTGCATGGTTAGCTAACCAGCAAACCTTATACTATTTATGAAATTTAATTAATAACTGCATATGATCATTATTAAAATACATATATTACATTGCATCCATTTGTATATTTAAGCAATGTACCTAGATTAATTTATAATCCCAAATTATATGTTTATAATTTCAAAACAGTACTAATTATTTAACACCTGAGTACTGTTGAGTCAAATCACGCGTACCCCATCTAGATTCTATAATCAATTTAGATAGTGTTTATGAAGTGTAACTTCAGTTTCACCTTGGTTAACATATGACTTTTACATTTTAATTTAATGTGCCATTCTCACATTTCCTCCAGCATTTAAGACCGGTCCTTGGTTGATGTTACGGTCACCAGCTGTCCTAATGAACTGGCGCCCCCTCTGTCATTCGATCATGACTCCTTGTGATCAACGGTGCTCGTGCCTGATGGGGTTGGTTAGGGTAACTAACCAACCCCCCATCTACTACCTCCAACTCATTGTTGTGTTATATCGTTGGGCACTTCGGCTCTACAACATCTTTGTCAATTGGGCGAGTTGTTTTCTGTAAGTATTTCGATGTTTCCTATGGCTTGGGTTTAGTGATCTGTATGCAAATGAATTCCTTTGGAACAATTCTAAGGCTCCACTAATCTTTCCGTTCTATTGCATGCCTCTCGAATCTTGTCTTCCATCAGTGGTAGAATAATTTTCCAAAGCATCTATGTGGCTTCATGCAACACTCCGTCGTCAACAACAAGCTTTCACAATCATGATAACAAGGTAATTTTTAGGTTTATAGTACTTATTAAAACAGTTTTTTCTTCTCTTTCTATTCATATGGTTTAGGATTCTTGGGTTACCACCATCCAACTTGACCCATTTTCTTAACTCTTCCACACTATTCTCTGTGAGGTTTGGCTAGGAATTGTTTGGTGCTTGAGGATTATCACTTAGAGGACCTGGCATCGGCCTTCTTTCTCGCTTCTTCCCAAAGGGTAAGTTTTTTTCTATCATTTACTCTAAACTTTATTTATATAATTTTCGAAATTTTAATACTCGACCTCCCTTCGCTTACCCTGCAGGCAAGATCCCATGCTTCTAGTGTTCAGACTTAATTTGCAATTCTAGTTCTTATTTGTTTGTCTAGTGAAGAGTGAGAGTCATAAGAGCTTATCCTCTCGCTCGATGCTAATGTTTATGTATAAATTGGGAATACTCTGTTATCCAAGTCATTTACTTTCAGTTAAGGGTTTCAGTTTCTCTTTTATGTTTAAGCCCTTCTTGACTTTGTAAATGGGTTTTTAAGTTCCATTATTCGATTCTATTTTTTGTTACTAAGCTATCTGTGTAACTTCTTTTCATTTCTCTGGAGATACCCGTATTGAACCAAACTGGTTAACTTGAATATTTCTGGTTTTCGTTGTAACACAGAGACTCTGTATTTATTTCAGTTTTTCCACTCAAAGATATTATTTAAAGGGTTGCTTGGTTTATTTAAATGACATTCTTGTCTATTTCCATTTTTCAGCTTATTAGCCTAGTTTTGTTATTGAGATCCTTTGTTTATATATAAAGTGCCTCTCAATACTCCAGTGAGGATTTCTGCTGGGACCAGAATCAGAACTTTGTATTAGGTTCTAGCTCTAAACCCACAGAATCAACGTTGTCTTTCATAGAGAGGCTCCTCTGCTCAAGATTAACTTGTTGTTTGCACATATTATGGTTAGCTTAGCATATTCAATGTTTACAGAAATTACTAAGTAAATGTATACTATTTCGTAAATCTTGATAGTCATCTCCCTTACGTTCTTTGTGTAATTCTTGAACATACTTCTTTATCTTTGTTGTTGTTTCCTTTTTTCTCTAAAAGAACAAAATAAGGAATACTATAGTTTCCATATTATTTACCATTCGAGTTTACAAACTATTCACAGTTTTCTTCTCTATTTATATTTCCTAAGAAGATGTTCTCATGCTCTCTCAGCTACTGCCTAGAATTTTAATCTACATGAAATTTTTATTTTCTTGTATAGCTCATTATATAGTTTATGTCTTCATATTTCTACGTTCTGTACTAGAACAGTAGTATAGAATTTCTAAAATATCATCATTTGCATTCTACTCTTAAGAAATATATATAGTTAACTGAAACTTCTTCATATTTTTGCATTATGTTCTTACGAATCATAATAATGAACATCTGTTATATTCCCGTAGACTCATATTTGGATCTTATACAGTAATAAGAATTAAAATATTGATATTTCCTTTCACATTTATTCTCATCTACTATAAAATTAGCAACTAGATACAGAACATCAAACATTACCTACCTCAGAGTTTAGGAATTTGTCTCAGTAACTACTTGGTCCACCCAACCTTGAGCGAGGCGATTATGTCTTTTTCTCCCCCCTTGCTCCACACCAGATCTGAGGAAATTGTATGAGACAGGAATTCTAACCTCGAGATTGAAAAATCCAATCAAGATTCTTTAGGGTAAGTTCCTTGAGTTCCACTGGTACTTCCACCAGCTCTGGACAACTCAGAACCAACATATGATGCTTAGCCCTCTAGCTCTTTTGCACATAACCCCATTCCTTCCTAGGATTTTTCCTTAAATCCTTTCTAGGAAGGTAACTATCAGAACTATCTCAACCTCTTCCTGGATTTCTTGGAATATTTTACCACACAGTTAATTTCACCTTTTACTCAAAATAGAACTGTCATTTAATTAAATTCTTTAAAATAAAATTCATGTGTTAATATCATTAACAAATGCCTCATTCATTACTAATTCAGAATGTGTCAATAACTTATGTAACAACAAGAAAAAGTAAAATACTAAATTAAGAAGTTACAAATCATATATATTTTTGTTGGTTTTCATGTATTATTTGAAAAGGTATATATTTTAAGAAAGTTAATTTCATCATAAAATTATGTTCAAAGTAACTGTATTGTTGTATTTGTTATTTTAAAAGTTAGTTAATGTATTTTTATAAGAGGAGATTGAACATCATATCTTTTTAAATCTCCAATTAAATCTATGTTTTGAGTGCATTTTCAATCTTTATTGATATGATAATTGGCATGACTAATAATATTTATATTAAATGTGCACGTATTTATCAATTTGCTTTGTCTTTCTCTTTATTTTTTTCAAAATTAAGAAAGTAACCAGTATGTAAATTATAATAAAATTACAAGTTTATTAACAAGATTCACTATAAATGTGTAATTTAAAAATAATTTTAAAAATGAAACAATAAACATAAATTAAACCCAAGGAATTTAGTTGTGCTTGTTAACAAGATTCACTATGAATGTAATTTAAAAGAAAATCTATAAACTAAATTATAAACATCAACTAAACCCATGGAATTTAGTTCATTTCTCTTTCTTCTTAATATTCATTCTTTCTATGGAAAAATATAAAATACTTATAGCATTACTCCATGGAATTTTATTATAATTTGAGAAAAAAATTGGATTCTAAACAACTTACTATAAATAAATATTTATAGAAAAAAACATGATTCATAATTAAATGCGAATCTCTCAACAATCCACTAATCTTTTATAATTTTGGCCCAGCTCATTCTAAACATAACGTGTAGTTTATATTTTTTTCTCAAAAATTATATTAATGATTTGTTTGGTATTAAAAAATATTCATATTAGTTATTAAAATATTCATATCAGTGATATATTATATGTTTCTTAGTAATTTTATGTATCAATATTTTTAAAAATATCTTTTCAAGATCACAAAACTCAAATTGGGATTATAATAGTAAAATTTTGATCTTATATTCATTCAATTTTATATGCCATATATTCCAATTTTCATTCTCTTTCCCTAATTTTATGTAGTTTTATCTATCGCAATTTTTTCACTTTCTTTCTTTTTTTCCTTTCTAAAAACATTGGAATTAATGTGAAGACACTTTAATTAAGTGTCAAATATTTTAGAATGCTCCTTAATTCACTTTCCCTCTACCTTAATGCAAAGAACAACATTTTTAATGTGTAGGTGAAATTATTATATAAGATAATTAAGACATTGAAAAGATAACATAATTCATGTTATCATGAGATCTATGCATAATTCATGTTATCATGAGATCTATGCAATAAATATTATGCTCTAAATTCACTATAAGACTTATTTTTTTGCAAGGTTTGAGAGATAGAATGAATAATAAATGTCCCTCCTATGTATACTATACTTTATACTTGGTGGTCTTGATGAACAATTTCCTTTGGATTTCTATTTATATTGACCTTATGATATACAGAGATCTTAACCTATGTGTTAAGAATTGGATTGATTCATATTATATTTGCATGTTTGTAGAGCCCTATAAAGTAAGAGCTCTCTTCATGGCTATTATATTATTTTGATAGAATTATCACCTTTAGCTTCAATAATGAGAAATTACATATGTGTGTGTATATTGCAATTTAAATAATGAAGAATTATAAATTTGAAAAGTTACACACATAATGTGTAATTATTCATTATTTAAACTGTAAAATATATACATGCCCACATATATCATGTGTGAATTTAAATTATTTAAATTTCATTTTTAAAGGCATAATTAGATTCAATGCCTTCAAAATCATTTTCACAATTGGATTTTGTAAACTATTTGACCTAAAATTACAATTCTAATTAATCTTTGCTGAATTTTAAACAAAATTAACCTAAAATATACCCCAAAAAAACTATCCAAATGTAGAATAATAAAACATCTTGAAATGTTTTAACTAAAATATATACATTTAAAATTGAAATATTTTAATTAGTATACACATTGAAGTATTATATTAGTGTATTTATTGATCACATTGTTCACATTAAAATGTTTTTTTTTGTTATTAATATATTTTTAATGCACATCAATATCACTTAATTTTACATATTGAAATTTTTTATTTATAAACTATATTAGAATTTTTTATTATTAATAATATTTTCTTGTTAAAAAACAATTGATTTTTTTTAATATATATATATATATATATATATATATATATATATATATATATATATATATATATATAATTATATTTAAATTTATTTAAATATTTTTAAGTATAAGAAATATGTATCTTTTTTTTTAATTATTTTAATTTCATTTTTAAAGGCATAATTACATTCAATGCCTTCAAAATCATTTTCACAATTGGATTTTGTAAACTATTTGACCTAAAATTACAATTCCAATTAATCTTTGAAGAATTTTAAACAAAATTAACCTAAAATACCCCAAAAAAACTATCCAAATGTAGAATAATAAAACATCTTGAAATGTTTTAACTAAAATATATACATTTAAAATTGAAATATTTTAATTAGTATACACGTTGAAGTATTATATTAGTGTATTTATTGATCACATTGTTCACATTAAAATGTTTTTTTTTTCTATTAATATATTTTTAATGCACATCAAGATCACTTAATTTTACATATTGAAATTTTTTATTTATAAACTGTATTAGAATTTTTTATTATTAATAATATTTTCTTGTTAAAAAACAATTGATTTTTTTTTTAATTACTTTATATATATATAAACATAATTATATTTAAATTTATTTAAATATTTTTAAGTATAAGAACTATGTATCTTTTTTTTTTCTAAGTCTAAATTCTATTAATAAAACATATGGTACATGGCGTGTCTAGCCTCTAGAATTGCTGGACTAGCCACTTCCAGAGGCATTGTAAATTAGAATAACAAAAAAGTGACTACCGCAGTGGGGGAAACCAGTCAAACCAGTCTTACTATAGCTGCCCACGGTGGGGAAACCAGCATGATACAAAAAATAGTGGTGAATTAAAGAACTAGTATCGACATAGTAATCCAAAAAAAGAGACCCGAACTGAAAAGAAACCTGTAGAAGATAGGTGTCATTGTGTAGGGGCAGTTGCTCCTCCACAATTTGGCACCTGTACTCCTCAGATGAATCATCGACATTCTTATCATGAGGCATGTCGTGCTAGCGAGCGGTGCGTGCACTGCCCATGCAACCATCATCACCAAACCACTCCTTACTGCTGTTGTCGCTACCACAGCTGCCGCTATCGCCACTACCGTTGCTTTTTCTGCTGGAAGAGGGATCATTGTGGATGACGAGGATAACATCAGACTTTCATGACTGCAACTGAGATACTGAGACAATTGTGGATTTTCTAGGAAATTTCCTTAGGCGAGGGCTATCAATCATGGTAGCTTCCTCCTTGAAACTTATGGAGATGGGGGCTGTGATGCAAGGGTGGTCCAAGGAGCACTTGTAGTGGAATTGGTCCGAGCGCATAGTGGATGGAGAGGGAAGCATCTCCAGAGTTCGCAAAGGAAGGGAGGAATGAGTGGTGGGGTGGCTCAACCTAGAAGGATGAACATGAGTTAAAGAGTGGGATCATCTCGAAGCCAGGTCATGGCCTCTGCCGCTGCAAGTTGCAGGATAGCAACCATAGGAATTCTTAAGAGACGGAGAAGAGGACTGAGAGCGATTGGAAAGCGGAGGCCAAGACGCCCTACCATGCCCACTTCCATGACGGAAATGCATATGATGGCGCATGGGCATAGTGGAGCTAGTGGAGGCAATGGTGATGGGTGGAGAAAGCAGAGTTGAATGAACATAATTCTGAGGAGTTGAAGGTGCAGAAGTTGGAGGATTTGAAGGCTCTGAGTCAAAATTTAGACGGCAATGGAGGCTATGGGAGACGTGGTGGCTGGGAGCAAGAAAAATACAGCAATAGAGGCTGCATCGCCTCCTTGTGGGCATTCTAGAGCTTGGCTCTGAGACCAGAGAGGGGCAAACACAACTTGATGACATAGGAGGATTGCTTGAAGGTGAAGGAGGAGGCATTTCTAAAGGGTGGTGGATGCATCGACCAATGAGCATATTAATGAAGCTATGTTGAGTGCAGTTGGCAAGTTTTAATGCCCGTGGCTTGAGCCCATGTGTGACCATGTGGCTGAGCCATGTGTCACACATAGGGCTCACCATATGCCCTCCATTAATATTCACCTGCATCTGGGATTATAGTTTCCATGTGCACCAGCTTAGTGCATTCCTGTATGAGAGAGGTATCATGGAGATTGTTGAGGGGGGCAGAGTAGAGTGCATGTTCATAGTCTACTCCCTTATTTGCAAGCAGGTCTACTATTTTATTGCCTAAGCGTTTGACATGCTTGAAGGAGATCGCCCGATTGTGCTTCAGCCACTGTTCTATGAGCTCAAATCTAGCCGCAAGACACCAACTCTTAGCCACCTTTGAGGCAGAAGCTCCCATGAGGATATGAGTAGCAGTGTTGATTAGGATTTGAGAGTCTCCTTCTACTTCAATGGGGAAAAAATTGTGCATCTTAGCCAAATAGAGACCCTGCCATAGACCTTCTAGTTCATTCAAATTATTGTAATCCCATCCTATTGATCCAAAGAAGATCAAAAGAGGTTTACCAATAGAGTCTCGAAATATGCCACCGAATCCTCCTGCTCCCAGATTGCCTTTGGAAGCTCCGTCGAAATTCATCTTGATCAACCTAGTAGGAGGGGGAACGCAAGTGCAGGGTGACTCATGATGGATGGAAGGAGAGATAGTGTTGGAGGAGAGTAATGGTAACGAAAGTTGCCAATTCGCCCAGATGAGTGCCTCCTATTCACGAGTTGGAATATCAGAGTCCTGCGAGTGGTGAAGTGCAAGTGTTTGTTGGAGGTTGATGCAGAGGTTGTTCCAAATGGTATCCAGAGGGGTGATCTGATTCTTAAAAATTATTTTGTTTCTTTCCTTCCAGACTTCCCATAGGAGAACGCCTAGGAGAAGAGTCCAAAGAGTGTTTAATAACTTGCTATTGTAAGGTGCCAAGGGTCAATTTCTAATTGTGCTCACAACATCACCCTTTATGCAACTCAATCTTCTACATCTGAAGGTTACTTTTTCCCACATTTTGTTGATTAAGTGACAGGTATCCATTAGATGTTGGATGGTTTTGATTTGCATCAAATAGTTAGGGAACCTGGAAGGTCCGATGAATCATATTTTTAGAAGATTGTCCCATGTGAGGATATGTTTGTTGCATATGAGCTAGAGGAAGGTGGAAACTTTTGGCGAGATCCTAGGTCGCCAGATTTGGATCCAAAGCAGATCTTTAGGTTCTTGGGTGGGATACATCAAGGTATATGCTTCCTTAGTAGTAAACATGGCTTGTGGTGTGTAGCCCCATCTAAGAAGATATTTCTTTTATGAATATTTGATTCTTCTACTATTGAGTTATGTTTCCATCTCTGTAGTTAATTCCTCCTGCCAATTCTCGCAAATATGAGCTACTGGTAACCATTGATGGTAACCTTGAACTGTGGGGGTGCCCAGAAAATTTTGACATTTTTATCCAAATGGTCAAGCTGATCCACGTATTGCTGAGGCTATATGAGGTTTACCAATTTAGGCCTTTGTTGTCAAGAATCTACTGAGAAATGGGCGGTACCTCTATCTCTGACTTCCCAGAAGTTGTGTTCTTGGATGAGGGCTCTGTGCTGTTTGGAAACATTCCATATTAGAGAGCCTATATCAGCCGTGGAAAGTCTGATGAGATCTTCAGGGGGTCTATTTTTGGCATATTTGACATTCCAAAGATGTGCCCACGGCATGTGTGGCGCAGATAACCATTTCCACCAAATACGGGCACCCATGACTGCGTTGTTGTGATGTGGATCTCATAAGCCTATACCTCCATCATTTTTTTCCATGCAAACGGTTGACCCTTTTACTAGAGCCCATTTGCGATTATGACCCATGGAACCCCAAAGAAAATTACATTGCAAGTTTTTGAGCTTTTTGAGGACCCATTTTGGTGTTGCTAGAACTGAGAAGAGATAGTGGGGCATATATTACAAGACTGCTTTGATAAGGATAAGTCAACTAGCAATATTGATGGATCTATAGGTCCATGAGGAGAGGTGGGCTTCAAGTTTCTCTAAGATTTCTTGCGAGGATGAATGTCTAATCGCAGAATCAATCAGAGCCGCTCCAAGTTACTTGGAGGGTAGAGAGGCTATGGAGAAGCCAAGAATCATGGCAATGTTACCTTGGGTGATTGCTGGGGTATGGAAAAAGAATATTTGAGATTTTCCAGCATTGATAGAGGTGCCTGAGACATCTAAGAAGGTATCAAGCAGAGATTTGAAAGTGAGATCTTCTTGAACAGAGGGATGAATTTACAACATATTGTTGTCAACAAATTTTTGATGGGTGGTTGGCTGAGAGACTTGAATGGAGATTCCACGAAGGTTTAGAGAGCAGATGGAATTTTGAATTAGACTTCCAAGCCCTTCTACCATAAGAACAAAAAGGAAGGGTGAAAGGGGATCACCTTGGCGAATGCCTCTAGAGGGAGAAAAAGGGTGTGAAGGAATACCATTGATGAGGATGGAGTAGAAGGGGGAAGAAATGAGATTCATAACAAATATAGTCCAAGAGGGACTGAAGACAAAATAAATGAGCATCTGCTTGATATAGTCCCAATTCAATTTGTCAAAATCTTTGGAAAGATCAATTTTTAAGAGAATACTTGCCTTCTTAGTATGCTTTAGGGAGTGAATAACTTCATGAGTGAGAATGATCCCATCCATAATTTGTTGTCCTTCAACATATCATGTTTTTCCAGTGGAAGCAGGCTCTTAGCAATGGCCTTAGAAATCACCTTGTAGATAACATTGCATAATGCAATGGGTTTGTATTTATCAGGGGTGTTAGAATGTTCCTCTTTAGGAATGAGAGCTAGAAAGGTAGCATTGAGAGAGGGGAGAATCCAATGCAGTTCTCTAGATTCCTCCACCAGATTCCAAACTTCCAATTTGATGAGATCCCAAAAGTGGTGAAAGAAATTAGAGATGAATCCATCTTGACCTCGAGCTTTACCATCTTTGAATTGAGCCATTGCATGTTCAACCTCCTGAAGGGAGACTAGGGGAGGAGCATCCTGTTATGTTCTTATGTGATAATCTTAGGAATATGTTGTATAACCTTATTGATAAAGAACTATGTATCTTACTCATACACTAAAATTAAATTTTAATATGTAAATATAAAAAAAAAATTATTATTTTATATATTTTGAAATTTGATATAAAATTATATAATTTAACTTAAATTCTCTAAATAAATATTATATTCCTGGTTTATTTTTAGGGTTTATTTTTATTTAAAAACTAAAAGTGAATTAACCTCAAAAAATTACATATATCTTACTCAAACAATTTTGGCCATCTTAATATAAATGACATGTTAATTTAAAACAGAATGATCATCTATCATCTAGATTAAAAAAAAAAAAATTATGAATATAAAGTTATTTGCAAAATTTTTAAGTGTGTCATTTTTCATACTTACAAATTCTTCCTTCGAATTAATTAGGCCTTAATTCTTCCTTCGAATTAATTAAGCGTTAATTCTTTTTATTTTTGCTATTTTTGGGATTTACTTATGTAAATTATTTATTTTTGTTATTTTTTGGGATGTACTTATGTAAATTATTGAAGTGACAGATTAACAACCACACTCATTGTATCAGATTCGAGTGGGAAGCTTCTTTCCTACCCCTCATTTACATTTTTACTGTGAACCACTGATAATGGAAAATTTTGTCCCTTGTGATTAAGCGCAGTTTCTTATATTGATAATTAAGAAAACTAAGCGTTAAAGATATTGAAGGGTATAACCGCCCGGTTGTTTACAAACTATTGGTTACTGAGATTTACTATGATAATTGTTTTGTTTTTAATATATTTCAAGTTTAAATAAAAGATGAGAATATTTTGTATTATTTTAAATTGAATATAAATATTGTTTTTGATTAATTAAGTAGACTTCCAAAAATTGATACAATTGCATGTTTATAATTATTCCTCTACAAATTTATTAGAAATATGGAGAGGGAAAGGGTTTGTTTTTCCTCCTAAATTCTAAGGAGAAAAAGAGAATTTGGAAATACAATAGTCTAAAGGAGAACGCTGCCTAAAAGACCTCTTGAGATGGACACTGAGAGTCAGTGGAGTAATATCTACTTAACACCAAACTGGAGTCTAGTTTCCAAGGCGGTTTTGTGGAAAGAACTATGTGAACTGCTCAAGAATGGGAGCTAGGTGAGGAGTAGTGAACAAGTTCTTCCTTTTCATGGTTGGGAAGTTTTACCAAACTCCGTAAGGTCCATAATATTTTAAATTAATTTTTAATAAACTGATTTGAGTTAATAAAAAGAGTACAGAATAAGTACAGAACCTTCTATATAGAAATAAGTATGTTTATTATTTCTATAATGATTGCTTTTGAAACAAAACTGGAATGACCAACCTTACACGGTAAGAACAATTATAAATAGCAGTAAACCCAGAACTTTATCAGCTATGTAGAGTATGCAACTCAATGACCACATATGTGTTACTAACAATAGGTGCTTGATCCTATATTAGGTCATAAGTTATGGAAAAACTTAGAATAATATAATTTTAAGCCATAAAACAAACTGTAGTAGAAAAATATCATAACAATAATAAAGTAAATGTAAAAAAAAAAATTATTCTACAGTTCCAATGACTATGTAAAAGAATGCAGTATAACAAACAACTCAACATGAACCAAGAATGAGAGCATAGCAGTTACTGTTCAAAACTCGTCTGTATTAATTGCAGATAATAGAGCATACATGCCAAGTACTGAGAAATCTCAGGAAAATAAGTACACACTGAGTGAACAGAGGTTCTAGACATAACATTGTTTAACATGAGCGCAAAACCATCATTTAAAAACCATATTCTTTAAGAGAAACGGATAATAATACATTCACATATACTAAAAAAATAAATTGATGTATAATAAAACGTAAGTCACTTTGTAGTGCATGTACCGATAGATACCGAAATTCTGGAAAAATCAAATAGAAATTCAAAAACAAAGCATTTTCTCTATATCTCTCCATGGTTACCAATTGAAAATAATTTAAATTAAAACTGAAAGATATACATTTTCCACTGCAATGTATACGCCTAAATTGTGGGTTACCACAATAATCATTTTTCCACACGGCATCAAGTCCATGAATGCCCAGCAATCAACTCGCAACATGCACATGCACAAAACCAAGCACCGCTTGGTATGGAGAGCAAGAGAAAAACCCAAAAATCTGAGTGGGAAGAGCCGAGTAGGTATTCAACGTACATGTGTTATGGCCCGCCTCAACTCCTTATCAACAAGTGGAGAGAGCCTGCGAATGAAGAACACCTGCAGACAAGTCACCCGAGACATTAATAGAGGAATATGAAAATAAAAACACATAGAATAAGTGTTGTTAAAAGTTAATGAATAGGTGGGTTTTGAATGCAATTACCTGTTCGAGCTGGCAAGAAAACCATACCAGGGCGCTGTAACCATCCATGTAGTGAGCAGCTAACCACCAGAGGTAGGGTATGCTGCTTGGGTTTATCTCTCTCATGCCATAGCCAAGTCAAAAACCAGAAAACAACACTCTGAAGTTGCAAAGCTCACGAAGAAGCAGAGCACAGCGAGAGAATGACTAAAAGTTTCCAAGCTTTGGAGGTAGATAGGGTATGAACCGGGCAAACCAATACCCATCTTTCGATGAAATCGATGGTCCAGCAGTTGCATAGGGAATAGCAAGATGTAGGAGCGAGAGCTCAGAAACAAACCATCCGTTGTTGGATCTAGATCATGGAAGGCGATCTCGCAAGCGGAGTTAGTAGGAACTTATAATAAATATCATCATAATTATTATATAATATGATTAATAATCGTATTAATACACTATAATAATAATTTATAATATTAAATAATGTTAGTAACCTTATTTAGGTAAATTTATTTGGAATTTAGGTTTTATTACTTTAGAATTTTAATAATATTGGCTTTTCTATGATTTTAGGTTTATAACAATATTATTGTTATTATTAGTAGTTATTATAAACATGAATTTTAAGATTAGTATTATTAAACATTGATTTGAATATCTATGTTAATAGTTTAATATTAATATTGTTAAACATTGATTTGAATATTTATGTTAATAGTAATATGTAAGTATTAATATTATTAATGAAATTATGAATATTATGAATGAAATTAAAATTTTTAATATAAATAATATAATACTATATTATTATTAATAAATATATTAAATTATAGATTGTCTTTATTTATAAAATCTGGTAGGCATGTCCATGATGGAAAATTTCTTCTCTATATATCAACAACATTTACTAATATGATTGTGCTATTATAAACTATATTCAAGCTTTAATTTTGGCAAATTCATTCTAGATTTAGAAAATATTTATTAAAAAAAGCAACAAAACTGAAAAGCATAACTTTAAAAGTTAACTAAATAAATATTCTTCCTAAAATATTTTAATGATAATTTTTTTTTAAATATTTTTGAAATATTTTTAAACAATTTAAAAAGTTAAGAGAAATCTAATAGAAATACTCAAACTTCAATGGTAGAGAATAAATTTCAACCTCATCCTTGAGCCAATTAGATTCACTTTAATACTTATTTTGTTATTTTTCAAATTTGATTTTTTTTATTGTTTTAAATCGAGTGTAGAAATATAATTTAAACAACATAGATTTCATCATAAAATTATGTTAAAAAAAATTATAACGATATTATTGTATTTATTATTTTAAAAATTAGTATGTAAGTTTACAAAAGGTGTTTGAACTCTTATTTTGTTAAATATTCAATTAAATCTATGTTTTAAGTGCATTTTCAATCTTTATTGATATTATAATTTACATGACTAATAATATTTATATTTAATGTACATATATTTCTTAAATATTTTTACTTTTGTCATCTCCTTTTATAATTTGCAAAATTAAGAAAGTAGTGAGTATGTAAACTGTAATAAAATTACAAGTTTATTAACAAGATTCACTATAAATTTGTAATTTAAAATTAATTTCAAAAACAAATAATAAATATCAACTAAAGAAAAGGAATTTAGTTCTACTGGTTAACAAGGTTCACTATAAATTTGTAATTTAAAAATATTTTTAAACCCTAAACCATAAACATCAACTAAATCGAAGGAATTTAGTTCAATTCTCTTTCTTCTTGTTCATATAATATTTATTCTCTCTATTGACAAATCTAAACTAGTTATATATATGGATTTTTATTATAATTTGAGAACTATTTTTGACTTCTAAAAAGCTTATTATAAATAAATATTTATACATAAACACATAATTAATAATTAAATGTGAATTTCTCGACAATCCACTAATCTTGTATAAGTTTGGCCAAGCTAATTTTAAACATAAAGTGTAGTTTGTCTTTGTTCCTCAAAAACTATATTAATTATTTGTTTGAGATTAAAAATTATTAATATTAGTGATATATTATATTTTTCTTCTTAATTTTATGTACCAATATCTAAAATATATATATTTTCAACATCATAAAACTCAAATTGAGATTACAATAATAAAATTGTGATATTTTATTTATTCAATTTTATATGTCATATAGTACAATGTTCATTCTCCTTCCCCAATTTTATGCAGTTTTATTTATCACATTCTTTCACTTTCTTATTTTTTTCCTTTCTAGAATCATTGGCATTAATGTGAAGATAGTTTAATTAAGTGTCAAATATTTAAGAATTCTCTCTACTTCTCTTTAAGTGTCAAATATTTAAGAATTCTCCCTACTTCTCTTTCCCTCTACCTCAATATAAAGAACAACATTTTTAATGTTTAGGTGAAATTCTTACATATACAACATTTTTAATGCTTAGGTGAAATTCTTATATAAGATATGTAAGACATTGAAACGATAACATAATTCATGTTATCATGAGATCTATGCAATAACAATTATGCTCTAAATCCACCATACACCCTATTTTTTGCAATGTTTGAGAGGTAAAGTGAATAATAAATGTCTTTCCTAAGTATAATATATTTGGTGGTATTGATGAATAGTTTCCTTTGATTTTTTGTTTGAATTGACCTTATGAATTATATAGGTTTTAACCTATGTATTAAGAAACAGATTTATTCATATTATATTTACATGTTTGTAGAGCCCTATAAAGCAAGAGCCTTCTTCATGGCTATTACACTATTTTGATAGAATTATCACCTTTCAAGGAAAGTATCAATAATGAAAAATTATAGATGATGTGTGTGTATATTGCAATTTAAATAATAAATAACTACAAAATTGAAAAAGTACACACATAATGTTTCATGATTCACTATTTAAATTGCAAAATGTATACATGTCCATATGTAACTTTTAATTATTTAAATTACATTTTTAAATGCATAAATAGGTTCAATGCCTTCAAAATCATTTTTGCACGTGGATTTTGTAAACTAGATAACTTACACTTGCAATTCCAACTAATATTTGCTAATTTTTAAACAAAATTAACCTAAAATATACATGAAAAAAATTATCCAAGTATAGAATAATAAGATAACCATAAATGTTTTAACTATAATATATACATCTAAAATTGAAATATATTTATTCATATAGGCATTGAAATATTGTATTAGTGTATTTATTTATTATATTATTTACATTAAAATATCTTTTTAGTATTAATATATTTTTAATGCATATAAATTTTATTTATTTTTTTGCATATTGATATATTTCATTTATAAACCAAGTTAAATCTTATCATTATTATTATAAATTTTTTCTTATTATATAGATAATATTTGAATTCATAAAATTATTTTTAAATATAAAAATTATATATCTTACTTACACTAAAATTAAATTTTAATGTGTAAATATAATATTTTTTAATTATTTTATTTATTTTTTAATTTTAATATGTAATATAAAAAAATTAATTGCTATATTTATTTTTAAAATTAATATAAAATTATATAAATTAACATAAACTTACATAAACCTCTAAATATATTTTTGGTTTTTGATTTTTTAAATGCAAATTAACCCTCAAAAAATTACATATACATTAAGCAATAAATTAACATGCTAATTTAAAATAGAATGATGAATTATCATCTGTATACACAAAATAGATCCTTCCACAAATAGATTACTATAAAATTATTTGCAAAACTTTTAAATTTGTCATTTTTCATATTTCCAAATTCCTTCCAATTGATTAGGCCTTAATGATTTTTATTTTTGATATGACCAATTAAGACCTACACTAATTGTCTCTATGCACAGTAATTGTCTGTGTCCAGCTTCACAACCGGCCAGCTTCTTTTCTGCCACTAATTCAAATTTTCACATAGTGGGCCCCTAACAATGGAAAAGTGCGTCCCTTATGAGTAAGGTCAGTTGCTTATATTGATCATTAAGAAAAATAAACGATCAACATATTGAATGGCCGATTACAAGTACCTTGGTTGTGTCTTTGATTGGATCACAAGTATTATCATAAATTTGTGGATACACTGCATTTTCGATCATGTTGTCCAGTCGTTGAATAGAACATTTGCCATGTTTGAGAGATATGACACATAATTACAGTTGTGTTTTGGCAGGTTATTTACGGTCTCCGATCTTCAAGTACGTGCTTTAAGCTTTAGGTACGTTTGCAGAGATGGAATTAACTCTCTGAGAGTTTTTCTTTTCCAATTTTCTAGAGTACCAGCTTTTGGTAAGGCGCTTTTTCACTCCTGGATTGTGATTATGAGATTGATAGAGACCATCAGATTCTGAGATATTTTTGAAATTTGTAATTAAAATAAAGTTTTTCAACAAGAATTTATTAATAATGTTATTTTTTTTGGAAAACAATTTATTCTTAATAAGATAGTGGTAAAATATTTTTTATATAATTCTTAAAATATTATTTTATTATTAATATTTTTAATTTAAATAAAAAATATATTATATTATAAAAAATTATTTATTTATTTATTTATTTTAAATATAACATGTTAAATTTATATTAAAAATTTAAAAATTACTAAGTATGAAATTTATATATTGTTTTTAATATAATGTGTTAAACATTTAAAAAATTATAGAATATTTTCATACTAAACTATAACAGAGAAATATCATAAAATTTATTATTATTTTTAAATGTATAAACATATCATAATAATAAATACTTCAAAATATAATAATTAATTAAATTATTAAAATAACTCTCTCAAGTAATGAATATAAATCATTTATCTCACAATAACCTTTTCTCACACACCATTGTCTCCTACCACTGCCATGATGTCCCTCTTACACCTGGAACTTCATATAAACAATAAACACTACCATGATGTTCATGCTTGATGTGGAAGCTCATATGTCACCTGGAAGCTCATATAAATATTGAACCAGGCATCATGCAGGGAGCTCAGTCCCATCACCTTAGACGCGAAGGTAATTCACCATTGTTATCTCCCCATTCATTCATCGTTTTAACCTGGTTGATAGGCTTCTCCTGTTGTGGTTGTAGATGGGCAAAGAGAAAAACTCAAAATATTTAGGTTAAGTTTAGTAAAAGGTACCAGTTCTTATGAGATTTCGATCATGACCCTCATATTTTGATTTTGAGATAATTTTGAAATCTGCCATCCACATAAAGATGCCTTAGATGATTTTTTTTCACTTTATTAATACTTTTACCTCCTCTTTGATAATAATCTATTAGTAATGAGACATTGATCAATTAAATAGAGTTAGAATTAATTCTCTTAGCAGGGCTCATCTATGATACTTGGTCGATCAAAGTAGATTGTGGTTAGGTCATATGCATTTTGTTGGGAGATTATGCTTTCATGATAAATTTAGAGTTGGTTTATTTATTTTTTTAAACATTAATTATTAACAATTTAGTTTTTAAACAATATGTATTTAAATGTGTTTAAAGAGTTTTCATATTTTAAAATTGTATTTTTTTTTTAATTCTTCTTTCTTTTAATTCTTATTGAATTTCTTCTATTGAGATATTTTTCAAGCATTGTAAGGTTTCATAACAGGTGGGATAGGTTTTCACCTAAAATTTATTAAGGAATTTGTTTTCACCTAAAAAATATTAAGGAATTTTATATGTAAACAAGGTAACTCAACTTTGCAAGTGAACCAAGTCATTTTATTACACAAGTTAGGGATGGTTTAAGTAATAAGTAGCAATTGATGAGGCTGAAGTTCTAATTTAGTGGTAGTGGAAATGATTAAGCTTCAAAGGAAATGCATGGGCATACCATGGTATTGATGAAAGAGCAAGATGAATAATAGGTCTTATCAGAAGGATTCATTTATAGTAATGGGTGATGGTAATTTTCACTTCATTTTAAAATTAATTCTTTGTTTTTCATGTTCTTTGATCCATCCACAACTTTGATTAAAGGTCTTGGTGTTGTTTCATTTGGATGAGACATGTTAGCTTTTAGTACTTGTAAGCTTTTAGCATTTTTATATTCGAATAAAAGTTCATGAAAGGACTCAAAATACATCTATTGGATGTAGAGAATATGTCCTTTCACATTAATTTTTTTTTCTAAACAATCACTTATTCATAAATTTATCTTCTTAATCCTCCTCATACCTATAAAAAGACTACCACTTACCTAAAATAGAACATGAGATCATGGAATAAGAAAAGTGTGAATTTTTTAATTTAATAAATATGAAAAATAATTACAAATAGTGCTAAAAAAATAGATCCAAAGAAATAAAAACAAATAAATCCAAAAATTTTATGTGTTCATGAGTGTTGGTAGCATTGTTTTACTAATATTGTTCATGAAATATGTTTTGAAAATTACATGAGTTGTTATGCCGAATATGCTTAGAAACAACCAACATGACATAGATATTTTCAAATTTCCACATAGAGCAATAATTACTATATTAGTTGTATATTTTAAATTTTTTTATGGATTGAAATGAGTGAAAGTGTACATGAAAATAGATTAAATTATGTATCTCCAATATAAATATGTTTTAAAAATAATAAGAATAAATGGATGAAATATGTGAAATAGAGTTTAATCAATGTAGATTTAATACCAACACTTAGTATTTCAAGCATAAATTTATCATATGATATAAAAATCAAGTGATTTAATGTGTATTATAAGCTATATTCATATCAAAATACACCACATAAACATTTTTTAAATATCTATTCATTTAGCGATCCATAACTAAATTTATCATATGATATAAAAATCAAGTGATTTAATGTGTATTATAAGCTATATTCATATCAAAATACACCACATAAACTTTTTTTAAATATCTATTCATTTAGCCATCCATAAATAGTTTGTTGCAACTCTATCCTTTATTTTTTTGTTTGACATTGAGTGATTATTTTGACCATATCCTTTTCATTAGATGTCCAAATTGAGAAATTAAAAGTGTATTAAAAACTAAAATTTAGAGGATATTTTATGCATAAAATGGTTTTTAAAATATTCACACATGATCTCTCAATATATCATCATCCCAACATTTTTTAGTAAATTTGTCAAGCCAACATGCTAGAAAAATTTTATCAACATTTTTTCTATTCAAAAATATGGTATGGTGGAAACTCGATAGTACCAATGGGATCCTAACCTAAAAAAACATTGGATTCCATGAAGTTTCTAGTTACTTGCAATATCAATATGATGATTTGAGGTGCCAAATATATGGTTGAAGTTTATTTTTAGGGATTTTTGTTAAAAAAATGGTTGCATAAAAAGTTTGTATGATTTTTGTTTTGGAATTATGATTCTCCTATCATGTACTTATAATAGTGTGATTTAATATAATTTATTGGATGGGAACCAACTATAAATTTTAGCCAAATACTTGTATAACTTGACAAAGAACTAGTTGTACTACAGGAATAAAACATCAACTTTGTTGTAAGGAATGAACTATCGGTCAAAACTATGGACATATTCCTATATACTAAGACACCTAGATACCCAACCATGGTGATAACCAATTATCTTTGAGAATGGTCTAGATATGGGATGTATCAATTTAAATCTTACACTCTTCATAATGTAATAATAATTCACCAAGAAACAATTAGATAAGATTAAATATGAAATTCTATGGAGAGGGATAGGATTAGTTTTATTAAATTATTATAATCCTCTATTTTCTTGCAAGATTGTGACAAGGAGTAACACATTAGCTAGCAACCAACCATATTTTTGGTCTAGACAGTGGTATAGGGTAACTAGTAACCCTTTGTACTGAAAGGCCAAACATCAAGCTTAATGCAAGAATCAAAAAATTGGTCATTTTATGGACACATTTAGATCTACTAACATGCAAAAGGTAACTTAACATGGTGCTGTCTAGTTCTACAGAATAATGGCATATATATGGGATGTACTAACATCAATCCTACTTTCTTTTTTGCAACTTCCATAGAAGACTTATATTGCAATAATATTTCACTAAGGAAATAGTTCACATGGAAAATGTAACCATATTATTCCAAGAATAATCAAATTATATATCTAACCATTACTTTCTTAAACATGTATTCATTAATTTAGTCTACATTTTCTTAAAAATAAATGGTGCTCACCAATTCTCTATGAGAATGGTCTAGATATGGGATGTATCAATGTCAATCTTACACTCTTCATATTGTAATAATAATCCATCAAGAAATAATTAGATAATATGAAACATTAAATTCTATGCAGAGGGTTAGGATTAATTTTATTAAATTATGATATTCCTCTATTCACTTGCAAAAATGTGAATAGGAGTAACATAATAGCTATGAACCAACCATATTTTTGGTCTAGATAGTGGTATAGGTTGACTAGGAACTTGTTGTACTCAAGGGATAAACATCAAGAATAATGTAAAAATTGAAATATTATTCATTTTATGGAACATTTATATCTACTAAGATTCCAAAGAGACCTAACCATGGTGCTTTCTAGTTCTACAGAAGAATGGTGTATATATGGGATGTACTACATCAATCCTACTTGATTTTTTTCACCTGTCATAGAGGACTTATAGTGCAATAATATTTCACCAAGGAGATATTCCACATGAGAAATGTAACCATATCCTTCCAATTAGAATCAAATATTGTTTCTAAGCATCAATTTCTTAAACACTTACTCATTAATTTAATCTACATTTTCTTAAAAACAAAGAGACTAAGTGTACTATAGAAAAGAACCATGGATAGTGGATGGGAAAAGGAATGAGAGAGACAAGGGGGGATAAGGGTAAAGTAGAATTTTGAAAGAGAAGAATACAGGGAATTTCCAACATCAAAATTGTGATTTGCAAAGCTGCCAAATCCATGAAACTAGTAATGCATCACATACCTTGATAATCAATCCATACACAAGATTTGAAGGCTTTGGCATACCCTTGGCTCATCTTTTTTCACTAGTTTTTTTATGTATTTTTTTAAGCTTCTTGTAAAATAGAGGTTTGTACTATCGGTGGCTCTTATTGAACCACAAAAATATTTAGTAACCTAATCAATGTATTTAAATGACCTATATGATGTTTTCTATTAAAAAAAAGAAACCAATCTATTATGCATGAAAAAGTATGATTTTCAAACCAATGTGAAAATGGTGTTGAAATTGTGTAAGGGAAACTATGTGATAACAATGGTGTTGGAACAACTATGTAGCAATAATTGTGTGACAGCAATGGTGTACCAACAAATATTTTGAAGCAACTATGTAATAGAAATAGTGTTATAGAAAAATGACTTGAATATTGGAGCAACTAGAAATGGTTGTTGCAATAATCGCACATGTGTTGCAGTGACTAGAAATGAATGTTGCAACAACTGAAAATGAGTATCATAATAATTTCGTAGGAGTGTATAAATTGTAAATGAGTGTTGGAGTAAATGAAAATTAGGTTTGTAGCAACTAGAACCAAAATAAACCATGCCCCAACATTAGAACTTTCAAATTAACTCAAATAAAAATGCATATATGAATTTGTTCTAATATTTAATCATAAATTCACATAAAATATTAATGAAATGTAATGGAATTAAATTAAATATAATTATCAAGAAATAGTGGACTAATACAAGGTTTATGTAAGCATAATTAGTTTGAAAGTAGGAAAATATAATACAAAAGATGTCATTTTTGGAGCCCATAATATTGTAGGAATAAAAAATGAATTGCAATAATTTAAGCATGAGGGGATATGCTCTATGTCAAATTTCAAAGTTAAAGAGGTAGTCGAGGAATCAAGAATTGTATTTTGGAAAAGAACTTGTCATTACTAGCATATATAGGAAAATAGAAGTTGTTGTATATCATGACAATAATTAAAATATTAATAAATAAATATAAGACGAAATATATTAATTTCACAAGATTCATCCAAAAAATTATTGAAGAAGAGGAAATTTTAGAAGAAATACAATACTATTATGTCCTAAAAACAATCAACTAATTTTTAGACAAATGAGAAAAATAAGCACACTAGCTCAAAAAAGAGACATTACAAAATTAACAAGGTGTAGGTGGGAAATTATTGCCATCATTTAAATGAAAATCAAAAGTAAAAAAAAATGTAGTATCCCCTTAACATTATAAATAAACAAGGAAATCAACATGTTAGTGGGAGAAATCATGTCGTCCAAAGGGGTCAACACCTTGCATGCTCTCTCATCATGTAATCATGTTCTAGAGCTTCCTATTATGAGAAGTAGCAAGAGATGTTTAGTAAATCATACATTCACTTCATCAGAAAAATTGGTGGAAATTTTCATATCCATTCCCATTATGATAACATGGATTATTTTAATTTGAATATTTGTAGTTGGGTATTTGCATAGGGAAATTCATAGTTTTTTTTCTTATAGTTTGTTATTCTTCTAGTTTGTTGGTTTTCTACTCTAATTCTACTCAATTTTTAGTATTTAGTAGCATTGGAAATACTCTTATCTGACATCTATGTGACGAATAGCGTCCATCATACCCAAGTATTGTTGTTTGCAAGAAAATATAGGGATTTTTAGGAGAGTTGAGGAGACTAGTTGGGAATTGGGGAAAATTAAACTATTTCAAGCATGAAATTATCCATTCTTTTGTTGGTTTGGTAAATAAAGATTTTTTTTTTGTTCTATTATAGTAATTTATGATGAGTTTTAAGCATAATCATGAGGGGAGAAGCTCTACCTGTGAAACTTCAAAGTTGAACTAGTAATTGAGGAATCAAGAAATTGTCTTTTTCAAACAAATTGACCATTACTAAAATGATAGAATGTATTCAATTTTTAAAAAAGTGAGAAATAAGGAAGAAAATTTGATTATAGAAATAGTAAGCTTTGGAAAGCCATAAAATCTAAGAATTAAATCAATAAAATGATTTTTTACATTTAAAAGTAAACAAATTATTAAATTATCTAAAAATGAACTTATAAATAAAAGAAAAAATGTGCATCAAATTATTCCTAATATTGAAAAATATAATATTGTTTAAATCAGTATGGATACTGTGACAACTTCATTTAAGTTAACTAGTGTTAACTAGTTAAAGACAATTTGTTTAATTTTCTTTTATCTGGCAAGAAAAACTTAAATCATTACTATTGATAAAACAAATTATTTAATTTACTGACTTATTAATTACGAGAAATTAATTAATGAAAATAAAATCTTTTTTTTAAGCTAGTGGTAAAAATGTTTCCAAGAATAGGAGGTGGTTGGGGAGAGTTGGAATACAGTTACCTACTCCTTTGAGGATAAAGCTAAATCCCAGAGGAGGAGTAGGGGTGTTGTGCAAAATGGTAAAGGGAAGTATTTTCTAGAGCTAGTGGTGATCAGTTGAAAATAACTCACAGCAACCCTTGTAAAACCAGATTCTTTGAGTTTGACTGGATTGGCCATCGAGAGGTCATAGCAGAAAAAGGATCTATTCCACTATTAACCCGTGACACTATCCAGATTCTAGAGCTAGGGGGCAAGTGGAGGACGTAATAGCCTCCCTTGATGGTTGGGAAGACCATAGCTCAAACTACCTAATCCAGATAAGTATTACTATGAAATTTTAAGTAGGTTAATACTAAATTGGTAGGATTGTTCTACAATGTTACACTTGAATAGATATTGTTCTAATATGAAAAAATGTAAATATGTGTATATTTGTTTATAAATGCTTGAGACAGGAAATGAAGTCTGTAGGCAACTTTACTCTTTCTATTAATATGATAAAACATAAGTAATTAATGATAATACTACCTCTTTCTTATTATCAATACATGGTAGAGATACTGCCTAAATCTCTATATGTCGTGTGGAAAGATAACAGAGAACTAAAAAATGTTATTACTGTTAATTTACAACAGAGTAAAAATAATAAGCGGTATTACTAAAATAGAATATGCAGTAAAAACATTGTAAAGGTAATAAACAATATTCATCTATTATATTTCTTGTTACTGTGGAATTCACAGGTATAAAAATATATTTATAAGAATGGAATGATGTACTATAAAGTAAATGCATATGAAATTCTTCGTGTCTAGGCCAAATTAACCAGAACAAGGGGTAATAGAGCCGACGGACTCTCGACCCTAGTTCTGGGTATGAACCCAAAATAGAGATACATCATCTGTGGCCAATAACCCAAATTAAACATCCGTATTATCTTATGGTGACCCGGACACTGTAGGGAGAAACCTACTAATTAATAGAGGAGAAATAGAGTTAATAAAAAACTCGGTAAATCAAGAAACTGAAAAGTACACGGGTACACATTACCAGTAAAACTTGACATATTGTTTCTTATCGATAGAAAAGAAATTGATAAAGAACAAAAACTGAGTGTAATCCTGTAGATTCAAACATCACATCATTTCTCAACAATGAAAGACGAAAACCCATAAATTCTATTGGTAGCTTAAAGAAAAATTACATTCAAATAAACCATGCCAAGAACTGGGCAAGAAACCCTTTTAAACTTGAAAGGCGTAGATTTGACTCATTACGAAAATAGCAAACAGACCATTTCTTTTAAAAGTAAATAGTCTATAATAGTCCAAAAATAATCGCACATGCTAAAGCTTAGTTCGATATATATATATATATCAATGGCATGCACCACAGTTAAAAATGCATTCTATATTCCAATAAAACTTGGGTTAAACCCTATCAAAATATTTATCCAAAATATTAACAATGTTGTTTGAAAATCTACATTGGGGTTTACAACGCTCTTCTCTGAAACTACTCATTGATATAGAATAAGTCGAGCGCTTTAATCAAGAATCGGAACAGCACATTGAAAACCTAGGAATTTGGTCTTCCTTCGAAGACATTTAGGGTACTTGAGAAATCAAGAGTGGAGATGTCAACTGGGGCTGAGGTGACCGCATCAAGAATCCTGAAAGAAAGCATGTTGCTGGAAGAATAGAGGGTTAGAACCACAAACCTACAACAAAAACAACCAGCAAAGAGATGTCAACCATGGTTTGTAGAAAAACCATAAATGAGCTAGAGAAACTAAACCCCATAAATTCTGGAGCGAATGTTACTTGAAGAAGGTAAAGACTCCCATTTGGCCACACTATAAGAGCATCGAAACTCAGAAATTAGATATCTAAATACAAAAAATGAATGGTCGGTTAAATCTAAACTCTGCGGCAAGTAAAGGGGAAATCTAAATAATACCTTTGATGTTTTGAAAATAGCACATCCTCTTTGCATCTATCATAGCTGGACCAGTTTTGTAGCGCTATACCTCCTGTAGAGTTTAATCAACATAAAAATAGTACTCAGTTAGATGAGTCGGCGGGCAACTTTACAAAAGAAAATAAAACCGAGGATGAGTAAACAGAGTAATTTAGCAGAGAAATGGAGCAATGCATAAGGAGATGGAAAACCTATAAGGGTTTGAGGCAGAGTTCACAGGGAAGGAGCCAAGCTCTGGAAACCACCGAAAATTCCTAGATACAATCCTTCGCTCTCAGTTAACTACAGTGACTTCTGGAGTTTTCCCTCCAAATAAAAAAGAATCCAATGCAAGTAACAGTTGTATCGTAGAGATTAAACCGTGGTACTATCAAATAATGAATGGAGTTGACATATCTCCATTGAGGAGCATCGAGAATGCCAAGTGGAGTGTGGAAATTATCTCCGTAATAATTTTTATAAATCTCCATATCAAAACGGATACGTATTAATCATGCGACTTTAATAGTATTTGTGTGTGATTAAATATCATAACATCAGACCTCTATCAGAATCCCAAGATATGACAGGTTGTATACATGCATAGAGGTTAGTGAAAATATTATTTAATTCGTGTACCAAAATAACCCTAAGTTTGCAAAAGTGACCTACGAAGATTTCATAGTAATCATAACTGAGGTATCAAATGATATCATAATAATAATAATTGTGGATTGAATATCACACAGTGATATGAAATGTGTATTGTATTAATATAAATGATTTTTATATTGATAAGTATTGAGGTAAGTGAATTTTCTTTTTTTATATAATGGTAAAAATATAGGAGTGAAGGTTACAAGTGGTATCAATGCAGGTTGCTACACTGGGACCCTAAGTGTCTACTAACAGTGAAGCTATGTATGTGAATAGTGCATAGAGAGAGAGAACGAGTGATAATGAGAAGAGCTATAGCATCACAATCGCAACCAGAGGAAACTCAAACACCAACAGTCATGAATCCAGAAATGTGGGTTAAATTAAGTGTAGAACAGACCAAAAGACCAGTCAGTTACTTGAAGAACAACGGAACCAAACTAGTTTTTTGTTGAACACGTTGCAGCAATTACAAGAGGAAATGCTAAGAGTCAAGAAGGATAATGAGCGACTGTTAGAAGACCAGGAGAAAATTTTAAAAAGTTTATCTGACAAACAAAATTAGGAGTTGGATCATCCAAGTGTTGAAAGAAGCTTACGAGCAGATGAATATCAGCAAATAAGAAATAATATTACAGACAGAGTTGAAATAGTCCCTCCTAGAGAAGTAAAAATAAGAATTACAATGAGGTAGAGTCGGGCAATCTGTCTTATCAACAAGATATTAAGAGACAGAAAGTAGAACTGGAGGGAAAATTCCACAAAATTAAACCACCAATGTTTGATGTTGAGGCAGAGGAGGTGACTGAAGCCTGGTTAATCAATATAAATAAATACTTTCAGGTTTATGAGTACAAAAGCAATCTGAAGGCTAGATTGGCTATATACTAGTTACAAGAAAAGGCCACCCTGTGGTGGGAAAAAGTGAAAAATGTATACAGCATTGATGAACGGGATATTACTTGGGAATTGTTTCAGCAGTACTTTAAAGACAAGTACTTGATAGAAAGGTTTTATCTTGACAAGGCTAAGGAATTCCATGATCTTCGATTGGGATAAATTACCATGGATAATTATGTCACTAAATTCACTTCCCTATTACGTTATGTTCCTTATCTCTGAGAAGAAAAATCCAAAGTGCAGAGGTTCTTAAGTAGCCTACCTACTCATATGAGAGAATGAATAGAATTTGTTAATCCTCAGACCATGGATGAAACCATTCGTAAAGCATGAATGTGCTATCAACAGTCCAAGGCCAAGGGTGAAGGAGGAAAAATTTGGCAGCCAAAGAAAAGTAAGAAAAATAATTCCAATTTTAAAAGCAGTAAAAGTGGCAACTTTAAAGGCTCAGCACGAAATTCTATCAGTAAGCAATTTGGTAGGAATCATCAAAGAACCAAATGGCTAGTGGAAGAGAAACCCACAGAAGCATCTAGTAAGCGAGAGCAAGGACAGATTACTAAACCTCCTCTACAATGTTGGGGCTGTGGAGAGGCTCATTATTATAAAAACTGTCCACAACGAACCAAAAATGAAACTGTAACAAATTTGCAGGAAGCATCTACAGTGAGGGATGTGGCGCGTAACATACCCCACATCAACGCAACCTTGGAAGATCGGCAGGCTGATTTTTAGCCCACAATGATTGAATTAGAAGGTACTTTACTAACTAAACCTGTTTCAATTTTAGTAGATCCTGGAGCAAGTTTGAGTTACGTAAGTCCCAAATTAGTGGAAATGTGCAAATTAAAAGAACAAAAATTTAATAATTCCTGGTTAGTACAGCTAGCTACTAGGGAAAAATGACAGGTAACCGCAAAATTTCCTAATTGTACATTAGAGGTGGCAGAACAGCAGTTACAAGTAGATTTAAATATCTTACCATTGGGGTCTTATGATGTGTTATTGGGCATGGATTGGTCGGAAAGACACTGGACCTTAGTGGATTTCAAGGAAAAGATCATTTATTATAGAATGCAAGATGGCATGCATAAATATATTCAAGGAATTAAAAATCCTGTGCAATTACGTCCAATCACAGCATCTCAAATGGGTAAGTGTATCAAAAAAGGATGCCAACTATATGCAATTCAAGTGAGGTAAATAGACTCCAAAGGAAAAGGCACCAAATGATGGAAGAGATTCCTGTGGTACCAAAATTTCTGGATGTTTTTCCAAAAAAAATTCCTGGTTTACCACCTAAGAGGGATATTGACTTCACCATAGAGTTTTTTCTAGGAGCCTCTCCGGTGTCAGGAGCTCCTTATAGAATGAGCGTACCAAAACTAACTGAACTTAAAATGCAGCTACAAGAATTGCTAGACAAAGGTTATATCCATCCAAGTGTGTCTCCATGGGGAGCACCAGTCCTATTTGTTAAGAAGAAGACAAAACCTTACGTATGTGCATGGATTACAGGCAACTTAATAAGCACTGTCAAGAAAAAAATACCCCTTACCAAGAATCGATGACTTATTCGATCAAGCAAGAGGGGCTAAGGTGTTTTCTAAGATAGACTTAAGATCGGATATCATCAGATTCAGATTAAAGAAGAAGATATTTGTAAGACATCATTTCATACTCGTTATGGGCACTATGAATTCAAGGTGCCACCCTTCGGATTGATGAATGCACCAACAACCTTTATGAGGTTGATGCATGGCATCTTTCATCAATTCTTGGATAACTTTATACTTATTTTCATAAGATGATATTCTGATATGTTATAAAATTTTGGAGGAACATAAAGAGCATTTGAGAATAGTTTTGGAGATGCTAAGAAAGCATCATCTTTATGCTAAGTTCAGTAAATGTGATTTCTTTAAAACAGAAATCCAATATCTGGGACATGTTATATCAGCTGAAGGAATTGTTGTTGATATGGAAAAGATCAAAACTATTATGGAATGGCGAGTACCCCAGAATGTGGTCGACATTAGATCTTTCATGGGATCAGCTAGTTATTATAGAAGTTTATAGAAGGATTTTCCAAAATTTCTTTTCCTATTACATCTTTGCATAAGAAGGGAAAGCTTTTCAAATGGAAAAATGAGTGTCAGAACAGCTTTCAAAAGTTGAAGCAAATTTTGACTACAACACCGGTGTTGAGGGTAGCTGACCCTGATAAAGATTATGAAGTTTGTATGGATGCAAGTAAAGAGGGTTTTGGAGCAATATTAACCCAGGAAGGCAAAGTGGTGGCATATGAGTCTCGAAAACTAAAGGACCATGAACAGAAATATTCTGCTTATGACTTGGAACTTACAACAGTGGTACATGCTCTCCGGGTGTGGAGGCATTACGTGCCTGGTAAGAGGTTTGTACTTAAAATAGACCATAGTAGCTTGACTAATTATTTAAAGCAAGCAAATCTAAATTCCAGGCAAGCAAGATGGAATGCCTTTCTAAGTGAATTTGATATTAACATTCAGCACATAAATGGAAAGGAGAATTGAGTAGCAGATGCATTGAGCAGAAAGTTACATGGTATTTATGCATTACACTATAATAAGCTAGAAAGCCAATTTTTGGAACAATTAAAAGAAGAGGCACAAAGAGATCTGGAATACAAATTCCTATGGCAACAAATGGAAGAAGATAAGAAGCAAGGTAAAATAACTGAGTATGGAAATAATGAATATCGGGTGCTGACCTTCCGAGGAAGAATATATGTGCCTAATCGTATAACTCTAAAGGAGTTAATACTGAATGAATTCCATCGCAGAAATTACGCTGGTCATCCGGGATACTAGAAAATGCTTACTCCAATAAGAAAGGTATATTATTGGTGGGGCATGCATAAGAATACTGTTGAATATCTAAGAAAATTTTTGGAGCGTTAGCAAGTAAAGGTGGAGCACCAGCATCCTGTGGGACTATTGCAGCCCATACCCATACCTGAATGGAACTTGGAGGTTATCTCCTTAGATTTCATCACAGGTATACTGCTAACAAAAAGACAAAATGATTCAATCATGGTAGTGATAGACAGATTAAGTGAAACTGCACATTTTATACCTATACAGTCTACGTACAAGATAGTATAGATTGCTGATATATTTATGAAGGAAATTTTTCAGGTTCCATGGTATACCAAAAACTGTGATTTCAGACTGGGATGCTAAGTTTACATCCACATTTCGGAAAACTTAATTTTCAGGTCTAGGAACACAAATACACTTTAGCACCACCTATCACCCTCAGACTGATGGGAAAACAGAGCGGGTAAACCAAGTATTGGAAGACTTGCTGCGCATGTATGTGATGCAACAACCAACCAAGTGGGAGGATTATTTGCATCTTGTTGAGTTTTCTTATAACAACGGGTATCAGGAATCTCTAAAAATGAGTCCCTTCGAGGCATTGTATGGTAGGAAATTTCATACACCTATAAACTGGAGCAGTCCTAAGACTAAATTAATGTTGGGACCTGAAATGTTGGCGGAAATGGAAGCTGAGGTAAAAAGAATAAGACAGAATCTGAAGGCTGCGCAAGACCGGCAAAAGATTTATGCAGATAAGAAAAGGTATTACCGTGAATTCGTGGTGGGGGATCATGTTTACGTGAGAATTAAGCCCAAGAGGAGTACAATGAGGTGGACCTGTTGTGCCAAATTATCTCCCAGATACTGTGGACCTTTCCAAATACTGGAAAGGGTAGGACTAGTATCTTATCAGTTAGCTTTACCCAGCCATATTCAAGTTCACAATGTGTTCCATGTGTCCTTTCTGAAGCGTTATGTACATGATGAAAAACATGTGATTCATTGGAAAAATATTCAGGTAGGATAGAGATGAAAATCCTAACTTGAAGGTCTGAACAAAATTGATGCATATTGACTTGAAAACATTTTTCGTTTTTCAGGTAGAACCGGACGGAGAGTTTCTGGTCGAGCCACAACGCATACTTGACTGAAGAGAAATCGACCTCCGAAAACGAGTAGTCATCCAGGTAAAATTGAAATGGAAGCACTTCGGACCGGATGAAGCTACTTGGGATGATGAGAAGTTCATGCGGGAAGCTTACCCAGAGCTCTTTGCAAAACTGGGCTGAAACACCGAGGGATGTGTTACTTCCAGGGGGGAAGTTGTGAAAGCTTCATTTAAGTTAACTAGTGTTAACTAGTTAAATAAAAAAAAATTAATTTTCTTTTATCTGGAAAGAAAAACTTAAATCATTACTGTTGATAAAAAAATTTATTTAATTTGCTGACTTATTAATTAGGAGAAATTAATTAATGAAAATAAAATATTTTTTTTAAGCTGATGGTAAAAATGTTTCCAAGAATAGGAGGTGGTTGGGGACAGTTGGAATACAGTTACCTACTCCTCTGAGGATAAAGCTAAATCCTAGAGGAGGAGTAGGGGTGTTGTGCAAAATGGTAAAGGGGAGTATTTTCTAGAGCTAGTGGTGATTAGTTGAAAATAACTCACAACAACCCTTGTAAAATTAGATTCTCTGAGTTTGACTAGATTGGCCATCCAGAGGTCATAGCAGAAAAAGGATCTATTCCACTGTTAACCCATGACACTGTCCAGATTCTAGAGCTAGGGGGAAAGTGGATGACGTAATAGCCTCCCTTGATGGTTGGGAGGACCACAGCTTAAACTACCTAATCCAGATAAGTATTACTCTGAAATTTTAAGCAGGTTAATACTAAATTGGTAGGATTGTTCTACGGTGTTATAGTTGAGTAGATATTGTTCTAATATGAAAACATGTAAATATGTGTATATTTGTTTATAAATGCTTGAGACAGGAAATGAAGTCTGTAGGCAACTTTACTCTTTCTGTTAATATGATAGAACATAAGTAATTAATGATAATACTACCTCTTTCTTATTATCAATACATGGTAGAGATATTGCCTAAATCTCTATATGTTGTGTGGAAAGATAACAGAGAACTGAAAATTGTTATTACTGGTAATGTACAACAGAGGAAAAATAATAAGCAGTATTACTAAAATAGAATATGCAATAAAAACATTGTAAAGGTAATAAACAATATTCATCTATTATATTTCTTGTTACTGTGGAATTCAAAGGTATAAACATATCTTTACAGGAATGGAATGATGTACTATAAAGTAAACGCATACGAAATTCTTTGTGTCTAGGCCAAATTAACCAGAACAAGGGGTAATAGAGCCGACGGACTGTTGACGTTAGTTCTGGGTATGAACCCAAAATAAAGATACATCGTCTGTGGCCAATAACCCAAATTAAATGCGAGAATTATCTTACGGTGGCCCAAACACCATAGGGAGAAACCTAATAATTAATAGAGGAGAAATAGAGTTAATAAAAAACTCAGTAAATCAAGAAACTGAAAATTACACTGGTACAGATTACCAGTAAAACTTGACATATTATTTCTTATCAACATAAAAGAAATTGATAAAGAACAAAAGCTGAGTGTAATCCTGTAGATTTGAACATCACATCATTTCTCAACAATAAAAGATGAAAACCCAGAAATTCTATTGGTAGCTTAAATAAAAATTACATGCAAATAAACCATGTCAAGAACTCGGCAAGAAACCCTTTTAAACTTGAAAGGCGTAGATTTGACTCATTACGAAAATAGAAAACAGACCAGTTCTTTTAAAAGTAAATATTCTATAATAGTCCAAACATAATCGCACATGGTAAGTGAAATTATAGGGTATATATATATATATATATATATATATATATATATATATATATATATATATATATATATATATATATATCAATGACATGCACCAGAGTTAAAAATGCGCTCTGTATTCCAATAAAACTCAGGTTAAACCCTATCAGAATCTTTATACAAAATATTAACAATGTTGTTTGAAAACCTAGGTTGGGGTTTACAACCCTCTTCTCTGAAATAGCTCATTGATATAGAAGAAGTCAACCACTCTAATCAAGAACCGAAACAACACATTGAAAACCTAGGAATTCAGTCTTCCTTCAAAGACATTTAGGGTACCTGAGAAATCAAGAGTGGAGATGTCAGTTGGGGCTAAGGTGACTGCATCAAGAATCCTAAAAGAAAGCTTTTTGCTTGAAGAATGGCGGGTTAGAACCACAAACCTGCTTCAAAAATAACCAACGAAGAGATGTCAACCATGGTTTGCAGAAAAACCATAGATGAGCTAGAGAAACTAAACCTCGTAAATTTTAGAGCGAATGTTACCTAAAGAAGGTAAAGACTACCATTTGGCCGCACTATAAGAGCATTGAAACTCATAAATTAGACCTCTAAATACAGAAAATGAATGGTTGGTTAAATATAAACTCTATGGCAAGTAAAGGAGAAAGCTAAATAATACCTTTGATGTTTTGCAAATAACACATCCTCCTTGCATCTGCCATAGATGGACCAGTTTTATAGCGCTATACCTCTATGTAAATTTTAATCAACATAAAAATAGTACTCAGTTAGATGAGCCGGCGGGCAGCTTTACAAAAGAAAATAAAACCAAGGATGAGTAAACAAAGTAAGTTTGCAAAGCAATGGAGAAATGTGTAAGGAGATGGAAAACCTATAAGGGTTTGAGGTGAATTTAGCAAGGAAGGAGCCGAGGTCTGGAAACCGCCGAAAATTCCTAGATACAATCCTTCGCTCTCAGTTAACTACAGTGACTTATGGAGTTTTTCCTCGAAAAACAAAAAGAATCCAATGCAAGTAATAGTTGTATCGTGGAGATTAAACCGTGGTACTATCTAATAATGAATGGAGTTGACATATCTCCACGGAGGAGCATCTAGAATGCCAAGTGGAGTGTGGAAATTATCTCCGCAATAATTTTCATAAATCTCCATATTAGAATAGATACGTATTAATCATGCGAATTTAATATTATTTGTGTTTGATTAAATATCATAACATCAAACCTGTTAGAATCCCAAGATATGAAAGGTTGTATACATGCATAGAGGTTAGCGAAAATATTGTTTAATTTGTGTACTAAAATAACCCTAAGTTTGCACAAGTAACCTACGGAGATTTCATATTAATCATAACTGAGGTTTCAAATGATATCATAATAATAATAATTGTGGATAAAATATCACACAGTGATATAAAATGTGTATTTTATTAATATAAATGATTTTTATATTGATAAGTATTAAGGTAAGTGAATTTTCTTTTTATATAATGGTAAAAATCTAGGAATGAAGGTTACAGATACCAAATTTAAGTGTTTGTATTTCTAATTTAATTTTTTTTACTTCTACGTTTTTAAGGTTCTTTAAAATTTACTTGTTTAAGGTTCTTTAAAATTTACTTAGTGTTAGAGATTTAAGTTATGGTCTATAATTTCATAATCCCATTAAAATTAGTAAAAAATTCTAAAAAAAAAAATGTGATTTTAACATGAAAAGACAATTAATAGATGTATTTGGAAAAATATTAGACTTTTAAATTTAACATTCTTTTTCATGAGCAAAAGAGAGTTATTTTTGTAAATAAGAAAAGATTAAAAAAATATTAATTTATTTTTAAATTAAAATAAATTCTTGGAAATTTATCATGATTATGATTGAGAATTAAAAATTATATTTTAGCAATTGAAAATTAATACATAATACTTGAAAAAAATATAGATTTGCATTTTAGAGCTATTATATATAATTAAAATGTGTTATTGTAATGTTAATTAAAATAGTTATAAATTTTGTAAAAGAATAAAATATTTGATAGGGATATATTTAATTTTTTTATTAAAAATGTTTAATTGTGTATTTAAATTATTTGTATAATAGTGTTTTATTTCAATTATTAAATATTTATATATTGAGGGTTGATATTTATTTTAAATATAGTTATGTTTTTTTAGTTTTTAATTTAATTTAGAAAAAATTATAAAAATAGGACATATGGTATTGATAGGTCTTAATAAAATAATATGGTATGGTATCTCCATGGTTATAAACGTGTCTGTATTTAACTCATATATTAAGTCATTTTATAATTAATAAATAATATTAATCTTAGCATTATATGGGGCAACTCAATTGGTGATTGAAGTAATGTTATTCACAAGAAAACTAAGAGATTCAAGGTTCAAATCCCTCATTTTAAGGAGATGGGGACATTCCATAGACCTAAGAGGTTTACTGGCCAAGTGTCACCTGAGCTACTGGTCATTTGTTTGAAACTAGGGAGAAAAAATCTAGCCATGTTGAGTGCCCTAGGTCTCACTTTCATACAAACAAAAGTATTATTAATCTTAGCAATATTCCCACTAGTATTAGAATAAATAGTAATGGGATGTATTGTTAAGGCACTTCATGATGTGAAGGCCACCATTTTGAATCTTAGTGGGAAAATTTAGATTCATATTAATGAATAGTGTGGTTGGTATATCTAGATGATTTTGACTCCTTAAATATCCCTAAATAATAACTTCTTAAACAAAATATTAAATGTGAAATCATCTAAAAACTGGCACAATTTAGCAAACAAAAAATATTAATCTAAACATTAAGATATTTATTTCAAAACAAAAAATATTAATCTAATTAAAATATATTATAAAATAAATATCTTAATGTCATCTATTAATATATAACATTCATTAATTAAACTATATTATAAAATAAATAAATAAATTATTAATTTTCTTTCATATAAAAAAAATCATTATCAATAAAACAATACAGGTGCTATATTAAACAAAAACCTCGAGCCATCACCAATAAAATGGCCTTCAATAGTCTCTACATTAAAAATATCTTTAATATAATGGTAGTTCACTTATAAAATGGCCTTCATTACTATTAACATTAAAAGTATCTATGATATAATGATAGTACACTAATAAAGTGGTCTTCAGTACTTTTTTACATTAAAAAAACATATTTGATATAAAGATAGTGAAATTAATAAAATATAAAAATATATTTGATATAATAATAGGGGAATTAGTGGAATCTAATATATAGTTCATATGAAGCCCTACCACTAGGAAGGTGAACAAATATATCTTCACACCAAATAAGGGGATCTTTTAGCGTTATTTATATTAAAATTATCTATCATATAATATTTTTATAAAATTATCTATGATATAATGCTAATAAAGTGGCCGCCAATATTTTTTACATTAAAAATACATTTGAGGTAACGATAGTGGAATTAATGGAATATAAAAATATATTTTTGATATAAAGACAATGGAGTTAGTGAAATCTAATATATAGTTTAGATGAAGAATGATCAATGAGACCCACCACTACGAAGGTGAACAAAACAAATAAGGGTGGTGTAATCCCAATTTCATTAGAAATGAAAGATAATAACATTCAATATTGAAAGTGCCTTCCCAATTTCGTTGAAAATAAAGGAATTTTGGTGATAATTCTTGGTATTGGATAAATTTTGTTTACAATGAGGGAATTTTGTTGAAAATGAAATATTTCTATGAAAAGAGGTAAAATTCTTTTGAATTTGGTCATTTGGATAAATTGTAAGCAATTTAGAAATATTTATTATAAAAAAAATACATAAAGCAATATTAATTATAAAATATAATATTATGTATTATTAATTTATATTTTTAAATTTTAAATTTATTTATTTTTGAAAAAGATTTTTTTTAATATAATTTTTTAATTTAAAAAAAAAATTATATTTAAAATAATTTAATATCTGTTTAAAACTAATAAACTATAATTAAATTTATATAACTACTTAAAATATATTCTACAATTTGAAAAAACTTCCCCATAATAAATAGTTAAACAATAACATCAAGTATAGAAATTTTAAATTTCTATTTGAAATACTCTTCTTTAAAATAAATAATTATACAATAACATGAGGTATAGAAATTCTAGAGTTGAGAGTGAAGTACAATCTTTTTCTTTTTCTTTGGTAATGCACAAAAAATTGTAGTACATAGACTATCTGTATTTACTATGTTATGATAAGGCATTGTCTAATGAGGCCATAATTTCACTTGGATAGTGAAACTTTTGCTATAATGTGGCAAAAAAAAATTCAAGAAATCCAATCATGGAAGTCTTTGAATCTTTTTTTATGGTAAAAATGGATTCAATGCTATGAAGAACTCCTAGGGTACCCAAAATCGTGAATCTTGATAGTTTTAACTGTCACAACCTTACAAGACTTCATAAAAAAAAAATACTTTATGTCTAAAGATTTAACCTTTGTAAAATGTTAGATTTAACATCCCATAAGGGATTCACTCTTCTCAAAATTCATTAAGATTTATAACTGTATCCTACGTTACATTTACACCCTGTACATCATGGAAATATTTATGATACATTAAAATTTTACAAGAGAGTACTAAGAAGTAAATTAATATCATTAAACACATTAAACTTAACATATAGCTTGCTTAATCTTAAGTTTATCTCCCGTGTTGGGATTCCACGTTATCCAATGCAAAGCTGGCACGTTAGTGCAAATTGAATGAATGGTGTACAAGCTATTAAATTCCATCAATGGTTGTTAGATCTCTCGTGCATTTATCGGTAGAATTCATGGGATCTCCACTGTTGGTGCCATAGCAATCGACAATTGAGATTTTTGGGCAGGACTTCACTTGGTAATCCCTGCCAAGTCTACGTTAATCGGTCTTGGTCACTTTGTCTCTGAGCTTGAAAGGTTAGACTGTCGCTCTGAGGGTTTATGCTTGATGTGAGTTTCTTCTGAGACTCGATTCCACCTCAACTATTGTTTCTCTCCGGTTGGAAATGTAATCACCCGTTCGCTGGTGGAAAAAGTAATTTGAGAGTCTCTTTGTTGAGTTTGTCATGAGCTACAAGTCATGAAAACCACTATTTTTCCATGGTTACCATGCCACCTTCACTTCTGCAATCTTATCATTGTTCAGGTAAAATTTTACTCAAGAAATCTATGGATATTTAATTTTCCCTTTTTTTTCTTATACGGTTTTCTTGTGCAAACTTCTCCTATCGGGTTGTTTTAATGATTTATTTTTACTTTGTAAAAAGGGTTTCTATCCACCGGATGGGCTCGTCATAGCGCATCTCTTCTCCACACGTATGAATACACTATTCATCTTTACCAATTTAGCACATGATTTTTGTATTGATTTTTAGATTAATAGTTCGAAGCTGACTAACTCTTTATTTTTAAATGGCCTCTATCTCCAGGTTAGCATTTCCTCTGTTGGCAGTTGTGATCTTTCGATAATAGCTTGGATAATTTTCACATATTTTAATCCTTGGCTAAACCCTAGCTCTCCATTACAGGTACTCTAAAAAATCCACATTTGGCTTCAATGACTGTCTGTCTCGAGTGGAATTCTGCTAGAAGTTTTGAGGGGTTTTGAAACCATTTTCTTGGCTTGGTCTGATGGAAAATCTATTGGCCTTAACGAGCATTTTTTAACAATTTATATGTATTAATTTATACATTTCTTATGAATCAGTTTCGGTCAGAACACTTGGCTTTGAATGTTTTTCCACTGCTATGTAAAATCTCGTATCTTGTTTTAGAAGGGCTTCTTGAGATACTATTACATATATTTCAGTATGAAATGTATAAAAGCCATGGTTTTTAGTTTTAAATACTCAACTCTTGTTCTCGTTAAAAATGAAAAACATTTGCTGTAAAGTTCATGCCTTATTACATTTACTTTTGGTTCGGTTTTCATGAATACTTATTTTTTATAATGATTCCATGCTAATTCCATTTACACAGAGCATATATGTAACAGAATTTTAAACGTATTTCAACTGCATTTCTGCCTTATATTTATATCCTTCGTTAATCTATTCAATGGAATGTAGTTTAAGTTGGCAGTTTTAACATAACTTAGTTATCTAGAAAAGATATGTTTCTTCCTAGTTCTACAGTAATTATGAAGAATCTCCAATTTCCAATTTTCTCAGTGTTCTTGATAGTTCTTTTCTTCCTTAGGCATTTTTCATGGTGTTCGTACCACCTACAATTTCCGCGTATAGTTTTTCATAGAGGGACAACCGCATCCTGTGTTAGGGTTTTATCAGGTACCCATGACCAACAATCTCCTCTATTGTTTAATCATGAATATCTTCATTAATAAGCATGCATAGTTCTTGTTTTCATTTCTTCTATTGCTTACAGTTTTCTAACTGTGGAGCTTACTATAGAGATCTATGTAGCTATACATATAACTCAGAGTTCTTCTTCTTTTTTTATTTTACCATAAATAGTCTATGCTAAAAAAAGAAAATGCTTGTTTACTACATTATTTCTTTGGTACGGTTTTATAGTTCAGACATTTTCTATTTTCCGTTTATGATATTCTCTACAAAATTTACATAATCTGTTCTGATATTTTGAAAAGAAACTTGAACTATAACACAAAGTTTTGTCTACGTTTTTTCCTCAGCTTATTGTTATTTTTCACAGTACCCAATCAGTTCTGGTAAAACTTAAATAGATTTAAATAAAATAAAGCCGACATAATACCTCATTCATTTGCAACTCATTTCTATAGGGTATTTACTAACGCTGTGAATAAAATAAAAAAAAGTAAACATATATGCCCATGTAGAATGAAGGTATTACCATACTTAAATCTCATAAAATTAAATAGATTAATTATCTGAATACATAGTTTTTAGCTGTGGTCCTCCCAACCATCAAGAGAGGTGATTACATCATCCTCTTGCCCCCGTGCTCCAATCCTAGATGGTATGGGTTAATAGTGTATATTTCTGTTGTGACCTCAAGATGCCCAGTCTAGTGAGTACCATAAACAAGCTTCAGGATTACTAAGTGTTTCCACTCATCTCTACCAGCTCTAGAAATCCATACTCTTCCTTAATCCAAGCACAGAACCCCTACTCCTCACTGGGATCAGTCTTTTATCCCCATAGGAGTAGGTAGTTGTTTCCAATTGCCCCCAACCTCTTTCCAGTTCTTGGAAAAAATTTACCATCATCTTTTATTATTTTTATTAAGCTATTTTCCATAACTAATTTTATTATTATAATTAATAACATTTCATAAAAACATTAATAAGTCTATTATTTACTTAAAATAATAATTAAAATTTCCTT
This sequence comes from Pinus albicaulis, assembly GCA_034641835.2. Lineage (NCBI taxonomy): Eukaryota > Viridiplantae > Streptophyta > Pinopsida > Pinales > Pinaceae > Pinus > Pinus albicaulis. The sequence continues at coordinate 783,701,912 of CM076583.1, forward strand.
TTAACTAGTTAACAACTAGTTATTGTTAATGCGGTTGTCACAACTTCCCCCTGTGGAAGTAACACCATCCTCGATGTTTTACTCTAGCTCTGAAAACAGCTCTGGGTAAGCCTCATGCACAAATCTTTCATCCTCCTAAGTCACCTCATCTCGGCTGAAGTGCTTCCATTGCACTTTGACTTGGGTGATGACTCGCTTCTGGAGCATAATTTCCCTCCATTCAAGTATGTGTTACAGCTCGACCAGGAACTCATCGTTCGGCTCTACCTACAACAGCAAAATTCCATGTCAAATGCTCATAAATAAATCATGTTTCAAGTTAGGATTTTTAATTCTTTCCTACCTCTATATTTTTCCAATGAATTACGTGCTTCAAATCATGCACATAACTCTTCAACAAGGACACATGGAACACATGTGTGCTCGAATGTGACTAGGAAAAGCCAGTCGATAGGCCACAGGTCCTACCCTTTCCAAAATTTGTAAGAGTCCACAGAACCTGGGAGTTAACTTGGCACAAGAGGTCCACCGCAAGGTACTCTTCTTGGGTTTAATCCTCACATACACATGGTCTCCTACTCTGAATTCCTGATAAGACCTCTTTTTATCTCCATAGATCTTCTGCCGATCTTGTGCAACCTTCAGATTTTGTCTTATCTTCTTTAATTTTGATTCCATTTCAGCAACCATCTTGGGTCCCAACATTAGTTTTGTTTCAGGGCTACTCCTATTTATGGGAGTGCGACACTACCTTCCACAGAAAGCCTCGAAGGGACTCATATTCAAGTACTCTTGATAACCATTGTTGTAAGAAAATTCAACAAGGTGCAAATAGTCCTCCCATTTGGTTGGATGCTGCATCACATACATCAGAAGCATGTCTTTCAATACTTTTTTTACCCGCTCTGTTTGACCATCGATCTGGGGATGGTTAGTTGTGCTAAATTTTATCTAAGTCCCCAGCCTGGTAAACAGAGTCTTCCAAAATGTTGATGTAAAATTAACATCCTTGTCTGAGATAACTGTCTTTGGTATACCATGTAGCTTGAAAATTTCCCTCATGAATATGTCAGCTATATGTACAGTCTTATAAATAGACTACACAGGTAAAAAATGTGTAGATTTACTCAATCTGTCCACCACCACCATGATGGTGTCATTTTTATTTTATTTTTCCGCGGTAAACCTATAATGAAGTCCAGCAAAATAACCTCCCACTTCCATTCAGATATCAGTATGGGATGCAACAATCCTACGAGATGTTGATGCTCTACCTTAACCTACCAATTCTCCAAACATTTAATTAGATACTCAGTGATATTTTTGTGCATACCAGACCATAAATATACTTTTATGATGGTTGTTAACATTTTCTGGTATCTCGGGTGACCTGCATAATTAATGCGATGGTACTCATTCATTATCAACTCCTTTAGGTCCATACGGTTTAGTACATATACCTTACCTCTAAAAGTTAGCATATGATCATCATTCAATCCATACTCAGAGGTACTTCCTTTCTTTCTGGTTTCTTCCATTTGCTTCCATAGGAATTGGTATTCCAGATCTTTTTGCAATTATTCTTTTACTTTATCTAAGAATTTACTTTCAAGATGATTGTAGTAAATATCATAAACGCAATGCAGCTTTCTACTTAAAGCATCAGCCACCCAGATCTCCTTACCTTTTACATGATGGATGTCCATATCAAACTCACTTAGAAATCCATTTCATCTTGCCTGTCTAGAGTTTAAATCAGCTTGCTTGAAGTAACTATTCAAGCTGCTATGATTTGTTTTTAACACAAAAATTTTACTCAGAAAGTACTGTCTCAATACCCAGAGCACATGTAATACTGCTATTAATTCCATATCATATGTTGAATACCTTTTTTCATGATCCTTAAAATTTATTGACTCATATGCCACCACCTTGCCTTCCTGAGATAGAACTACCCCAACACCCTCTTTATTGGCATCTATACAAACTTCAAATTCTTTGTTGGGATCAGCTACCCTCAATACTAGTGCAGTGGTCAAAAGTTGTTTCAGCTTTTCAAAACTGTTATGGCATTAAATAGTCCATTTGTAAACTTTTCCTTTTCTCTGCAAAGAAGTAATAGGAAACGTAATTCTGGAAATCCCTTCAATAAATCTTCAATATTACCCATCTAATCCTATAAAGGATCGAGTGTATGCCACATTCTTAGGTACTCACCAGCCATGATTGTCTTGATCTTCTCTGGGTCAAAATTAATCCCTTCTGTTGAAATAACCAAGGTATTGGATTTTTGTTTTAAAGAAATCACATTTGCTGAACTTAGCATATAACTGGTGTTTTCTTAACATCTCCAGCACAATCCTCAAATGTTATTTATGTTCTTATTGGTTTCTAGAATAAATTAGAATGTCATCTATAAATATGAGCACAAAATTATCTACGAAATGATGAAAGATTCCATGCATTAACCTCATAAAGATTGCTAGTGTGTTTGTTAACCCGAAGGGTAACACCACAAATTCATAATGCCCATACCTGGTACAGAATGTTGTCTTGTAAATGTCTTCATCCTTGATTTGAATCTGATGATATCCAGATATTTATTCTATATTTGAAAACATTGTGGCCCCCTTTACCTGATCAAACAGATCATCAATCCTTGGTAGTGGATATTTATTCTTAATTGTTAACTTGTTAAGCTATCTATAATCCATGCACATTCGCATGGTTCTATCCTTATTTTTCATGAATAGCACTGGCGCTCCCCAAGGGGACACACTTAGACGGATGTAACCTTTGTCCAGCAATTCTTGTAGCTCCATTTTCAATTCAGTTAATTCGGGAACGCTTATTCTGTAAGGAGCCCTTGACACGGGTGATGCTCCTGGCATCATCTCTATAGTAAATTCAATACATTGCCTTGCTAGTAATCCAGGAATATTTTCTGGAAAAAAAATACATAAAATATTTCACCAGAGTTCCATCATAGGTGACTTTTCTTTGGAGTCAGCATATCCTACCTGAATAGGATATATTTGGCATCCCTTCCTTATACATTTATTAATTTGGGATATGGTAATTGGACGTAGTTGTAATGGCTTCTTGACTCCCTGAATCTCCTTACGTGCTCCATCCTGCATTCTGTAATAAATAATCTTTTCCTGGCAGTCCACTAAGGTCCAATGCTTTTCTAGCCAGTCCATGCCCAACAAAACATCGTAGGACCCTAATGGAAATATATTTAGAACTACATTTAAATACTGTTCCAAAATTTCCAAAATACAGTTTGGAATTTTGGTAGTTATCTTTCGTTTTGCTCTAGTGGCTAGTTGTACTAGCCACGAGTTTTTAAATTTATGTTCTTTCAATTTACACATTTCCACTATTTTGGGACTAATATAACTTAGACTCGCACCTGGGTCTACCAAAATAGAAACAGATTGAGACAGTAATTTACCTTCCAACTCAATCATTGTCGATTGATAATATGCTTGTCGATCTTCCAATGTCGTGTTGATACGAGGAATGTTTTGTGCCACATCACCTACTATATATTCTTCCTGCAAGTTTGCAACTATGTCATTTCTTTCTCACTGTGGGCAGTTTTTGTAGTAGTGTGCCTCACCACACCCCCAACAATGTAGATGTGGCTTGGTCACATGTCCTTGCTTAGGCTTTCTAGATGCTTCTGTAGGCTTTTCTTTAGTTGGCAATATAGTTATCTGGTGATTTCTACCAAATTGTTTACTAACATAATTTCGGGTAGAATTCTTAAAGTTACTGCTTTTTGTGCCTTTGAAATTTGAGTTACTTTTTTGTCCCTTCCTCGGCTGCCAACTTTTTCCAATCTCCCCTTTAGCCTTGGATTGTTGATATCACATTTGTGCCTTACGAATGGCTTCATTCATGGTTTTAGGATTTACAAACTCAATTTGTTCTTTCATGTGTGTTGGCAAGCTGCTCAAAAAAAATTTCACCTTAGCCTTTTCCTCTCGAAGGTATGGAACATATCATAACAGGGAGGTGAACTTGGTGATATATTCATCCATAGTCATCTATCCTAACCTCAAGCCATGGAATCCCTTTGCTTTCTTGTCATAGAAACGTTTTTTCAAGTACTTTTCTTTAAAGTATTGCTGGAACGTTTCCCAAGTAACATCTTGCTCCTTAATGCTGCGAACATTTTTCACTTCTTCCCACCACAGAGTGGCTTTCTTCCTTAACTGGTATATGGCCAATCTGGCCTTTAGGTTACTGATGTACTCATACACATGAAAGTACTTGTTCATGTTTATTAACCATGCTTCTGCCACTTCCTCAGCTTCACCATTAAATGTTGGTGGTTTTATTTTTTGAAACTCCCCCTAAAGCTCTACTTTTTTCTTCTTAACCTCTTACAAATCTGACAAATTTCCAGATTATTCCTCATTGCAATCTTTGTTTTTATTACTTCGCTGAGAAGGGATTCTTTCCACTCTATCAGTGGTATGTTCCATTATTTTTTGTTCATCACCATCTTTCACGTCCCTATCAGCACTGGGATGTTCCATTCCTTGATTTTGTTTATCAGACAGAATTTTAAGTATCTTCTCTTGCTCTTGCATTAATAATTCATTATCCCATCAAACTCTAACCATTTCTTCCTATAATTGTTGTACTGTGTTCAACAGCAAACTGGTTTTATGCTGTTGTTCCTCTGGTAATCTACTGGTTTGCTGGTGTTGATCAACACTCAGCTAAACCCACATCTCAGGGTTTACAACTGGATGTGTTTGGGGTTCCCTGGTGTCCTGGGGTGTTTGTTTCTTTGTTCCCTTTCTCATGATGTTCCTACTTTTATTCTAATCTCTATGCATCAGTATACACACAACCTAATCATTAGTCAGCCCTTAGGGTCCCAGCGTATGAACACTGCTCTCATACCACTTGTCACAAACTTACAAGACTTCATAAAAAAGGAAATTACTTTATGTATAAATATTTAACCTTTGTAAAAATTTAGATTTAACATCCCATAATGGATTCACTCTTCTCCAAATCCATTAAGATTTATAACCCTATCTTACATTACATTTACACCCTGTACATCACAGAAATATTTGTGATACACTAAAATTTTACAAGAGAGTACTAAGATGTAAATTAATATCATTCGACACATTAAACTTAATAGATAGCTTGCTTATTCTTAATTTTATCTCCCGCATTGGGATTCTGTGTTATCTGATGCAAAGCTGGCACGTCAATGCAAATTGAATGAATGGTGTATAGGCTATTAAATTCCATCAACAGCTATTAGATCTTATGTGCATTTCTTGGTAGAATTCATGGGATCTCCAGCGTTGGTACCATAGTAATCGACGATTGAGATTTTTTGGCGGGACTTCACTCGATAATCCCTGCCAAGTCTAGGTTAATCAATCTTGGTCACTTTGTCTCTGAGCTTGAAAGGTGATACTGCCGCTCTGAGGGTTTATTCTTGTTGTGAGTTGCTTCCGGGATTCGATTCCACCTCAACTATTGTTTCTCTCTGGTTGGAAATGTAATCACCCATTGGCTGGAGGAAAAATTAATTTGAGAATCTCTTTGTTGAGTTTTTCGTGATATACAGGTGATGAAAACCGCTATTTTTCCATGGTTACCATGCCACCTTCACTTCTACAATCTTATCGTTGTTCAAGTAAAATTTTACTCAAGAAATTTATGGACATTTAATTTTCCATTTTTTTTCTTATACAGTTTTCCTTTGCAAACTTCTCCTATCAGGTTGTTTTAATGATTTATTTTTATTGTGTCAAAAGGGTTTCTATCCACTAGACCAACTCATCGCGGCACATCTCTTCTCCACACGTATGAATACACTATTCATCTTTACCAATTTAGCACAAGATTTTTGTATTTATTTTTAGATTAATAGTTTGAAGCTTACTATCTCTTTATTTTTAAATGACCTCTGTCTCTAGGTTAGCATTTCCTCTATTGGCAGCTGCCATCTTTCGATAATAGATTGGAGAATTTTTGCATATCTTAACGCTTGGCTAAACCCTAGCTCTCCATTACAGGTACTCTAAAAAATCCACATTCGGCTCCAATGGTTGTCTGTCTCATGCAGAATTCTTCTAGAATTTTTAAGGGGTTTTGAAACCCTTTTCTTGGCTCAGCCCGATGGAAAATCTATCAGCCTTAACGAGCAATATTTAACAATTTATATGTATCAATTTATACATTTTTTATGAATCAGTTTCAATTGGAAAATTTGGCTTTGAATGCTTTTCCACTGCTATATAAAATCTCGTATCTTGTTTTAGAAAGGTTTCTCGAGATACTATTACATATATTTCAGTATGCAATGTATAAAAGCTGTGGTTTTCAGTTTTAAATACTCAACTCTTGTTCTGGCTAAAAATGAAAAAACATTTGTTGTAAAGTTCATGCCTTATTACATTTAATTTTGGCTCGGTTTGCATGAATACTTAATTTTTATAATGATTCCATGCTAATTCCAATTACACAGAGCATATATGTAACAGAAGTTTAAATGTATTTCAACCACAGCTTTGCATTATATTTATATCCTTCGTTATTCTATTTAATGGAATGTAGTTTAAGTTGGCAGTTTTAACATAACTTGATTATCTAGAAAAGATATGTTTCTTCCTGTCTCTACAGTAATTATGAAGAATCTCTAGTTTCCATTTTTCTCAGTGTTCTTGATAGTTATTTTCTTCCTTAGGTATTTTTCATGGTTGCTGGACCACCTACAATGTCCATGTATAGTTTTTCATAGAGGGACAACCGCATCCTGGGTTAGGGTTTTACCCAGTACCCATGACCAACAATCTCTTTTATTGTTTAATCATCAATATCTTCATTAATAAGCATGCACAATTCTTGTTTTAATTTCTTATCTTGCTTACAGTTTGCAAACTGTGGAGCTTATTGTAGATATTTATGTAGCTATACATACAACTTAGAGTTCTTCTTATTTTTCTTCTTTTACCTTAAACAATCTCTGTTAAAAAAAGAAAATGCTTGTTTACTACATTTTTTCTTTGGTATGATTTTATAGTTCAGACGTTTGCTATTTTCCATTTATGATATTCTCTACAAAATTTACATAATCTGTTCTGATATTTTGAAAAGAAACTTGAACTGTAACATGAATTTTTGTCTGTGTTTTTTCCTCAGCTTACTGTTATTTTTCACAGTACCCAATCAGTTCTGGTAAAAATTAAATAGAGTTAAATAAAATAAAGTGGAAAGAATACCTCATTCATTTGAAACTCATTTATATAGGATATTTACTAACACTGTCAATAAAATAAAAAAAATAAACATATGTGCCCATGTAGAATGAAGGTATTACCGTACTTAAATCTCAAAAAATTACACAGATTACTTATCTGAATACGCATTTTTTAGTTGTGGTCCTCCCAACCATCAAGAGATGAAATTACTTCCTCCTCTTGCCCCCGTGCTCCAATCCTAGATGGTACAAGTTAACAATGGATATTTCTGCTATGACCTCAGGATGTCTAGTCCAGTCAATACCAGAAACAAGTTTTGGGATTGCTAAGTGTTTCCACTGGTCTCTACCAGCTCTGGAAATCCATACTTTTCCTTAATCCAAGCACAAAACCCCTACTCCTCACTGTGATCAGTCTTTTATCCCCATAGGATCAGGTAACTGTTTCCAACTATCCTCAACCTCTTTCCAGTTCTTGGAAAACATTTACCATCATCTTTTACTTTTTTTTATTAAGTTATTTTCCATAACTAATTTTATTATTATAATTAATAACCTTTTAGAAAAACATTAATAAGTCTAGTCTTTACATAAAATAATAATAATTAAAATTGTCTTTTAAATAGTTAACAACTAGTTATTATTAATGCAATTGTCACATTAACCAAGATGTCCAAAAATTTCCACCAAATTTTCTCAAAATAGTGCCAGAATTTCCATTGTTTTCCTAGCAAAATTGTGGTATCGTTAGACTATTCCTTATGATAACATTTAACCTTGTTATGATGCAAAATTTAATATTGTAGGAAAGGTACATAAATAATCTAACATTTTCAAATTTAGTAACCTATATACTACCCACTACAGCCCTACTTAGCAATGTGAATACTAATAATCACTTACATGTATGCACTAGAAAAAAATATCTCACTATAGCTCCATGATTTTTCATTTTCTAACCTTATAGTAACCTTATCATCTAATTCTTGTGATATATAGATAAAGTTACAATGCAAATTATTAAATCCCCAAAAAACAACCACACTAATTCCTATATTTGTATTTCTCGGGTTTTATGACCGTTAAGCATGTTTTCTATAACTATTATATATTCGCTTAAAATATGATAATCTATATACCACCCACCATAGCCCTGCTTGGTAGGGTAGATATTGTTTGTATAGGGCAAGTATGTAAACTCATAAAACTCTCACAAACTCTCTTTTTTGGAACTAGGATCACTATTAAGAGGGGGGGTGAATCAACAGTGATAACAATTACACAATTTTACAATTCTTTCACCAATATGTCAATCCATTCATTTCTTAATAAGTGGGCATTACATCTAAAACATGAAAATTTAACGGGATCAACACATGAGAGCCATAACCATAAAAAATAAGCATTCACAATGAATACAATCATCACATAACATAGGGAAATAGCATATCTAGTGTAAAACCCCCTGTCAGGCCTAAAACCACCCTTGTTGTTGTTCCGCCTCTCAATATATATTATTACCTATGAATCAAATAATTAAATAGAGAATAAAATATATGAAAGGAACTATGATCTCCAACTCATGACCGTACAAACTCTTGTCTAATCAATAAGACTTGTCGAACCACAACAACCACCATTGGACCCACGACTCTACAAACACCATCTGATTTACAATCCTTTCCCAACCCCCATTGGACTCGTGACTCTACAGGCACATATTTGATGTACAAGCCTTTCCCAACCTTCATTGGACTTACGAAGAATTTTTTTCTCAATCCTTGTATTGTCGGATCTCCCACCCCAATTCTCTATGCAGCTCACCTTTCATACATTTTCAAATTGGAACACTATATCTAATTAACATGAACAACACAACAACAGTATCATCATAGCTCAAATAATCAATCACTAAATCATTCACAAATCATACTCTTCTCTCACATCCACATCTAAAATCAACACACATAGCCACAATACATTAGCTGCAAATAATACTATAAGAAAAATAAATATGAACCACTACTACATCTATGTAAATCAAGTCTCAACCCCTCCATACACAAATAAATCAATCACCATCAACAAGAAATTCTTTCCTAGTCTCCTCCTCCATCAAGCTCTCAAAATATACAATAGAAACATGCTTTGAACTCAAGAATTAGCCTTTGAAATTATTCTACAATAGGAACTCAACCTATAAGCTTCAACTCTGCAATATGTGCAGTGAGTAACCTCCTAAATCGTAGAGGTGCTCCTCTATTTAAAGAAAAATCCATATTTTACACAACTCACTTGATTAATTTTTTCACATTTCAAAACTCATTAGGACATGTTGATTTAGTCAATTAGAAACTTCCATGAAAATTCCTAGAGGAGGAACAACACAAAAAACCAATTAAATCATCTTAGGAGCGAGAAATCCAAAGAAACTTCATTTACAGGAATATTCTCTCCCTTAACACTATTCTGCATGCGACTAGAGCCATAGTCACTCCCATAAGATACTCTCCATGTGACTATGGACTAAAATTTCTCCATTTACCTTCCTTCCATGTGACTATGGAATAGGAGACTAAAAACCCATGCTTCCCCAACTCATAACTTGACCAAACTTATTCCATAGCTTGATCAACATCATATATACCTTAGAAAGCCACTAAATCCTTTGCAACACTCCATTAATCCTCTATAGAAACTCAAAAATCATCACAAGTCAAACTAGGTTTACTTGTATTTCATCCATCAACTATACTAACTCTCAAGCCATGAAACTTCACAAAAACTACTCCAACATCTACAACCATCAATGACATATCATGTAGCTAATCATACAATCTGAAAACCATCCATACACACACCTAGTACCATAGTCATGACTTGACAGTCTCCAATACTTTCAACTAGGTGTAGGAGATCCACATCCTTCCAAAGCATCCATGCATAAGCCAACAACCTACACTAATAATTGCAACCATCAACCTAAGTTCTACATAAATACATACAAATAGGTTGATATCAATGCCAACCAATCACCAATGCATCCTCCAACACCATGCTACCAGGTTAACATAAATGCCAACAAAATAAATCGTCACAACATTAATGCCAACACTCTTTTTAGTAAAGCTACAGGATTTTGCATTACCTCACTCTCATCTTCTACTTCTCCATATATATAGAGAACTTATTCCAAATTATGAAAGCTACAAAAAAACAATCACACTATATCCTCTACAACTTTATGATCGTTCCACATATTTTCTATAACTAATGCTCATTCTCATAATGTGAATCACTACTAATGAAAAATATGTCCATAATTGAGTAACCACGGTTGCTTATAATGATGTTTAATAAAATATAACTACCAAGATATGGAATGACCATCAAATCCCTAAAGAAAAACTTAGTTGGTGTTCAAGTACCTAGTGTAAACCATATGGGCTAGGGAACATACTCAATCAATACTACATATGTTAATGTTATTTTATATTGTATAGCTCTTGATGGATAGCTCTTCATCAACTGTGGGACCATCTTTAAGAGGCTAAGTTCCTAGTATTGGATTAGGACGTCGAAGTCCAGAAGTGACATGAGGACTTTGATGTTTGGGGTTGTGTACCTTAGTTGTTTGTCAAGGTATTTGGACCAGCCTTGCATGATGCATGAATTCATTGAATACTAGGACCAGATTCATGCCTTGAGAAAATGAGGTTTAAGCCCTAGGGTAAGTCTTGGGGCTATGATATAGACTGAGGAGGCTATATGCCTAGTTTCGAAAATTGGGAAAGAGGATTTCCCTGAAGTTGTGATTTAACTTTTGATGTCTACTAGTATATTAGTTCAAAAGAGGGTGTCGGGAAAATGTGGGGTAATAAATAAAACAATAAATGAATAAACTAATTTTGGTACGAAGTTCCTTAAAGAAGGAAAGTATGTAATTCCCTATATTAATAAATAATAAATAATAATAATAATAATAATAATAATATGATATCAATAAAATAACAAATAAGGAGGAAATAATAATAAAAAATAACGAAGAAAATCTAATAATTTTACAATAAAAAATAATGAAGTAGTAATATTAATAATAATAATTGCCATAATGACACATGAATTTTGCACATGTGGGTCCATTTTTAATCACGTCACCATTTTTAGAATAGTTATAAAAAGGGAGATGAGAGACATTCATTTGTTTGCTCATTCTTTGAGGAAGACAATGTTGCGAGATAAAGATAACTATCAGTAGTAAGCTGATTTAGGGCTTAAGGGTGACAGATGCAAGAAATATTGGTTGAAGCACATCTAAGGTTGGGTGTAGAGTCGTCCCCAACACTTAGTTGCAGTCAGCGGGATCTAGATAGCTTAACAACTTCATAATCACTACTAAGGCGTATTGTTGCTCCAAAGGTATTTTTTCTTTTAAAACCTTTTTTGAAAATACTATGGTAATTAGTTGAATAGATAATTTTATTGATAATAGCATGGTTGATATATTTAATTTTGTATGTTGTAGTTCTAGTTCATTACATTTTTCTAATTTTTTGTAGGAATTCACAATGATTTTGGGGCATAAGCATGAGGGGAGATGCTCGATGTGTGAAATTTTAAAGTTGGATTTCTATTTGAGGAAACAATAAATTTTATTTGTCAAGAAAATTTTCCATTATTAAAATGGTTTAACATATTCAATCTCAAGAAAATGTAAGAGAGAAGGAGGAAAATTGGATTATAATATCAATAAGTTTAGAAGCCACGAAATCTAAGATAAATAATGGTTTAGAACACTCATATACTACACACTGAAGGTGTATGTGATCAAATCACACACACACAATTACATTCAGATTACTCTATTAAATAGAGTTTCTAAGATCCAACTTATTCCTAAATTAGAGAGAAAGGTTGAGAGAATTTCTCAACCATCACAAACCAACTTCTCAAATAGGATGTAAGCATTAATTCCAACATCCCCTCTTAATGCTTACATTACATGAATTTATTGAAATTGTTCATAAATAACAAAATGCAGAATCATTCTTTAACCATTTTTTTAGCTTATCTATATAGGGTCCATCAAGTTACCTCATAACCCTCGTAAAGGTATAGTCAGCAAGTTGGATTTCTAAGTTCGGCTACTGAACTCTCGAATCAAGGACCTCCCAAATTTAATTACCGGGCAGCATCCTAAACTGTCGCATAACCTCATTAGGACACAATTCCATGTCTACGACTAATGAGGGATTCTTCCCTAGATCCACAACTGCAATACTATCTCGACAACCATCCATGTTGAGCCTGAATTGTAGTTGTTCTTCAAATAGTTTAAGAGGTTCATATTATTGATTGAATTCATCATCAGAATTCAATGGGTATTAATATGTGGTTATATTTGCTGATTCTTTCCCTTTTAACACATCACTGGCACGACTTCTACAATTCCATGTTGTATGACCAATTCTCCTGCAATAGTAGCATTCAATTTCACCTTTGTTTGCATTTTTCTTTCTCATCCTTGACTTTTTCCACGGTGCATTGTATACACAAGAGTTCTCTTCTGAATCCTCTGGTTTTAGTCACTTTTCCTCCACCGGAAGTGTTGTAATTGTCTCATGCAATGTTAGTGTAGACATTTGACTCAAAGTGAAAACAACATTAGTATAAATTGAAGGAAGACTATTTAGTAATATTGGTTTAGCATCTTCATCCTCCACCTTAGCACCTGCTTCACCTAATTATCTTAAAAGAGAAATTAAATTATTTACATGACTGGACATAGATGTATCTTCATTCATTTTCAGACTAAATAATTTCAACTTTATGGAAAATTTTGCATTTGTAGTTTTTACACCAAACAACTAAGCCAAATGTTTCCATATTTCCTTTGATGTTTTAGTGAGATCTACAAGATGTAATTGTGAATCTGAAAGGGCAAGTCAAATAATAGACTTAGCTTTGTCATCTCTATTTTTCCATTCAATTAACTCTTTGGCATCTTTAGGTACTACTTCTGAACCATTCACTATACCCCACAAATTTTTATTCATTAATTACATTTGTATTTTTACTTTCCACGAGGGAAAGTTCAAACCACTGAATTTTTCTAACACCATGAACTCCATGATGAAAAGAGATATTCAAAAAAACTAGACAAGATATATGGTTCTATAAATACTTTTCTCTAAAGAAATTGAGTTTCCCTCTAAAAGTGAAACATGCTTCAACTCCTAGTTCAACTCTTCGTTCGACAGAGAGCTGCATGTTTAGAATATGCCAGCCTTCTACACTCTTGTATACGCACTTAAATTCATTGAAAAATTTAAATAAATGATTATTTACCAAGAAAACTATTGGCCATCACCAAAGCTGGGAATAACTAAGATCGATGTCAACATGAATGTTATAACTACAACAGGCATCAGAAGGTAGCGACTCTTCAGCAAAAGGTAGCCACTTCATCCAAATGCAATGGTATTCTCCGATCTCAATCCATTCATAAAATTTCCATTTGTGTCTTTGAATTCAGAACTCTCTGTCACAGTGTTTAAACTAATTTATGCCAATCAATATAGCTTTGATACCAAGATAAACAATGGTTTAGAACACTCATATATTGAAAACTAAAGGTGTATGTGATCAAATAACACACACACAATTACATTCAAATTACTCTACTAAATAGAGTTTCTAAGATCCAACTTATTCCTAAATTAGAGAGAGAGGTTGAGAGAATTTTTCAACCATCACAAACCAACTTCTCAAATGATCTGGATAGCTTGAAAACTTCATAATCACTACTAAGGCCTATTGTTGCTCCAAATGTATTATTTCTTTTAAAACATTTTTTGCAAATACTATGGTAATTAGTTGAGTAGATAAGTTGATTGATAATAGCATGGTTGATATATTTAATTTTGTATGTTGTATTTCTAGTTCATTACATTTTTCTAATTTTTTTGTAGGAATTCACAATGATTCTGGGGCATAAGCATGAGGGGAGATGCTCGATGTGTGAAATTTCAAAATTGGATCGCTAGTTTGAGGAAACAAGAAATTGTCTTTGTCAAGCAAATTAGCCATTACTAAAATGGTTTAACGTATTCAATCAAGAAAATGTAAGAGAAAAGGAGGAAAATTGGATTATAAGATCAATAAGTTTAGAAGCCATGAAATCTAATAATGAAAGAAATAAAATGCTCATTTAGATTTAAATGTAAGAAAAATTTTAAGTTATCAAAAAATAGGCCTTAAAATAATGGAAAAAGTGTACATATAGATCTTCTTAATATTAAAAAATATGGTCAAACTAGTGTGAATACCCCATTTAAGTTTTTTCAATTCTTACTGTTTAAAATAATTTTAAAGTTTTCTTAGTGTTAGAATCATTTTAGGGTCTATAATATCATAATCTCTAATTGAAATTGGAAAAACATTCTATATAAGGAGATGAGATTTTTAACAAGAAAATGAATGTATTTGAAAAATTATTGAAGTGCTAAATTCAACATTGTTTCTATCATTAAAAGAGATAATTAGTTTTTAAATAATAAAATATTAAAAAAATCTAAACATTAAAGACCAAATAAATTATTGAAATTTTATGATTAAAAAAAATCTAAAAATTAAAGACCAAATAAATTATTGAAACTTTATGATTACTAGAATTGAAAAATAAAACTATATTTTAGTAATTTAAAATATATTTATAATTAAAAAAACTTATATTTTAGTAATATAATATATATACATAATAAAAATTTGATAGTAAAAGAAAATTTTCATTTTGTATTTTAAAATTGTTATATATAATCAAAATTTGTTATTTTAATTTTAATTAATATAATTTTTTATTTAATAAAACAATATATATTTAATATGATGATGATGGTGGTGGTGGTGGTGGTTAACATCTACTAAGAAAAGAGTTATTTAGTTTGATTTAAGATTTTATTCCTATGCTCAAAAAGCTTGGAGAGAAGCCTCTCAAGCTCACTATAATTTTGAAATCTTAAAAGGCTAGGAAGGTCAGTATTGTAACAAATTATGAGCTCTAATGTGATTGTAGGCGAGGCACTCTAAGAGAAAGTGATTTTCATGCACTTAATTTTTTTATTAAAAATTTTTAATTTTTAATTTAATTATTTATATAATATATTTTCATTTCCATTATTAAATAGTAAAGTAATGAAGATAAAAATCTATCTCGAAAGTATTTTTTTTTTTTTAATTGAATTTAGAAAAGGTTGTAAAATTAAGACATGTAATATATATATATATATATATATATATATATATATATAGTTGAATATAAATATTAATATATATAATAAGAATTAAAACACTTATCTTATAATACATTTCATACTGATAATATATATATATATATATTAATTTTAGCAATATGAAATGTATTATAATATGAAATGTATTATAAGATAAGTTTTTAATTCTTATTATATATATTAATATTTATATACAACTCATTTATTTATATAATTGAAAGATAATGTGAAATAAACAAATAAATTATTACTTTTTTCATATGAAAATTGTCAATAAATCAATATTTGTCTTATGTTAAAAAAAATTCTCTCATCAATATTTGTCATATGTTAAACAAAAGTCTCTAATCCTCACTAATAAAATGGCTTTCAATAGTTTATACATTAAAAATATCTTTGACATAACGGTACACACTAGCAAGTGGTCTTCATTACTTTTCATATCAAAAATATCTTTCATAAAATATCAAAAATATCTTTCATATAAGGATAGTGAAATCTAATATATAATTTAGATGAAGAACTAGCAAGTGGTCTTCATTACTTCTCATATCAAAAATATCTTTCATAAAATATCAAAAATATCTTTCATATAAGGATAGTGAAATCTAATATATAATTTAGATGAAGAATGGCCCATCAGAACCTAAATATCTATATGAAAAATATCTTTCATATAAGGATAGTGAAATATAATATATAATTTAAATGAAGAATGGCCCATCAAACCCTAAATATCTTTCATATAAGGATAGTGAAATCTAATATATAATTTAGATGAATAATGGCCCATCAGACCCTATTTAGAAAGTGAATATATATTCAGAAAGGGAGTGCATTACCAATTTTATTCACAATGAAATATTTTCACACCCAATAATAGAAGTGTCTTCCAAATTTTGTTAACAATGGAGGATTGATGTATGAAGAGGTAATAGTCTTGTGAGTTTGGAAAGAATATATATATTATTTTTTTAAAGTTATTAATTTTTTTAATACAATTTTTTTAATTTAAAAAATATATGTGTTTGTGGTTTTGGTGATTGATTGTTCTCTTAAAGCACTTTTTGATATGAAAACATCTTTCAATTCTCATCTCTGATGAAAATATAGTCCTCTCAAACTTATATATATATATATATAAACATTTTTTCAAAATAATAAATTTAAACTTCTATGTAAATTTGGTGGCTGGTAGCCCTTTCATACTTTGATTTTTTTATTTTCTTAAACATCTATATAAACAACCAACTTTACTCGATAAAGAACCATTTACCCATTTATTTTAAAGAAAATTTTAAAAATGTTGCACATAAGAAAGTAGATATTTTCTTAAACATCATTATAAACAACCAACTTTACTCAATAAGGAACCATTTTCCAGTTTATTTTAAATAAAATTTAAAAAATGTTGCACATAAGAGGGCAGATAAGGCTTGACTGTGTACTAAAAAAAGGGGATTGCACTTCCCTCTCAACTTTAGAAATTAAACTTTCTATACCTCATGTTATTATTTAATTATTTATTAAGAAAAAAATATTTAAAATATTTTATTAATATATTATTTAATATTTAAAATAAAGTAAAAATATTTTTATTTTTTTTTAAATATGTAAAATATTTAAATTTGTATAAATTTACTATTTTAAAAAAAATAGATTTGGTTGCCATTCCATATTTTTATCCTTCTATTTTCTTAAACATCATTAAGAGCAACCAACTTTACTCGATAAGAAACCATTTTCCCATTTATCTTAAAGAAAAAGAAAATTTAAAAAATGTTGCACATAAGGCAGATAAGGCTTGCCCGTGTAAAACGGGATTGCGCTTCCCTTTCAGCTTTAGAAATTAGACTTTCTATACCTCGTGTTATTATTTAACTATTTATTTAAAAAAATATATTTAAAATATTTTATTAATATATTATTTAATATTTAAAATAAAGAAGCAAAATATTTAAATATTTTATTAATATATTATTTAATATTTAAAATAAAGTAAAAATATACATAATTTTTTATTGTTTTTTAAATATATAAAATATTTGAATTTGTATAAATTAACTACCATCATCATTATCATAATCTAGATATATATTTTTAAAATAATAAATTTAAACTTATAAATAAATCTATACAAATTCAAATATTTTACATATTTAAAAAACAATCAAAAATATATATATTTCTACTTTATTTTAAATATTAAGTAATATATTAATAAAATATTTTAAATATTTTCTTTAAATAATAACATGAGGTATAGCAAGTCTAATTTCTAAAGTTGAGAGGGAAGTGCAATCCCTTTTTTAGTACACACGCAAGCCTTATCTCTCCCTTTATGTGCAACATTTTTTAAATTTTCTTTAAAAGAAATGAGAAAATAGTTCATTATCGAGTAAAGTCGGTTGCCTATAATGATGTTTAAGAAAATAGAAGAAAATAGAAGGATCAAAGTATGGAATGGCCACCAAATCCACACTGAAAACCTTAGGTGGCGTTCAAGTACCTCGGACGTCTCTTTGATAAGACGAAGGTAATATCATAAATTTGGGGGTTGTGTGTGTTTTCAATAATGTTGTACACTTAAAGGGTTTAAGTGAGTTTGGAGATCAACTATCTAAGTCCTTGGTTTCTCTGTGTGAATTTTTTGGATTACGGAGGGTTTCGTTTACAGCAAGAGAATGACGGAGGGTTTCCAAATTCCGGAGGTAGTTAGGGTATGAACAGGGCATACCAATACCCGTTGTTCGATGAGATCAACGGTCCATCCGCCGTTGTTCGGTGAGATCATGGAGGGCTGAGATCTCACCAAACCAGAGTTGGCAGGAGCTTATAATAAATATCATCATAATATGATTAGTAATATAAATAATAATAATAATATTCAAGTTAATATTAAAAATAATAGTATTAATATAATATAATAATAATTAATAATATTAAATAATGTTAGTAATTTTATTTTTGGTAAATTTATTTAAGATTTAGTTTTTATTACTTGATCATTTTAATAATATTGATTTTTTTATGATTTTTGGTTTATAACAATATTAAACGTATAACTTTAAAATTAAAAGCAATATACCCAATTTTATCCTCCTTATAGAAGTGGGTCTTTCTCCTATAGAGAGCCTAGATATGACTAGGCTTCTGTTGTAGAAGCACAAGCTCAATAGCATAGGAGACCATAGACTTCTTAAGCTAGCTTTCAATTCCAACCAAAACCACTAAGGCTTAAACGAGGTTGGTATAAAGACACCATGGTCTGGTTAAACCATTGGGAGATCAACAAGAATGTTGCATTGCAAAACATCAATAACATTAAAAAAATTGTTACTTCTAAGTTCAAAGAAAAAATATGGTGTAAGAAAGATCTAGCGGCTAAAAGAAAATTAAGGTATTATAAGGAGGTCATCAACCCCACCTTAGAAGATCAAAAGTATCTCTATGTTTTAACTAGCTCAAAGAAGAAAATTAATATAGCCAAGGTTAGAACGAACTCTCATGAGCTCCATAGTGAAACAGGTTGTTGGACACTTCCTAAAACACCACGAATGGAAAGGATATGCCATCTCTGTGAGAATATGAACATCGAGGATGAAAATCACTTCCTCTTAGATTGCCCCGCTTACAACCACATTAAAGCTCAATTTCATAATCTTTATTGCAATACTGACCTTCCTAGCCTTTGAAGATGTCAAAACTATAGTAAGCTCGAGAGGCTTCTCTCCAAGCTTTTTGAGCATAGGAATAAAATCTTAAATCAAATTAAATAACTCTTTTCTTTAGGTCCGATAGATCAAAGATTGGTGTGAGTGGACGTTAACCACCATCATCATCAACATCATATTATTAATAGTTATTATAAACATTAATTTTAATATTAATGTTGTTAAATATTAAATTGAATATTAATGTGAATATTAACATGCAATTATTAATATTATTAATGCAATTATAAATAATATTATATTATATTGATATTAATAAATATATTAAATTATAGATTGGTTTCATTTATAAAATTTGGTGGATATATAAAGAATAATTTGTTATTTTTTTTTCTATAGCAACTATATTTACTAATGTAGTTGTGCTAGTAAACTATATTCAAACTTTAATTTTTACAAATTCATTCTATATTTAGAGAATATTTAAAAACAAAAAAACAAATTCTTAAAAGTTAACTAAATAAGTATTCTTACTAAAATATTTTAATGATAACTTTTTTTTAAATATTTTTGAAATATTTTAAAACAATTTAAAAAGTGAGATAACTAAATAAATATTCTCACTAAAATATTTTAATGATAATTTTTTTTAAATATTTTTGAAATATTTTAAAACAATTTAAAAAGTGAGAATGCAGAAATTAAATAGGAGTCTCAAACTTTAATGATAGAGAATAAAGTACAATTTGATCCTGGAGCCAATTAGACATTTGTTTTCGAGTATTTATAGAATTGATTTTTTTAATTGTTTTAAAGGGTTTAAATCGAGTGTGGAAATATAATTTAAATAAATTTGTATATTATGTAGTAAAAAAAATAAAAATCAGAATTACAATTATATATAGTTTTGTTGATTTTCATATATTATTTGAAAAGAATATCTTTTAACAATATAAATTTCATCATGTTCAAAAAAATTATAACTATATTATTGTATTTGTTATTTTAAAAATTAATATGTAAGTTTTATAAGAGGCATTTGAACCTCTTATTTATTAAATTTCCAATTAAATCCATGTTTTAAGTGGATTTTCAATTTTTATTGATATTATAATCTATATGACTAATAATATTTATATTTAATGTACACATATTTCTCAAATATTTCTCAATATTTTTGTAGACTCTTTTTATTTTTTTGTGAAATTAAGAAAGTAATTAGTATGTAAAGTGTAATAAGATTACAAATTTATTAACAAGATTTACTATAAATGTGTAATTTAAAAACAATTTTAAAGACAAACAATAAATATCAACTAAAACCAAAGAATTTAGTTCTACTGGTTAACAAGATTCACTATAAATTCTTAATTTAAAAACAATTTTAAAGCCTAAAAAATAAACATCAACTAAAGAGAAGGAAAGAATTTAATTAATTTATCTTTCCTCTTGTTCATATAATGTTCATTCTCTTTATTGATAAATCTAAAATAGTTATAGAATTACTCCATGGCATTTTATTATAATTTGAAAACAATTTTTGGTTTTTAAATAACTTACTATAAATAAATATTTTTAGAAAAACACACAATTAATAATTGAATGTGAATCTCTCAACAATCCACTAATCATGTATAAGTTTGGCCAAGCTAATTCTAAACATAATGTGTATTCTATCTTTGCTCCTCAAAAGCTATATTAACAATTTGTTTGTGATTAAAAAATATTAATATTAGTGATATGTTATATGTTTATTGGTAATTTTATGTATCAATATCTAAAGAAATATCTTTTCAAAATCAAAAAACTCAAATTGGCATTAAAATAGTAAAATTGTAATCTTTTATTCATTCAATTTTATATGTCATACATTACAATGTTCATTCTCCTTTTCCAATTTTATGTAGTTTTATCTATCACTTTTTTTCACTTTTTTTTTTTTTTTTTCCTTTCTAAAAACATTGGCTTTAATGTGAAGATAGTTTAAGTGTCAAATATTTACGAATTATCCTTACTTCTCTTTCCCTCTACCTTTTATGTAGTTTTATCTGTCACTTTTTTTCACTTTTTTTTTTTCCTTTCTAAAAACATTGGCATTAATGTGAAGATAGTTTAAGTGTCAAATATTTACGAATTCTCCTTACTTCTCTTTCCCTCTACCTTAATGCAAAGAACAACATTTTTAATGCTTAGGATATATTCTTATATAAGGTATGTAATACATTGAAAACACAACATAATTCATGTTACCATGAGATCTATGCAATAAATATTATGCTCTAAATCCACTATACAGCCTATTTTTTGTAAATTTTGAGAGATAAAATGAATAATAAATGCCCTTCCTAAGTATAATATATTTGGTGGTATTGATGAATAATTTCCTTTGATTTTGTGTTTGAATTAACCTTATGAATTATAGAGGTCTTGACCTATGTATTAAGAAATGGATTGATTCATATTATATTTGCATGTTTGTAAAGCCCTATAAAGAAAAAGCTCTCTTCATGGCTACTATAGTATTTTGATAGAATTATCGCCCTTCAAGAAAAGCCTCAATAAGGAAAAAATACATATGATGTGGGTGTATATTGCAATTTAAATAATAAAGAATTGAAAAAATGAAAAATTACACACATAATGTGTAATGCTTCACTATTTAAATTGCAAAATTTATACATGCCTACACATATCATGTGTAACTTTTAATTATTTAAATTTAGTTTTTAAATGCATAAATAGATTCAATGCCTTGAAAATCATCTTTGGCATTTGGATTTTGTAAACTAGATAACTTAAACTTGCAATTCCAATTAATTTTTGCTAAATTTTAAACAAAATTAATCTAAAATATACATAAAAAATTATCCAAATGTAAAATAATAAGATAACTTGAAATGTTTTAACTATATTATATACTAGATATCATTTTTGGGATTCAGTTTCAAATTGAAATATTTTTATTAATATAGACATTGAAATGTTTTATTAGTGTATTTATTTATTACATTATTTACATTAAAATATATTTTTTTGTTATTAATATACTTTTAATGCATATCAATATTACTTAATTTTACATATTGAGATATTTTATTTATGAACCATATTAAAATTTATTATTATTATTATTATTATTATTATTATATATTACTTATATTAATTTTCATGTGTAAATATAATATTTTTTTAATTATTTTATTTATTTTTAAATTTAATATAAAATTACTTAAAGTTACATAAATTTCTAAATTTTGTATTCTTTTATTTATTTTTATTTTTTAAATGCTAATTAACTCTAAAAAAATTATATATATTAAATAATATAATGATATCTTAATTTAAAATAAAATTATTAATTAACATCCAATACCAAAAATAAAAATAAATAAATAAATAATCTTTCCACAAATAAATAAATATAAAGTCATAAAACAGATCATTCCACAAATAAATGAATATAAATTTATTTGCAAAACTTTTAAATTTATCATTTTTCATACTTCCAAATTCCTTCCAATTAATTAGGCCTTAAGGATTTTTATTTTTGTTATTTTTTGTTTTTGCTATTTTTTGTGGGTGTACTTATGTAAATTATGAAAGTGACAAATTAACAGCCGCATAAATTGTCTCTGTTTCACAACCTGCTAGCTTCTTTTTTACCACTAATTCACATTTTCACATAGTGGGCCCCTAATAATGCAAAATTTTGTCCCTAATGAATAAGGTGAGTTGGTTATATTCATAATTAAGAAAAATAAACGATCAAGATATTGAATGGCCACCAAATCCATAACAAGACTAAACATTACAATAACTAGTGTTCAGATACCTTGGTTGTATCTTTGATTTGATCACGAGTATTTTCATAAGTTTGTGGATACACTGCATTTTCGTTCATGCTGTCCAATCGTTGAATAGAACATTTGCCATGAGGACTTAAAAGATATGAGACATAATTACAGTTGTGATTTTGCACGTTATTTACTGTGACCTATCTTCAAGTACGTGCTTTAAGCTTTAGGTACGTTTGCAAAGGTGGAATCAACTAGAGTTTTTCTTTTCGAATTTTCTAGTTATCCACGGTTATTTAATTCCTAGATTTCCATTATCATAGGGTAAAGAAATTGATGTTTTTCATGACCATTAGATTATAAGATATTTTTGAAATTTTCAATTCACATACAAATGAGATATTTTTGAAATTTACTATTTACATAAAAAGAGATATTTTTGAAATCTATAATTCAAATAAAAATGAGATGCACCATCTTGTTTTAAATTTGAGATGTAGTACCTTGTTTTGAAATAGACTTGTTATGACACATTTGAACTATTTTAAAGAAATGAAATTATTTGTTAACAAGACTTGAGTATATTTTTTTTCTTTGAAAATAATTAATAAATTGTCTTGAGTAAAAGAAAGTAACTGATTGGTAAATGATTCCAAGAACCAGGGTAAAAAGGTAAAGACAATTGTCACGGTTACCTTCCTTGAAGGATAAAAGGGAAATCCTAAGAATGGGAAGGGGTCTCTGGAGAAAGAATAATGGGGTTAAGCAATGGACTATTGCAATGAGTTGTCAAGAGCTGATAAGGAATCCAATGGAGGTTAGGGGAAAACCCAAGAGATGAATAGACTGGATCTAGAATCTCGATGTCTATCTTCTTCTGTCTCAGAAATTACCTAAGGCCAGCGGAGGACATGATTGTGAGGATCATCAGCTTACTAAAATACTACACTGAGATAAATATGTTAAGTGTTTGTTTTACAGTCCAGATTAATATCTAGTTGGAAATGGTTTATGTTTTAAGGAAGATCTTGGTTGATGTCCTACTGCTCTGTTAGAATTAATGAAGTAGGTAATTATTCTATGTTATGATAGAGGAATAATGCTAGGAAAGAAATTATAATATTCTTTGTAGTCTGTTAATAAGAAAGACTAGTATTAGTCTCTAGAAAATGAAAAGCTACATTAAGTAGATGTACTGACAAAATAGAAACTCATCATTCCTTAAAGTAAGAGAGATATTATACAATAAACATGTACACTGTTAGCAGAAAAGTAAACTAAACAAAGTCCTATGTAATTATAAGGATTTAGTATTAAAGTAAGATAAGAGCCAAGGGTTTAGCACCTAGCCCCGTGGAAATAGGTCTGGGTCCATGTCCCTTGAGAATCTATTCATAATAAGACATTGTTCTGTACAATAAAACTAACTCAGGGTTTAAAAGTACACTTGCAAAGAAATTTTAGAAATATTGAAACTAAATTATGAAAATAATTTTATGGGAACATTTATGAAAGAAATAATGCATGCATTAGAATCTGTAGATTATACGCATCTTATACCTTATATTCTCTGGAAGAAGAATTTATAATTGTGAAATGCCATAATTATTAACAATATTAGGAAAATCTCTAATGGGAATGATGTGAAGCCGCAACAAGTAATTGCATGGTAAACAGAACAAAAATTGGAACTACTATATAAACAATACATAATATTCATATCCAAAATCTTACAGAAATTGAAATGACAAATCTCCACCTTTGTCCAGCAAAGGAGCCATCAAGGGGAGGGTTTAATAAAAATCTTTGAGATGGGTCTAAATACCAACTTCTATCATAGAATTAGTTTAAAACAAAGAATAAAATTACATAGATGTATCACTCATAGATTGGAATCGTGCAAAGAGGCTAAGCCTCGAAGTCTATAATAGATATAAAAACCACAAGAAGCCATATCTATAAAGACCAGTGCCAAAACCATAACAAAATAGCTCAGTGCTGAAGGACCCTCAAACCCTGCAACCGGTGGGGATGAAGTTACTCTCGGCTCCAATAGTAGCCAAACCAAAATACGCAATAAAATTATATTACAGAAACTTACCTGGAGGTGGCACGCAACGACATAACACTCGACCCTCCGTGGTTGTGAAAGCCCTGTAGTAAAAATAATCAATTATTAAAACATCGCAGGGTAATTGTCAACTAAACAAGAAGTTAACTTAACAGCAATCATGAGACAAAATAGTTAAGGACCGAACTCCACAAGTTACCTAAGTTGGTAGAGCTGGCCAAGGTGGTACCATAATAGTGCTCAACATACCGAATGAAATCTTGAAGGGTTTCATTGACGAAAGGAAAATAACTGTTGAACTAGGTAAGAAGAAACTAAGATTAGTAAATGGTATCTCCAACCTAAGACTAAACAGACCTTCAAATGATTTCATGCATTGAACCTGAAGCTTTAAAGGGCAGAAAAATCACCTCGGAAGAAGCTACAAATAACCATGTAACCAGAACAGCAAATGCAGTCACCATAAGCAGAATAGTTGCGAGGATCCTCTAGAAAAACTATGGAAAACGATGGAAAAAAGGATTATGTTACCTCGACTAACCACCGAAACTAAATGTCGCATTACCATTCCCGTGAAATAGAGATGTATGTGGGAAATGTATTTCTACAAAAGTTGTAGGAGAAAACCCAGCTTCAGAGCCAAGGTAGTCAGTGGAAATGACGGAATTAATGAACCAGGAGGTAGGGTGATGGGATGGGTGGTTACCCTAACCATTCTTGCCCTCAAATGCATTATTGATCATCCAGACCTAAGATAAATGGAGGAGAGGTTTCTAGGTGTGATAGCGCAAGGGTGACAGTGTGGGATAGGACAATTGGAGGATTTTCCAAGTTAGGGAATCAAACTAGAAATCGAGGTGAGATGCTATGAAAAGTTTTAATATCCCATTTGATGAAAAGTACCAAAAAATTAAAAATAATATCAGGAACTAAATCATAAGAAAATCCTTCGTAAGAGTAAGGATTGGCGAGTTTAATAACATGTATGAGTTCAAAAATCTTTAATATAAATCAAAGTTAAATGTAACGAAGGAAAACAAAATGTTTTCAAGAAAGAATAAAAATTAGTGTACATATAATATATAAATAATGATTATGGAGTTGACAACCACGGTGACATGATCTATCTTACAGAAAATCCTAAGTTAGAACACACAGATCCATAACATGACTTCTATATAAATTCATTTATAACGTTTTGCATAAATTATGTTTATTAAATAATTGACATGTTAATTTGCAAAGGTTACATAGTAATGCATTTCAAATGAATGTTTAATATGTTGTACATGGTTATTAGCATTATGGTTTGGAATCTAGTAAAGGGTAAAGATATTTTTTTATCTTAGAATAAGTTTACCTTTTTGAATGTGACAAGTGGTATCAGAGCGTGGTTACACGCTGGGGCCAAATGGGCCAACACAATAACGTGGGTGTTTTCATTTCATTTATTGTTGAAAAATGTGCACAATACAGGAAAGATAGAAATAAGCTATCATGAGGAGTGGATGTGGTCATCAAACGCCCAGGAACACAGGGTAAATCCATCCCTTGACCAACCCTAAATTCAACCAAGAGATGTGGGTGCAATTAAGCGTAGACCAGCACCAGCAAACTAGTAGATTACTGGAATAAAAATAACATTAGAAAAATCAACTACTTGATACAGTACAACAACTTCAGATAGATATGGTGAGGGTTCAGAGTGATATGAAAGGTTAATGAGAGAGTAGGGAAGGACACTGAAGAGCCTTTCCGGTAAACAAAACCATCACACTGCACAGCCCAGTCCTAAAAGAGACACTCATGGAGAAGGAGAAAAACAACAAAAAAATCATGACAATCCCGAAGGAAGTCATATGCAACAGAGTAATAAGAGAAGAACCTATAATGAATATGAATCTAGAAATATTTCAAAATAGCAAGAACTGAAGAAACAGAAAGTGGAATTACAGGGTGAATTATGGAAGATCAAACCTCTTACATTCCATGGAGAGGCGAAAGAAATGGAAGAAACTTGGATAATAAAAATTAAAAGGCATTTTAAAGTTTATTATTATATCAGAAAACTCAAAGCTCGCCTATCCATCTACCAAATCCAAGAAAAGGCTACATTGTAGTGGGTAGAGGTGAAAAATGTGCATGGGATTGAAGATCAGAATGTAACTTGTGATGAGTTTCAGTGGTAATTCAAAGATAAGTATTTAACTAAATGATTCTATGATGAGAAATCACGATAATTCCATGATATAAAGTCGGGGAAAATGTCTATGGATGAATTCATCACTAAATTTACCTCCTTACTAAGATATGTACCTTATATGCACGACGAAAATCTTATTAACTGTATAAATATTTTATTATAAGGAAGGAAAAATTTAATCCTAAACTGGATAAACTATATCAATCAAAAATCATGTGAATAAACGAAAGAGGAATAGTGACTAAATAAAACAAGTAATTACACTTATATAAGTTATATCTAAAGTGATGTAATTATCAACGAGTTTTAATTTCCAAACGAATTTGGCACACAGAGAAGAGAAACACAGAGGGGATAGGAATAAATCAGTAAATTTTAATTTATTGAAACACTGAAATCAAATTCCAACCTATTGATGCAAACTCTATAAAATGAAGCTAAAACTCAACAATTTAAACATAATAGTTTCTGTAGAAAAACGAGAATAAATTAACGAAAAAATTGAAGACATTACACAGAGTGAGTCGAAATTCCACACAATAATTTTAAGTATTGGTGGATACCTCTATATCAAGGAAGTGAAGTATGAATTTCATGAAAATTACTCAGTAACAAGAGTTTTTTGGAAAATCAAAATTAACTTCAAAGTATCCAAATTCATGTTATCTATGAATTAAAAACCTAAAGGTCGAATTTCTTAGAACGAGAGAAAAATATAATTCATACGAAAGTAAGAGATTGACAGGAATATTATAGAAATTTTGAATACGTGAGTTATGAATTTAGCTATCAATGTTGTTTTGAAACAGAAAATACAAACAGAGGCGAAGCATCAAAATCCCTACGAAAACTCCTGTATAATGGTAGAAAAAATTCAATTTTTAATGACTTGGGAAAGCAATATGAATTATAAATTTGAAAAACCCCATCTGAATCGAACCTCAATAAAAAGGTAGCATAATTTGGGGAAAACGTTAAAATTCATACAGAGAAGACTCACTAATATGGAATTTAACTTCAAAATGAATGTAGAGGAGGAAGTATTAAAAAAAATTCCATTACTTATATTTTTTTGTGAAGAGTGGTTAACACGCCCATGGTTGCCAATAATATGATGAATAAAAAACACAGAAATAATTTAGGAAAAACTTACAACGAAGAAAATGGGAAACGATTTTGTAAACCCTATTTTTCATTAAATAAATTGCAGAGGAAAAAACGAAAGGTTAAAAAGGGTATACCTAAATAGTGTTCCTGCAAGATAATGCCCTCGTATAGCTCAGGGCCATTCATGATGCATATGGTATGAGAGTTAACTAGAGACGCAGACATAACGAAAACAAATTAACAAAATGAATTGATGAGTAAAATGAAAACCTAAACCACATGAATTGGCAGTAATAAGTACAACTATATCTGCATAATTCATCCATAAAACGCGTCCACCATACAGCCAATGAAGCCATTATGAAACCCATGTGAAAAAACTAGGTTGAAAGTACCAGTTGCATATATCGAAGTCATATTGCAATAATTTTTTTATGGAGATGTACCCGGTGAATTAATGGTAAAGTCAAAACATCTCTGGAAAACTATATTAAATATGGACACGCCCAAATCATAAATTCAATTCAAATCCCATAGTATTCATATTACCATACAATAGCCTGACATATATCACCATCATGTTAATTGTAAAATTTTCAATTCGTAAAAAGGATAAGGGTGAGATGTTGACTATAATTAAAATTAAGGAAATTCATGGAGAAGATCATTAAGATATAACTAAAATAATTAAACGCACATGTTAGGAAGGACACATAAGTATCAAGGGTAGTAACACCAATATCATCAAAATTGACAGAACCGTAATAATATGGCTTTTGGTGTAAACTTAAAGGAAGAAGGGTAAAAGGGAACGTAAAACCTCATTTAGTTAAAATAGTATACATGTTGTATAGTATGGAAATAAAACCTATGATAACTTTACGTTAAGAATTGAAATATTATATATATATATATATATGAGAAGGAACTTTAATGTATTAAATTTAAATGGGTCAAGCATACCTTAATATATATATAAAGATTGAAAACTCAAATCATAAAGGTATGAAGAAATTGACCGCAGGTATACCTGAAGTGTGCCATACGGATAAGAATAATTGTTTATTACAATTATTAATGGTTTGAATAATTACAATGGTAATTATAAACATAAACCAAAGTATGGGATACTTAAAAAAATTACAAATACGGAATTTAAATCTTCTAATGAAAATATGTAGGAAGTGGTACAATGACAAAATCAAAATAGTTAAGGAACCGAAAGCAGTGTAAAGTAATACATAGAAAAAAAAATGGGTAAGTAGAGTTGTTACAAATATATACCTCAACATCAGCAACATTGTCAATGCCATTTTTCCCTATAAAAGCAAGAAACTCGAACAATTTTTCTTCAGTTTGGAAATATTGGCTTCTATGTGGTAAAATGACATGTATAAACAAAGCAAATAAAAATTCACCATAGAAAATAACACCTTAGTAAAATTAGTATTCAACATTCAAGGAAATATTAGGCACAATCATGCCAACTAAGTTACATGCTAAATATATGAAGTTGTAGATTACTTATAAAATGTGGGAGTGCAAAAAAAAATCCTAGAAAATGCCAAAGCTAACTCTAGAATAAAATGAAATGGAGTAAAAAGTATACAATAATATGTTATGAAACTAGCTCCAAAAATAGAAGAAAAGAGAGATCAACACCTTAGAATTCAGCCACTTCGAGGGGGCAACCTCCTTTACATTACATAAATGAACAACTCTTGGATGATACAAATGACAAAACCTCCTTTCTATATATAGGATTCCATGGGGTCAAATATAATCCTAGATGAACTAACAATAATAATTTAAGGGCAAAATAACAAAAATATGGGGGTTACAGGGGTACAACAATAACAATAAGGGGGCTACACTAACAATAGTAAGGGACTACACTAGTAATATAGTGACCTAACGTGACCGTCTCCTTCAAAAAAGTGGTTTTCTCAATGGTTCAATAGCTCTAGATACTTCTGTATAAAATTCTCATCCTCCCATGTAGAATCTTCAGTGGGTAAGTTCTTCCACTTGATCAGATACTCTGAAATTGATCGATTTCGTAGCTGTCGAATTATTTTTTCTGTGACTGCTTCAGGTTCTAATATGATTTTTCCTTCCTCATCAAGTTTTGGCAATATTTTTTGAACTGGAATTTTTTCACCTACAACCTTCTTTAAGCATGAAACATGGAAAACTGGATGCACTCGAGAAGAAGCGGGAAGATCCAATTTTTTATGTCATAGTACCAATATTTTGCAACACCTTTTAAGGACCATATTACTTTGGCGATAATTTATTATCCTTCTTAGTTTTCTTGAGGGACATTTGTTTGCATGCTTTTAGCCATAAAAATACCCAGTCTCCTACATCAAAACTTCTCTCGCTATAATGTTGATATGCCTGTTATTTCATTCGATTTTGTGCCAAATTTAGGTTATCCTTTAATAGTTTGAGAACTTGTTGTTGATGCTCGATGTGATCTTCCACTTCTCTAACATTACAATTTTCTCTTAAAAATGATGTGATGGATGGTGGATGATATCCATAAAGTGCCATAAATGGGGTCATTTTTTCTGCAGTATGGAAGGAAGTTTTATACCACCATTCAGCCAGAGGTAACCACTTGACCCATTGTGTTTTTTTATCAGATATAAAAGAAATAATATATCCTTCCAAACATTTGTTCACTATCTCGGTTTTCCCATCAGATTGAGGATGATAAGATGAGCTATGAGCTATTTGAGTGCATAAACAAGAAAATAATTTTGTCCAAAAATTTCCAGTAAAAACGAGATCTCTCTCGCTTAAAATAATATTTGGGTTTCCATGTAGCTTTTGAATTGTTTCCATAAATGCAATAGCAACTATATGTGCTTTAAAGGGATTAGATAATGCACAAAAGTGTGCATATTTGGTAATTCTATCAACTACCACCAGATGACACTCTTTCCTTTGGACATAGGTAAACTTGTGATAAAATCCATTGAAATATCCTCCCCATGTTGACATGGAATGGATAAAGGTTGTAGAAGAACTGGGGCCTTAATTGTCTCAACTTTATTTTGCAGGAAAACCAAACATTCCACCACAAAATTTTGAATATCAGATTTAAGGCTATCCCAAAAAAAATATTTCTTCACCCTGTGGTAAGTTTTTAAAAATCATAATTGTCCTCTTAAGGGAGAAGTGTGCAATTCCAAAAGAATATTTTGTTTTAGTTGGGAATTCTTAAAAATATATAAGAAATCTTTGTACCATAAGGAATCATTTTTCCAATTAAATGTATCAGATGTACTAGGATCTTGCTACAACTTTTAAATGAGTGTCTACACTTCTTCATCCTTCTTACATTCATCCCTTGCTTCGGTTGTCCAATCTAGTTGGATAATAGAAATGGCACAAAGAAATGCTTCCACCTCTTCATCCTTTCTTGAGAGTGCATCTGCAACAACATTTAGCTTCCCTTTTTTGTAGATGATCTCAAATTCATAACCCAACCTCTTTGTGTCCCATTTTTTCTACTCTTCTAAAGATATTCTTTGTTCCAAAAAGTATTTAAAACTCTCATGATAAGTTTTAACCTTGAAGTATCTTCCCATTAGATAAGGTTGCCATTTATTTAGTGCATGTAGTATTTCCAACATTTCCTTCTCATAAATAGCTTTCTGTAAATACTTTCCTTTGATTGGATGACTTTCAAAAGTAATGGGTCTTCCTTCTTTCATTAAAATAGCACCAGTTACCTTTCCTGAGGCATCACATTCCAAAATAAAGGTTTTTGTGAACTATGGCGTAGCTAAGACCGGTGTTAGCCACATTTCCTCTTTATGATGTTCAAAGGCCTTAGTTGCTTCTGGAGTCCATGAAAATTCATATTTCATAAATAATGTTGTTAGAGGTGTTTCTATTCTCCCATAATTCTTAAAAAACTTTTGATAATCCTTTTTAACCTGAAAAATCCTTGCAATTTCTTTATGGTTGTGGGGAATTTCCATTCCTTAATGGCTTTAATTTTTTTAGGGTCTACCTTAACACCCTCGTGAGATACAATATGACCTAGATATTCCACCTCTTATACTCCAAAGAAAAATTTGGAGGTTTTTTCATATAATTATTTCTCCTCCAATAGTTTTAGCACCCTATCAACATGTTGAACATGATCCTTCCAAGACCTATTGTAGATTAGTATATCATCAAAAAATACTAACACAAATTTTCTAAGGGTTTGAAAATGGAATTCATCAACCCTTGAAATGTAGAAGGTGTGTTGGTAAGGCCAAAAGGCATGAACAAATATTCATAATGATCCTCATGAGTTTGAAATGTTTTTTTTGGAATATCTTTAGTCTTAATTCTAATTTCATGATATCCTGAATGAAGATCTAACTTGGTAAAATAATTTTCTCCATGTAATTCATCCAATAATTCATCAATCATGGGAATGGGAAATTTATATTTAATAGTGAGATTATTAAGCTTCCTATAATTTGGACACATGCACCATGATCCATCCTTCTTGTGCACCAATACTATTGGAGCAGGGAAAGGAATTTGACTAAATTGAATTATACCAGCCTCCAACATTTCTCCAATCATACATTCAATTTCGCTCTTTTGGGCATACGGATATCTGTAAGACCTAATGTTTGGAGGAACACTTCCTAGAATAATATGAATAGCATGATCATGATCATGAATAAGTGGGATTCCTTTGGGAGTTTCAAACACCTTGGAATGATTGTCCAAGACTTTTTGGAAATCTGGAGAAATAGATCATTTTGATTTTGGAACTTCTAGTGAGCATAACTGTGAAATTACACCTCGTTGTTCTTTCTTCGGAAGATTTTTCATGACATTAGAGCTTGTTATCTTTCCCTACTTCCTTGTGATACCTTATAATTCAACTTCCTTTCCTTCCGAAACAAAAAAAAATCAAGAAAATTTCTTGAAAATTAAAAGTTATCATCCCAAGGATTGCAACCATTGTACTCCTAGTACAACATCAGCACCTCCCATTGGAATGGAATGAATTGGACTATTCAATATATATTTCCCCATGGTTAGCCTGATATTATGGCATTTTCCAGAGAAATTTATAGTTCCTCCATTTGCATCCATCACTTGACATTTTGGTGCTCGGTATAGGAAGAAATTCAATTCCTTGGCTACCTTACAATGAATAAAATTATGGGTACTACCCGATTCAATAAATATTATTACCTTTTTATTATTGATATGTCCTTCTATATTTAGAGGTTGAGTAGTGGTAATTCCTGCCAATGCATTATAGGATATCATCGGACTCATTTCTTCTTTCTCTAAAGTTATTTCTTGGTGTATATCCTCTTCTTTTGAAGTTTCTTGTTCATTTTCTTCCTCCTCTTCACAATCTATGTAAAATAATTTCTTCTCAGCACACTTATGACCTTTAGTGTATTTGCTATCACAACTGTAGCAAAGCCATTTTTCTATTTTTTCTTTCAATTGTTGTGGTTTCAACCTTGTAGGTTGTGGAAGTCTAGGAGTAGCAGCACTTTTATTTTTATAGGTGTAAGTGGTAGGCTTCCTTGTCGCCATAATTTTACTTCAATTTTTCTTGCCAACCTAAATTCAGTCTCCAGTGAATAAGGTTCCCAAAGGTGAACCTCATGTTGGATGTTATCCTTTAAAGTCCCTATGAAGACACCAATCATGTGTTCCTCTCGAATATTAGTTACTCTTATATTCAATTTTTGGAAGTCCTCAATGTGCTCCACCACTGTACACTTCTGTTTGAGATTTATCATTTGGCTAAAGAAGGTGTTGATATTTTTATCCTCATAATGTGCTATAATTTCTTCCATAAAAATTGACCAAGTGACAATTTTTTTATGAGATCAAAGCCATTGATACCATACAAATGTTTTTTGTTCTAAATGTAAAGTTGCAATGCATGCCTTTTGTGTGTTTTTCAAATTATGGAGATCAAAATATTGCTGCACCTGTAGTATCCATGTTACAGGATCCTTGCCATTAAACTTCCTCATATCCATATTTGGAATATGGTGGGTCTTACATCCAACATTACAGTTTACGAAATCACGATTAACATTTATTTTTTTCTCATCATGAGTTTCCTGTACTACCTTTTCGCCATTAGGAATCATTTATTGTATCAAATTTTTCAAACCTTCCATGTCTGCTTTTATATCATTCTTCATGTCTTCCATGTTAGCTTCCATGTCATCCATCTTATCTTCCATGCCGTTCTTCAAAAAATCCATCTTAGCTTCCACGCCTTTCTTCAAACCATCCATATTAGCTTCCACGCCTTTCTTCAAACCATCCATATTAGTTTCCATGTCTTTCTTCAAAACTTCCATTTCATTTTTTTTTTCTCTTTCCAAGAGCGAAATTTAATGCACTTGCTCTTGTAATTTTGATATATCATGTTGCACTTCTTCCTCTTCATGAGACATAGTAGAGCCTTTTTAGGGCTTTATTGGTGTTGAATTATTTTTAGGGGGAATTCTAGAACCCATTACTAATATTTATGCCTGAATATGTCCTTGGAAACACTTCAAACTGATTTTTCAAAAAAGACTTATGCAATTTGAAAATAATACACACATTTTTCTTGCTTTTAAGGAGCTCGATATTGAAACTAATGTATCTCTGTAATTTCAGATCCCCAATAATTGATCTTTTGTCTTGTAGTATCCGTCTAATTCTTCTTTCGAGTGCCATAAGTTTGACCTGATTTGGATTATTCAAGAAAAACTTATGCCCAATCTCCCACAATGACCTAATTATGGACTATTTTAGTAGAGTGAAATTGTATGGCATGCCGCGTGTCACTGTTTCCTCCTTCAGCTATGAAATTGATATAAAACAAACTACAATCTGTGCACTTTAGACCACTTTTTACAAAATTCCAATTGTATTCTTAGAGAGAGAGTTATGATGATTTTCCCAAGGTCACCTCTTTTAGATAAAATTCGAGAGCCTGAAAAAACCCTAAC
The DNA here is from genome assembly GCA_034641835.2 of Pinus albicaulis. Classification (NCBI taxonomy): domain Eukaryota; kingdom Viridiplantae; phylum Streptophyta; class Pinopsida; order Pinales; family Pinaceae; genus Pinus; species Pinus albicaulis. Next base: position 783,737,299 of record CM076583.1, read on the forward strand.
TTCCACAGTTCATATCTCCGAAAATATTGCGAACCAAGATCTAAAATTTTTACACAAAGTTACTCAAGATTTCTTTGGATTTTTTTTTTGAGTGTCTGAACCCTCATAGAAAAAAATTTATAGCGAAAATTCCACGATGACCTGTTTGAATCAGTGAAACCCTAGAATGCAAAGCTCTAATACCATATGTTATGAAAACAACTCAAAAAATAGAATAAAAGAGAGATCAATGCCTTATAATTCAGCTACTTCAAGGGGTAAACCTCCTTTACATTACATAAATTTACAATTATTGGATGATAAAAATGACAAAACCTCATTTCTATATATAGGAGTCCATGGGGTCCAATATAATCCTAGCTGACCTAACAATAATAATGTAAGGGCACAATAATAACAATATGGGGGTTACAGGGGTACAACAATAACAATAAGGTGGATACACTAACAATAATAAGGGACTACACTAGTAATATAGGGACCTAACATAATATAATATCCTTGTATACAAGTATATAACTAGATAATGTAGAAGGCTAAGTGAATAAGTCTAGGGCTAGAGATCGATGATGTCAAGAATTTCCAAGTATGATGAGCATTTCTTTAGATAAGAAAAACTATTGGGGTCCATTATCACATATGAATAAGCCAACTAGTATATATCAAATTATTAATGTTTTTCTTATATTTATGGATCACTACAATATAAGTGGATAAATTAGAAAGACAATTCCCTTCCCGTTGTGTTCCTCACCTGTCGTACAATATATTAGCTATATTTGGAGAAAATTTACAACATCGAAAATATGTAGAAATCACCATTATTAATCCCCAAAAAAGGATTATTTTGGAGTGTAACTTTCAAATTCCAGTTGCTATATGATTCTTGAATGGAAAATCCACACTGAATTCCAACACCAAACTTCCAATTTGAGGGAACATTTGTGGCCATCCTAAATCACTCAAACTCAAAACATCCATGATTATTATAATGAAAACATAAAATAATAGTATATGTTTTACAAATTTACATGCAAAGCACCAATATTTTTCACATATTTACCATACTTAGTAATTTCCAAGAAATAACACATTGATTGACCTTTTATAGCAAATACTTGATTCAATACAAACAATAATTTAACATATTACAACAATAACATCAATGTTTGATCCTTCATTAGTTCAAAATAGTTAGCACAAAAATTCAAGAAAGAGAAACAAGTATAAATAAAAATATCCATCAATTAATAACCAATAAAAAAAGGATAATTTTTTTGTTGAAGCTTGATAAATAAATATAAATATTGACAATCCACTCCAACTAGTGGTGTTGTTCAAAGATAAATACTACCTAGAGAACTCATCTTCCAAATTCTTTGCTCTATCCATGAAGCCTTTTTCTATCCTCAAAATAGAATTCACATTCAACCTTTTAGGTTTCTGAAGCTGCCCAAAGGCTTTTCCAAATGAAGTAGTGAATTTCATTGATTTTCATAAAATACTTCTGGTACTAAAAAAATATAGTTTGACCATGTGATGGACAATTCAAGAAAGAAAAAAATTGTGTACAATATTTCTTAGAATACTTCATGTTAAAAGCAAAACTTTCATATTTCGAATAGAAAAAATAGCTTAATAGAGATGGTCAATATTAGAAAAAAATAGACTAGATATAAAAATACAGGTAGAACTATCAAAATCCTAATTGTAACACATTTTATTGATTATTCTAAGTGAAACCAACTAGATACATAAAATTTTTCATTTTCATATTTATTTCCCATATCTTTATTGGAGGTGGAAGCTAACTTGCATGCATCTCGCAAGGCTGCTTTAGAAACAGTATATGTTTCATTCTCATATTCCGCACTTTCTTTCCCATGAACAATCGTAGCAGGTTTCGAAGGAATTAGTTGCTACATCAACTAAGTTGTCAGTTTTAACCTTCTCTTTACTCAAGGTATTGATCCTTCCCCTTATTCTTGGTTATCAATCTCATCTTTTTCATGTAGCCAACTTAATAATAATTTGGGTTCAAGAAGAATAAATATATTCATATGATGTCTTAAAATTTGAAAGTATGAATTTCTATTATTTAAATACTATTAAAATAGTGATAGGAAGACCTTAAATATAACCAGGCCTTTTTTGTGAAGCGGTTTGTTGTAGATTCACATGCTAGCACAACATTATTGAAATAAATGGTCGAAAATAACTAAAAAAATTCCCCTAGCATGAACATTTACTTAGTCTTCATAAAGAGACATAAACCATTTCAAACTACAATGAATAAACAAAAATAGCACCATTGATATAAATTCACAGAATATTGACAAACAAAAATGTAAGTGAATTTGCTAGGTAGTATCTCAAAAACTTGTAGTGGGAAGATGCCCTCAAGCTTGAGTAATATATGCATGCCAGCGAATGAGTTGTGACACTTGTTTCTTATGTTTACTAGGAAGAATTGCAACTAGAGATTCAATGTTTACTTTAGATAAATAGTATTGGTGTTGATATGCAATGTGGCCCTCCATCATTAGCAATGACAAAGCTATTGGGGTCTGCATAGTTACTGGAGATTCAACATATTTCATGTCTGACTGACTAGCGTGGATGGTAATTATTGGTGATAATCCTAAGCGAGGAAACAAAATCTCCAGATTTCTCCCTGAAGGAATCTATTGAGAGTTTAAGTTCCATAACTTCCATATTCACCCAAACTCTTATACATGGTAGAAATTTGTAATTCTAAGAGTCTCCCACTAGTATGAGGCCAAAAATACATTATCTGTAATTAAAAATTTGCTGATTGAGATGATTTCTATCACCCACTCCTGAAGACAACTAAATCATTTTTATAATTGATTCAACTAAAAGGTCAAGTTGAGTAGGTGAGAGAGACCTGCACCTTAGTTTCCCTTTCTATAGTATAATTTCAATCATGTAGCATAGATTTTACACTTTCTTCAATGGAATAATTATTTCATTCTACAACTCCATTTTTTTAAGGATTATATGGGACTATCAGCTCCCTCTTAATCCAGATTCCTTACAAAAGGCTATAATTTTCTTGGATGTATATTCTCCTCCATTATCATACCTTAATATATTAATTATTCTTTATGTAAGTTTCTCTACTTCAACTTTGAATTCTTGAAATTTGGTAAATACTTCAACCTTAGATTTAATTAAGTAAACCCAAGTAATCGAAGGTGGGCCCAATTCAAATGGCTGGTTGAAGAGGAACTGGATATGGATAACTAGTTTAATAAGTAGGGTATATCTATGTTTTGTTTTCTGAAGTGTGGTAGAAATAATTATAATGATGGATTCTCTAGAACTTATATAAGTAATAGGGTCTCTACAAGAGGTAGCCAAGGATAAATTCACTTGTTGAACAAAATAGGCACTAAATCCTCTAGTATCCAAGCACTAAATATCAGTGATGAAAAAGATGAGTCTAAAGATGAAGATGAAGATGATGAATTTGATTCAGTGAAGCCTGTGGGGCACAAGCAGCCAATTTTGAGTTATTTTGAAAAATAAGATCCAAAAACAAGTAGTGTGAAGGTTACTGGAGATGCTAATTATTTGAGCCAATCAATATTTGATAGGAAAAATATCTCACCATTGACACTCAAAGAAACCAACACAATGGGATATGAGTGTATGACCATTGTGAAAGAAGAAACTCTTCCATCTATTCTAAAAGGAAAGGATGTGTTGGCCAAGACTAAAACATGCACCGACAAGAAAACATTTCTTATGTTTCCTGCTATTGAGGTGATAGTGAAGTCACCATTCCTCCAAGATCATAAAAAGTCGCTTATTCTTGTTCTTGTAATTTGTCTCGCTAGGGAACTTGCAAGTCAAGTTGTTGTCGAGGCCAATGTTTTTTTTAAATTCCATGCAAATATTGGTGTATAAGTGTGTTTCTTATGTGGGATATTAAATCTAAGGGTGTCATTAGACCAATTCTCTTTTGTGATGCTTCAACTTCAATGCTTCTAATAGGATGTATTAAGCTTGATGTATCAATTGTCTCAACCTAGGTATTGGCATTCAAATCATGGAAGAAACCACTTGTGGGATTTCTAGCCAATTTGTGGACTACTTGACTTAATTCACTATACCTAGGCCTTTTTCGGTGTTTTTATTTTTGAGTCTCAGCAGGAATTCCATGGATCCCGAAGCACAAATACTAGTTCATTTCATCATGTAGTGGCCTTGAGCCAGAATTATCTGGAACATCAGTACCATCCTATGAACCATATTTAATAGAGGTCATGTCCGATATTTGTCTGGACCCATTGTGAATGAAGCACTTAAGTCTCGTACTTAACGATAATGGGAATGCTACAGAAGATTGTGAAAATTACCTTGATGATGACACAAATGATGAAGTCTCATGTGAAATTGCATCATCAACATCATTTCCACAAAGCATCAAAATCATGTGCTTCATTGGTGGGCTAGGTGTTTTCCTTGTGAATGAAAAACTCTGATTGCTCTATATTTAAGTTTTTGAGAATTTTTTCCTTAGTGGCAAAGGACTCTTGGATGCTCTCCTATGACTAAGTCACTCCTTAGTGTGCATTTTTTGGAGATTTTCTTCCTCTTCTATGGATGTCTTAGATTTTTTCGATGTGTTTTGTTTACTTTTCTGAATTCTCTGTTCTCCTTGATTTTGGGTAGCCCTTCTTCCCTTGTACCATCCTAGAAGAGTTGCAAGGCATTGTCTGGCTTGGTTTTTTGCAACAAGATTCCTTTGATTCCCTACAAAATGCATTATCATGTTATTACAATCAAAAAATGCATATGGACTAAGCCTCTTGGATGATACTTTCAGAAGAACCTCAATAGCTTTAGCCTGGTCATACATGTCTTCAATATTTATGCATATATTGATATGTGTATCCGCATATCTAAAGGATGTTCCTAGACTATTATCTGAACCATGAATATTTCCATAATAAACATTTTCAATGCTTAAAGATGAGTCCCGAGACCTCATTTCTTTTCCACCTGCTAAAGCCATATGCTTAAGCAATGCCTCTGACGTTATACCAGAGAGTATTTTTAGTTCCAGTATATCAACACTAGTCATTCCATTTTTTTCATGGGAATTGATATATAACTTGGGAGTTGACAAGAGTACTTCCACAAGTTTTTCAAGAATGACCTTCCCAAGGATATCCAAATGCATTGTAGTTCTTCCTTCCTTC